>LUCM01002117.1:85842-336927 GCA_008360955.1 Fasciolopsis buskii | reverse complement strand
TCTATCGAAATATCTATCTATCTATCTATCTATCTATCTATCTATCTATCTATCTATCTATCTATCTATCTATCTATCTATCTAACTCTCTCTCTCTCTATCGATCAACCAATTAATCTATCTATCTACCTTTCCATCAAACTTCCTCTCAATCTATCTGTCCACTCCGTTCTAACGGTTCACCTATTTATTTATTTGCTCATTCGTCTAACTAGCTTGCTAGCTACGTTCCCATTTATCTATGTTTTGCCTGTTCAGTTAGCAATTTGTCGATCTTTGGTTGGCACAATGCTTGGGAGAATTCCCAAAGTAGGTTTAGAATCCGGCTGGATATGAAAGTAATCACTCTGACAATTTACGTTTTGGTTAAAGTTATTATGATTTTGCTCCAAGAGGGGGATTTCCTTTCTTGATTCTCTGCAATCCAGCTATTTTCTTTCGTGACCACTTCCGGTGAACAGTACTGCAGTACACGTCACTTCCTCGCCATTGGATTAGCAGCTTAATCTGATTAAGATGGGGCAGTCGTGACCAGCGTCTTGTCTGGCGGTCACCATCCCCGTGATTTTTGCCTACATTTGCCTCGAGCGGAAGAGAAAACAATAATCGATACCGATCCCGTTGATTCGGTCTAGGTTGTTTGAACTCATGCACGGATGAGTTTATCTCGTAAATTGCCTCAGTCTAGACATTGTGACATGTTGAAAAGGGTCTGTTCCAGACATTAAAACAGAAAACGGTGTTATGACTTTCAATGAAGGGTAGTCACTTGATATTCAGTCCACTCTATTTCTAGATACCCCACCCCTCCCATTTCTGTCATTTCGCCGCGGATGTGGAGGCAATTTTGGATCACATTTCCAAGAGGAGTGACGGAGTTAGCCGAGAATTCTCTGCTAGTTTTCTTGGTTTAATTACACAGCCGTGCAGCCTGAGGGAGAATTTATCCAAGTGATATGCATCCGACGGAAGCAAAACTTTTGGCAACTCAATCGAAACGTGAGTGACATGATGCAGACCCAGATTTAACCGTCCGATTGCATGTAACACGCACTAATATGTAGAATAACGAGGTCCATGGTGTGCGGGCAATGGGGGCGATATGACAATGAAGTTCATATCAAAACCATGAATTCTTTTAAGTTGTTCAGGAAAATTTATTCGCTTGACAAACATACCGGGGAAAAAAGACGTGGACACAATTAATACTAATGACCGTTATGCATTAGGATAATTTATAACCATTTTCTCTTTCTCCAGCAATTACACTGATTATGGAGATTACCGGTCGAAGTGAACAAGTTGCTTACAGAAAGGATATCGAATTGAACTGTTGCAGAAGGACAGTAATTACTTTTCAAGTTTAAGCTTTACAAAACCCTTAGCGCTATTTTCAAGGTTGTATTTGTTTTTGCATTGTCGAAAGTATTCATTCTTGATGATTCCGAGATTAACAACAGAATAATTTCGTCAGTGGGCAACATTCGGGTCACGCATTTAAGCCAACGGAACAAACGTGTTAGCATGTGGCAAGTAGTTTTGATCCGCGATTTCGGACTCGGCCGGGATCAACAAATTTTAGTGTTCGGATCAATGCAGCACACAAATAATATTGTCCAAAAACCCTTCCAGACATGTGGGAAATCTAACGCGGTCTCGATTATACTGAATAGAAGCGGAAATACGCCAGCTTATATTCCATCCTCATATAGAGAGACGTTTAACTTTCGTCGTAAGTAAATCACGGGTATCAGTGAGTCAGTTTAATTGGTGCGTATCCAAATGTGAGGAACAATTTTCCATCACTAACCCTAGTCTCTGTTTATCTGAATATTCCGGTTCACACCTTAGTGATAATGACAGAGTTCGCTTGAATTTATTCCACATCAATTGTAACAAAACGACTGATTCACATCCGGTATTTGCCGTGCCTGGCATTAACTACATCGACTGTGCTCTGTACACGCTGGTGGAAAACAAACCTGGTCCGCCTAGTATCGAAGACCAAGCAAAAGCTGTCTCAAAGTACCATTGCTGTGAGAGGTTGTTTAAGCATGGTAATACCGCAAAGCCATCTCTTCTAGGATTTTTGGTGCCAGTCAGGGATGGGAGAGTAAAGTTCATTTCATCAAAACTACAAATTTTCCAGTCATTGAGCACACGTTAGCTGTTGTTCAGATGTATTTGTTCATCTTTCAATAAAATCAAGCTATTGCCCAAATTGAACCTCACAGGACTGTTGACGAAAATTACTTTAAGATAACTATTTGGGTCACCTGATCACACGATTGGTACACAATTTTTCCATTGACCGTTTACACTGTAGAACAAGGAACACGTAATCTGCCGCAGGTCAGGGCTACTAAAGCACAGCGTCAGGCTGTTAAGGGCCGGGAAAACATTTTTCTCGGTTCTAATATTTCTTCTTCTTACCGCTAATGCAAGTAAAGAAACCGTGAACATCTGTCCATTGGGGAAAATAAGATGGGCTAAATCAAATCTGTGTTAGCCGTAGAAAATTGAATGTTTTCTTGAGATAATTCACCATGTGATATCATCGCTCAACTCACCATAAAGAAACCATGAAAACTGTGCAGCTGTTCAATCCCTGTTAGGAATCATCAACGGAGGAGTCATCTGTCAGTAGGGCTCGACTGATGTGCGTCAGAGGTCTGTAGTTGTGCAAATCAGTGTCGGATAGGGGCAACATCATGTGGTGAGGTTTGACAAACTGTCCAGAGCATGCACGACAGCATAATGACTAAGGCGTTCGACTCAAAATCGCTCGTCCCGGGTCCGCGTCCCAGTTCGGGCGCGGTGAATATGCACTGCTGATGATTCCTTACAAGGATGAGACGGCTGTTCAGTGCTTCCATGGTTTCTTAGTGGCGAATTGAGCAATGATATCAAATGGGGAATTATTTAATGAAAACATTCTACCTCCTACTACTGGCACATACCAAGTAGCCAAGCTCTATAGGTCATGTCCAAAACGTTCGTCGTATTTGGGCTATCTTTAGAGAAGCAATTCTTATGCCTTTTGATGTTAATACAATACAAGTAGTAGTCTCCAGGGAGGTAATAAACATCGCGTCAAAAGAGGTACAGAAGGCATTATTGCATTACTTGGTGGTCGGTGTGTTCAGATTTTATCGTTCTGCTGGAAACTGTTGCGCCGCGGTTTAAAAGAAATCGTGCAGTGATCGAGGACGCGTTTCGAATGGAAATGCAACAGTGTGTGAATAGTTGGATAAAATGAAGCGATGCAATTAAAACCGATGGTGTGTGTTCCGGCAAGACCGGGTGGGGGCACTTCCACCACAAACTATGAGGCACAATTATGAGTTTGTAATTCTTCGCTGTGTGATTTAGCCTCAGTCTTGATGATAACTACCGGTAATCTCTCCATTATTGAGATGCACTCAACATTATGGCATGAGAAATAGGTGAATGTATGCTAGCAACGGATACTAAGTGTATCTCATTTATGGAATTTTGCGGTGCAAGAGCACTTGCTTATTGTGTTGGAGGATCATATGTGACAACCATTAGGCGGAACGCAATCACCGGCCCATGATCTGTTTACTGGAAGCCTAATTTCTCTTTCGGATATCCATATATCATGATAGTTTACTTGCTCCTGTTAATACGATTTCTGATAGCACCTTTGTAACGGGTATAATCGTCATGCTGACTGGGACAGAGGTTGTGTGTGTATTTGTGTATGTTTGTGCGCACGTGCGCTTGTCTGTGGAGTCCAAGCATCTGGTTTCCATTTTATCCGCCTCACTTGCATTTTCCTCCTCTCCGGTTTGTTGCGTCTAATCCCTAAGGACCGAATGACTCACGTCGCTTGTCCAAACCTATCAAGCGTTTTACTTCGTTGGGTTGACGCGTGCCACTGACCCGAATATTTTATTTCCATTACCGGTATGCCCGATGCAAACAATCTTTTGATTGCATTTTTACACCAACAAGTCCAGAATAACTTGAATAAATGTTGCCATATTTTCTTTTTACTTTGAAATCAGGCGTAGCTCGTTGCAATGCTTCTCAGTGATGCTGTTAACCTTTGTTTTCGGTTGATAATGATTGCATCGGTTCTGGATCGATTCGGTTCTGTAAATTTGTTCAAAATATCCTGCATGGCATGGCCATGGTTGATAGCGTATCATTCTGTCTAATTTCTTCTTTCCTACTGGCCGCGTGCTTGATGATAACTTATCTACTCCAGCGAATTTCGTCCTTCGTCAAGGTGTGTACAGACAAACATTCCCGCTAGTTGGGAGTCTTCGTCTCTGTCAAAACCCACGTGCATCGCTTTCTAAATGTCACATGTTCACCACAATTTCTTGGTCTTCATTTCGAAGATGTCCACCAAAGAATCAGGAGGCATCTATTAGGAAATGCATCTGAACCGATTACTTCTTGTCCCATAGATTGGGCAACTGATGTGCGATTTAGAAATGAAAGTTGTATTGCCGCATTGATTAAGTAGATAAAAATTCCGTCAGAAGCTGTTATTTACAATCGGTACAAGTTTCACGCCTCTCACAATTGCTTTGTCTGTTCTACTTCCCCAAGTATTCAAAACACCGCAAAAAGGTCATTGATGCTTTTAAAAAACCGGCAACCTGCTAAGTAGATATCCCGACTTTTGACTTCTGACTTCTGACATACCTCCCAGTGAACATGGAGAGTGTGTTCCGCCGACAGCATTACAAAAATGGATCGGTTAATCCGACTTTTGGAGCTTTCTTCCTATTTGCCTAAGCAACGAATCCTTTACTGCTTTTAATTCGGCAGTGCGCAAAAGTGGAATGCCGCTTCATTAACACTAGAAATGCCGTGATCCTGAGAATGCCGTTTGCGACTTTGCAATACATTCGAAAAAGCAGTCTTTTTCGTCATTGTTTATCTCTCAGTGACTGTTATAAGTGCTGTAGACAGTTAAAGCTGCACGAAGAATGCTTCAAATTATTTTTTCGGATCTAAGTTCGCATCATTCTGTCCAACAGTTGAACGGATCTCATGAAGCTTTCGAATCTAACCACCAGAGGGGCCGCAATGTTCAAAACCTTCCTAGAAATCAAAATTTTCTACGGAGTTTCAGTTGTGCTTTAGGTGGCCCCACAAAATTCAAGGAAAACTGACATTTGTTACTTCAATTCTCCTCTGCTCGACTTTCGAATGGCACACGTGCATATAGACGATCTTGTAGACGAGTCTAGTATTCATCCATGTTTGCACCGTCTTATGCAGAACAGTGTGATGTTTAGCCATACTGATTTGCATCACTTTCAAGTTCCGAGAGCTTTTTCTCGTTCATCATTATCTCTGCTCATTATCTACAGTTCAGCGTGTGCTCCAAGTTTCTAATTCAAACACTATGACTATTCTTACTCCTGGAATGACCTCCAGAAGTCGATTTGATTGGTCATGGCTGTTTCGCGTTTACCAATCAGGTGAAAGAATCGGCAACCAATCGGGTGCTACCTTTTACGAGACTATTTCCATGGTAATTTAGTGGTACTGGATTGGGCAGAAATTAGAAAATTTTGCAGACTGCGATTGGTTGATAGTGCTAATGTTAAAAGTCATAAAATTTTATTTCCGTTTTCGGTTTTGAAAGTTTTGGGACGTTTTTCCAAATGGTATTTTCCGAAATTGCTAGGTTTGATTGGCTCAGGTGAACTCTGCGCAACTTCCGTGAAAACTGCTGGTCAATGTCATATGAACCAAAATTCTTCAAAGAAACTATGCCTCTTTTTAGTTTGTTGTGCCCTCCTGATCCGCATTTCTGAATGATGGTTCACTGGGCTAAGTTCAACACTAAACCTGACTGTTCCACTTAAAATTAGCACCAGTTTACACTGATGGCTGAATTGACTCGCATACTGGATTCCTGTATTCCAGGCAGTATGTGCTTTGCATTCGCACAAGGGACCGGGCTGAATGCCGACATGCATGACCCCGTTGCGTCTGCTGATAAGTTTGATCGCTTTTGACAGGAGAGAGTAAGAAAGGAAAAAAAATCCGCCAATGAAACAGCAATCACGCATGTCGATTGTCCCTAATGCGTCACGTCAAAAGTCTTTTCTTCTTATTCATGCAAGCATGTTGACTCTCACAGAAGTTGAAAATTTGTGCTGATCGCGGCTGGGGTTGTTGATTTTCGTGGCCATGTTTGACCTTATGGTTGTAAACGCTTCAGTGGCCGTCTAGGTGATATCGTCTGCGAAAGTACCCAGTTGTTTGTGTCCCCTGGTATTTCTAGGGTCGCCATTAGTGTTGCACTTGAGGCCCTCTGACGATCTTGAACCAGAGGGCTGGCTTCTACTTTTCAACTTCGTCTTTGCTGGCCTGACCTTTAAGTCCTTTAGTGGTGTGTCCTTGTGTCCACTGCGAGTATTCGAGGATTCAGTTCTGTGGATATATCAGTACAAGGAACTTAGATTTACGATTATGAGTGTCTGGGATTTGATTTCCGGGCTTCTCAGTTAATTGGACTGCTCCGCCCTTCATTCGACTGTACTCCTGATTCAATTAGATGTATTTCTTGACGGAATTATTTTAGCAGCACCAAACCTCCGAGAACTCCCCTGTGTGCATCGTTTTTGTTTGGTCCCAAGTTTGTCGTTTTAGTATCACTAGTGTCAGTAATATTTGTATTGTTTTTCCTGCCTCACACTGAAATTAATTATTTTAATTTCTTTATTTAATTCATTGGTGATTCGTTTGATGGCAACTTCTGTCCGATCGTAGAACATTTTAAACTTGCATCTTCTTCTCCATTAACTGAATTCGATCTGATAGATTTCTATCTCTCATTTGCTCGCGGAGCTGGAAGTATTGCCAGGATACTCTCAGAAAAACCCACAGATTTCTCTCACTCTACACGTTGCTACCTCTACTAGCGACCACGACGTTTCCGTTGTGAAACTTCGCTTTTATTCCTTTCTTGCTCCCAATGCTTTTGTTGACCTAAGCAGAAACGTTTTCCCGCGTGTAACTTGTCCTGCGCGAAGTTACTGCCCCTGCAGACATTCTGTCAATGTAATTTCATTTACTCTTTCAATTCAAAACTTCGTAAAAATTTTACCATCACTGCAGAAAATTTTTATTTATTTTTTGCTTAATAAAGGTGCTTTTAGGCACGATTGGAGGGCGACATCCCCTTATTTGAAACGATTACACTGACTGTAAGTACAAATATGCAAGGTCGGTAAAACTGAGACTGTTAGGAATCTGTCTCATCTCATCAAAAACGAAATCAAATGCGTCATTCCCACCTGCGTTGAATAATTTCTACAAGATAAGGATGTACAACTTATTTGATGAGAGATACGCCTGCCCTTGTGGCCAGATGGATAGATGGCCTCTTTCATTCATTATCAAGTTCTTCAATAATGTCGTCATTAAAATTGACTCGCTTAACACAACCCACCAACGAGTGTACCAGTGTTGAGCCCTAAGTTTATAAATTGCTTAGAACTACCAAGCTGGCAGTCACAGTTCAGTAAGAAATTTCAACTCCATTTGTATTGGGATATGATACTCGCATTCCGTTTGAAGCCAAATCCTCTTCCATTAAAATATCTTTCCATTTCTGTTCCATTCCGCCTTGTTTAAGAGTAACAACAACTGTCACAGTTCTCAAGATGACAATACCTACCATTCTCTTCAGGTGATTTGATCTCCTCGATTTTACTGCAATCCTTTTTTAACCTTCACAAAACGCATCTCTCTGGGTCACTTTTAAAATGCACAGTGACTGCATCCGAGCATTGCCAACACCTTAGGTTCACTGCTGTATGTAGTATACCTAATTTACAAGCTATGAACAACTCTGTATAAACCTCCAAATTGATTTTCTTGATAATGTTTCCCTTTTGATTTAATCCCTGGGTTATTTTTAACTCAGAAGCTTCATTCTTTCGGACACCATCATAGATGCTAGTTTGGTTTATTAATTAATTTAATAGGCTTAGCTAAACAATACCGCAGGAGGAATTGCCTGAATTTTGAATTTTCCCAGTGATTCATCATGCAGTATAAACGTCCAGCTTACGATTGAAAATCATGGAAACACTATACAACTGTTTCATCCCTGTTAGGAATCACCAGCAGTGCCTGCTCGCCGCCTCGGGAACCGTAACGCGAAATCGGAGTAGACGATTGTAAGTCGAAGCGCTTAGCCGTTATGCGGAACATCAGCACTGCTTGGTATAGCGCCCTCATCCGTCGCTGGATCCTGCATGCCACATATTAGTTGCACACTAACTGGACAACTCCCAGGACAGGACGAATTTTTTTGTAGGAAAGGGAAGACATTACACTCTACCTTGCAGGATTCTGCTGCTTGGTAGTGGTCAGTAGTATAAATTTTATTTTAAGAATTTTTGAGAGAAGTCACATCATAACTTCTACTGCTGACCACTAGCAAATTTTGAATTACCAAATTTGGCTTTCCTCCGGGTGCTATTCTTTAGCCTTGTCTTCCCTCCAATTGATGGCGAACTAGACTACTTATCTTCGTCCCCTCGAAACACTGTAAACTTCTCAGAGGAGAACGATCTCCCAACTAACCTCTCCAGGTGTTTTTAATGCAACTTCACTTGGTCTCATTCGGCTTTCCCTAGGAGCTATTGCGTAATGGCTGAGGTATTCGACTCAAAATCATTCATCTCAGGTTCGCGTCTCAGTCCGGGCGCGATGGACATGCACTGCTGATGATTCCTAACAAGGATGAAACAACTGTACAGTGCTTCCGTAGTTTCTTATAGTGAGTTGAGTGATGAAATCGTATGGCGAACTATACTCCTAGTCATTTGGATCCAGAAACCTAGTTTACTAAGTTTCTTGGGAGTTCTCTCTCCTCTGATAATCAATGGGTGCAACACATTATCATCTTAATCTGTCCGACGGCAGATATCCTTCTAAATTCGAAAACTTTGACAGTTCTGCCTTTTGCCTAAAGTTATTTCTGCCTTTTTTGCCGGTGCATCTCACCAATCCTATTCCGCAACTCTTTTGTGATCTTTACGGAACTATTTAAGAGGGACTTCAAACCGTTGTGACTTATTATTCATTTGGTTAGTCCAGCTTATTTATGGTATACCTTTCCTACTGATAAATGCCTGTGCGAACTTTGCGTTTTAGAACTTTGGACATCGTTCAAAAACCTCTTCTTAAAGATCCCCTTAACTATGGCTCAGACACCAAATTAGATCGCTTTTCTAAATCAAACTCTCTACGACTAACCGCATAGAGTCTCTCCTGTGGCTTATCTCTGTCGGTTGTTGGAGAACAAGCTTGTGGTCGCTCCTAAGCTGCGAACCAACCTTCTCTGATTTGTGGCATTTTACTGCTGGAATCTGTTCAATCACCACTATCGCTGTACCGTAGACAGTGGAACACTTATTTTTTATACGTTTGTAACGCTAAAATAAGCCTTTACTTCCAAAAGCCGACAAAAATACTGTATAATGCAAGTTGTTTTCGGTTCGAAGACCGTGGATTTGTGATCCACATTGTTGTAAAGCGATGTTGTAAACGATTGAATAAATGCTTTGTTGATGGTCTTTTTTGTAATGAATACCAAACAAAATTCCTTCGTGGAAAACTGGGCAGTCACATGCTGCTCGATTTTCGTTCGGGTTATTGGAAAAATAAAATCAGCTAAAGAAATGCGTTTCAGACAGCAGGCCACTGTTTTTTTTGTCAAAATGTCCTTGGAGAATGATTTTCTTATTTCTCTCATCTCCCTGGCGGTAACATGAATTAATCGGCAGGCCCGAGTAGATATTCCTCTCATCGAGGCAAATCAAACCACCCACCAAGTTGGTAAGCCCAAAAAAATGAACTTCGGCTTGTAGTTGACACCGAATCCGTCACCGATTCAGACCAGCCACCAGCTTCTCAAATTATAATTCAATAGCCAGTTTGGTCAACGTTTCCGTCGTACGGTTTTTAAGAAAATTATTAAGTCACACTTTCTGTCGGCTGCCTTGTAGTATTTAATAAGAATAACCAAGGGTAACGGTTTTATTTGCTCTTACAGTTCACGAGGGACCAAGTACTGTGACAAAATTCGTATCAAAAAAGGGCTACTGGGTGCTGGTGAATGACAACTTTTGACAGTTCCGTGAGCACGACGATTGGCTTTACGGTTACGCCTAGCCTTCAGAAAGTCAACTAATTTGTTTTCTTCACGACTGGTAAGTTGTTGTTTTGTTTTATTCAAAAAAAAACAGTGGATTTTCCAGTCGACTGCAGTTGTTCAAATCTGCTGGATCCATTGGAGGTCATGGGCTTGTCGGTAACTTTATACCAAACAGAAATCCACAGATGGTTGTGTAGTCGGCCACGGTGAATCACGGCAAAATGCCTCGAGGCTAACAGACGGATGGCAAAAGCTTCTTGTTTCTATCGTGGCCAGATTGTCCTCATAGCATCACATTGTGTTTATACATGCAAAGTTCGTCTAAATGTGGACAGACCGAATCAGAAGCTTTGTAACCGAACATGTTCGTGAAACCTGACTTGCAGACCCTGTTGAATGCATAAAAGGAACACTGTTCCGGTAGTCATATTGCGAAAAGCGCTGTGAGGTAGATAACACGCGCGTCTATGTCATTTCGTCGGATAGCCACTGAAGAAATTTCCGAATATCTCTAGTGTGACCGTGTAGCTCAGCAGGTGAAGCACGTGTGGTACGAATCACTGAGTTTGAATCTCACCGATGGCAAAGGCTTTTTCACGGTTATACAAATTAAGCACTCCGAAGACACACAGCACTATGTGAAGTTCATTTAGCTGTTTAGTTTTAGTACTGATTGCAAATGAACACATTTTAAGTTCCCTTACATGAAAGAAAGATTATTTTCATGAAATAATTCACCATGTGATATCATCGCTCAAATCACCATTAAGAAACCATGGAAGCACTGAATAGCTGTCTCATCCTTGTTAGGAATCACCAGCCGTTCATATCCACCGCGTCCGAACTGGGACGCGAACCTGAGACAAACGATTTTGAGTCGAACGCCGTAGCCATCACGCTACCAGGCATGCTCTGAACGGTTTGCTTAACTTCACCACATGATGTTGCCCCTATCCGTCACTGATATGCACGGCTACTGTACACTAGCCCACATCAATCGACCCCCTACTGACAGATGACTTTTCTGTTGATGATTCCTAACAGGGATTAAACAGCTGCACAGTGCTTCCATGGTTTCTTTATGGTGAGTTGAGCGGTGATAACGCATGGTGAATTAATTCACGAAAACATTCAATCTCCTACTGCTAAAATGTACGAGGATTATTTTTCTAGTATCTCAATGATTAGATTCAAAAATTGATGAATACCAAATCTCTCCCCAAAAATATGAAGCCACCTAGCTGACATATTAGATATTAATAAAATGACATTCTAGGAAATTCAGTTTTTTATATAGAAACCCATGTGAAATGGGCAACTGAATCGTCCTCGGACTGAAATTTGACTTTCTTAGATTGGTTACTTTTAGTGATAGCAGTTACAGAACTCTGATCGATAATCCGAGTGGCCTCGAGTTCCTTGATATCTGTAAAATATAAACATTCTCCTGTCTTGATAACGACAAAAATTGCTTGGACAGGACTTAGTAGTTTAACGAAAATGAATGTGCCCTCAAACAAGGTTTTTTCACGTGTCCTGTGTGTCAACAAAAAAGTCACTGGTAACGCGAAATGGTCTGACCATAAAAAGTCTTGTCCAAGCATCTGGTACAATAATGGTGGGAACGGAACTGATATCTTCAAGCCAAGCAAAACCAGGCACAAAAATTTTGAGTTTCTTCCCTCAAAAGGCAAATTACTAAAGTGTTCGAGAGGGGGTGGGGCAGTGTCGAACGATTGATTAGCAGTTTATCTGAACACTTGTGAGCCTCGGCTCCGTTCGTTAGCTCTCGCGAAAAAGAGAAACAAAAGATATGCCTGAACAAAGCAAGGCAGCTGTTCACCGATCGTCAAAAGCGGACAGACCAACTGTGCAAATTATGGCAGGACAAACAAACGCCAAGAGAGAAAATAGCGAGAAGAATTAGACATCGGTTTTGATGTTGTTGGTGGTGATGATTAGACACGGGAGCTGGAATGACCCAGGGGTGTTTGAGTGAAGTATTTATAGAATGCCAGTAGCCAGACCAATGAATTTTGCGGGCATGTGAACCGATACCAAATCATACTCAGTAGCACGCAGTTTTGTACGTTAACTGGGATCCAAAGACTCCGGTGAAACTGCCAGTTGTATTGTCCGTCATTTTCTAATTGCCACAAACAGTGTCGTGTTCATTATGGATATTGCAACAAAAAACCATGGCTTACTTCTACATTGTTCAAAACCTGCGAGAATTGATCAAATCCGCTGAGATCTGTGAAGCACTGAGCTATCCTTGTCAGTACAGCAAAAATGCAGTGTTAAAACAAATACTTCCTAGAACACTGAACACTATATCCAGAAACCTGAAATAGAAATGAGACAAATCGTGCCAGACGTACGCGTTTCGCATAGTCCTGTCGATCGCAATAGGCCGAGCTAAATTAGAAGCATTTTTGCAGCTAACAGAGGAATGGACCAACAAGCGGTGGAATGCTGCATGGTTTAAAGTCAACGTAGACAAATACACATTGCCAAGTACTTCCGTGCCCAGCCTGTTGGCTAACGTATTTCGATATCCACATCCTTACTGGGCGTGAGTAACTTAACTTGCGTGTTACTTATTATTGGGTTGTGATCCAATCCGGTGGCAGTTTTCTGATCAGTTTGGGAAAATTGCCGAGGATTGTGGCGTCGATTTTGACAACCATTTCAGCTTGTGCATTTATACACATCGAGCCAACGAAGATTCGTTTCCTTATGCAAGCGTCAACGCAACCCTTGGGTGGACAAATAGATAACATATGACACATTAGGATTCGCAAGACAATTTGGCCGACCCTAGGGGGCTTTAAATGAAGCAAAAAACGTGCTTCTTTTCCAATGCTGCCGGTGTCATACATAGTTTTCTCGGCCTCCCATCTACTTTATTTGACATAATTTCCAGGTTTTCAAGTTTTCCTTTCTCCTCGTCGAAAACAATGAACCAAATGCATCCATCTGGATACAAATGCCTTCTATCTATTCCGGTGAACTCAATGGTATCTACCAAAAATTTTGTGCCCACAGACGTGAATGAAATTGCAACTAGGAAACGAGAAACGTGTGACAGGAAAACTGCACAATTGTGGAAATCTGACGCGTGTTGGGACAAAACAAGGTCCGACGCGACAAGAGAAATTTGGTGTGAAAATAGCAGTCGTTTCATCAATAGAAAAAGTCTGTAGGATCATTTTTTACCATTTCATGATTAACCCCCCAACGAATAATAGAGGGTAAGGCTTTTTCTGCCCGAGTAAACGTGATAGAATCGAATCCTAAATTTCGAGTACACTAACGAATGAGAAAAGACTTTTAGGAAACTGTTCGGTGGACCGAGACCAAACCAACTGGCACTGGGTTACGAACAATTCAGAACCATCAACATGGTTCTGAACCGGGAAATGGGCCAATAGAAGCTCTTAATTCCCTTCCAAGTGAGTATACCATTGAAATCCTTTTTTACCAAACTAGAGAAGAATACCCCATGGGGTGACAGAGAAGTCTTAAGATAAATATTTAATTGGAGAACATGTTTTTGGAAATATATCTTCGTGCTCCATCCCAAAATGGTGAAAAAAGCGATTAGTATGACTTACGGCGCGCATATAAGTCAAATCTAATACCAGTAGCATTTTGTCTTGAGAGTACTCCAAAGTAACGGACAGACAAGTCTTTATTTGTGAGTAGGTATGTAAATTCTTAAAACATGAACCACAGTGAAGGTCATAGCGGACATAAATGTGTTGACGAACGTTATTCAAAGACAAAATACAAACAGAATTGCTCATCTTATCCATCTGAGGTTTCAGGAGAACTCGAATTTCTTGAGGACTCAAAAATGTAGCAGGAAGCGAGTGTTGGCCTGAGCCTACGTAGAGCTGAAGGTTAGGCTCTTCTACTTCTGAATAGATTCTGACTTTGAGTTGTGAGTATTTCGCGACTTTTTCAATCAACCGTGGTTGCAGATGAATTGGCAGTGCATTCATCTATTTGACTTTAATTTGGATAACGATGGTTAGCTGCGTGACTATGTACAATCTGTGGCCATGAATCGTTCAGTGTAGGGATACCGACTTAAGTTCCCTTGTTAATTTCTTTTCTATGGAATTAGATGAATTGGCTTCCCGGGACACAATCTGACGGGTAAATGATACGCACGGTCTCCGATACAACACAGTGAAAAGTAAGATTATCTGCGGATACGGCACTATTGGTACAGATCAGTTAAGGAAAGATGAAAACGATACAAACCTTGATTCGTGAGGTCTGCTGGTCCAGGCGGTCATCAGTGTACTCCTAAATATGACTGCATCCAAAGGAAAGCAGGCGATTGGCTTTGTCGAAATGTACCTTTAAAGCGGACTGCCGTATGACGTATGTGAATAAACGGCCAAAGTTGGATGCAATTACATGAAGCTACCAAGAAAGGAGCCAGTGAAACAGCAGAGTTGGATACACGTATACTGAGGACATTGGTAGCTGTATTTTGTGTGTGTATGCTTGCGTGTTGTTCGTTTGTGTACATAACATCGAGGAGCCCAGATTAAACTGTGAGCAGGTATAATAGAGTCTGAATTAGGTCAAATCGCCATCCATTTGTCACTGTGAATAATGCAACCGGTGAGCTGGCAGAGAGAGATATATATAACAAAGGTTAACGGATAAAAGTGAATGATATCACTTGCGGTCGTGTACCTGTGCGCTGACGGAGCTAGCAACATGATCAATATGACACACGGTGAAATGGTGGAAAAAAGAAACAATACGAGGGTTAGCAATTAGGGTGGGAAAGGTTGCATGCACAATTTTTGTGCTTGCCTATGTAATCTCAAACAAATGAGTAGACCGGTGCATCAGTATCGATGGAATGACACCATGACGATATTTACTATTGACCGTGGTATTGGACATAATATTTCAATATTCAAAAACAGCCACAACAAGCACGTCAAGTTATAACGTCCACGGCCACAGTTGACACAAATGAAAATCCCATGCATTTCACGGCGGTGAGTTCGTCATCCTTAGTGAACAGCTTGCCGAGAACGTTAAACAATTTGTGACGTCTCTGATGCTCTCAAAAATGAAACGAATGCAAGGCCATTCTGGTATATGAGTTCATTCCGATTTTATCTACACCTGACACCATATCCACTATAGCAAATGTGCTACATGTACCACACATGATTAGCTATAATGATAAGCGTAAATGCATTCATATTTGAACTAGCTTACGTTCACATAAGCTTTTTTCACAAAGAATTGATCCATTCGTTGTGGGTTGCAACTCAGCTCACAGTTGGCATTAATCAACAAACCAAGACTGACCAGAGTGAGATGAACGATTTGGGCAGAATTTGCCACTTTTGAACCCCTTAAGCCAGCCCCATGAAGCCCGTTCGATCAAGGTGTATTCACAATATCTCTGGCCAAACTTGTGCAAAAAACGGCAGCAATCTGCCTTGTGAATAACGTTTTCTGTTTGGGTATTTTTGTCGCAATTCAACCACCAGCGCAATAGTGAGTTCAGGCGGTACAAATAGCAGAAAAGTTTGCTCAGCCAGTTGGTCTTTAGCATTTTTTGAAAACAGTGCAAAAGAGTGATGAGCATTCTCGCAAGAAAAGAGTTCAACCAGCCCGAAATCATGGATGTGACTGCGGTCCTATCAAGCTATAGCATTTTAAGGATCAAAACGATAAATTGGATAAACTCTTGAACTTGAATAATGTTCGAAGATTTCGCTATAAATTCCTCGCATTACTGGGGTCTGATGTCTCAAATATACGGTCCCCTCAGACCAATTTAGCAGGAGTTTGACGAATTCTAGGTGAGGAAAACTTGTGAGTTTGGTTTTCAATTATGAGTTAGATGTTACCATTGCATGACAAGCTATCCAGAAAAGCAAATCAAACCGGCTACCGGTCATGTAATTTTCACCTGATTTTGAAATTTTGTCAGTTTAGTCGGTGACTTGTATCAAATGATTGGGTTAAAAACACGGCATTGTTTACCAAAATTTTTTTTTATTTCACTGAACACCGATCCGCCATCTGTAAATGTTGCAGAACTGTTCACTGTTGTAACCAAATCCCAACTTATTATATTCCATACGCAAGGCGGGACGACTGATCGACAAAAACTGCATGAGTAATTATGCTACTAGCAACGTTAGCAATAGTGAATCACAAAAAGCACAAAACATTAAAATGTTCCATCTACCGGTCGTCTATCAAAAGACCCAGATAAATGAAAGATCTTTCGCCCCAGTGATTGTTTGTGCAACACAGAATAGCCCATTTCCCAATTTTCTGACACTCGTTGTGATCGGCGATGATTCACAAATGCAAAGTTGGACTGCCCCAATTGTTTGACTAAACAGTGTCGTGTGTGAGTTTTTACAGCCGGGGATCACTGCACACGCAAAAACGTCGACTCGGCCATATTTAGGTCTGTCGGAAATGAGAACACATAGCGGTCATACTAGGAGATAATTGGAATAACTGTTTCCTAAAATAGGGTTTTCAGAAATTCACCAATGGAACATATTTGCTTTGTTTTTTATCTGGAAACCTTTCGTGATTATTTGTTGACCATCATAGCAAACCAACATTTGATTTGCCTCCAGTGAAGCTGAACGGACTGAGTGATGTAACGCAACAAAACCGTGTTGCTTCCCGATGTAGAAGTGTTTCATCTCATCCGTCTTCATGTATCGTAGAAACACTTGATCAGAGTTTAGGCTTATACGCTCCGGGAATCATCACCTAACTTATTTCCAGATCAAGTTAATCAGCACTAATTCTTGTTAGAAGCGAAGAGGATATCACAAATATCATATCTTATCTCTGGGGAAGAACAGTTTTCCTCAATTCTGCACTACTCGAAATATTTTCAAGTTGTTCCCTGTTTGACCAAAAAGGATCGCAGACGGCCGATCATCTGGTTATTAAACAACAAATGGTTGTCGCCGGGCTGTTTGCAACACCTGGTTTACTGAGATCTTAAACCGTTTCAGGCTACTCCACGTTGTAGAGTCATGATTGGTGGTCCCCCATTCCTTTTACCAGGAACTGACAGTTGGGGCGCACGCTCTTTCACCTACATTCATGCATCAATCATACAACACAGTACAATCCAAGATATCTCCGAAAAAAACAGAACGCAAATGCCAAGAGCACCAAACCACTGGGCAGAAGATTCCTTAATTTGATATTTATTGTTTTAATTTAAATGTCAGAAACCCTGTCACAGCCGCGCATTTCACCCTGGTTTTCCTTTGCCTACGGCAACTCTCATGTGCAACAGATTTCTGGTTTAATTCATGATACTTCATTTCATTTAATGGGAAGGCAAAACAGAGTAGAAATTATGATGACAAAATGTTTCATGATGAAACCAAAATTGAATGTTCGAAAGCGATGCGATTACCAGATAGTTGAAATCTGCCACATATTGGCCAAACTAGTTAAAAGCAAACCATTCTGAATTATTTTTTTTAGTTTCCCAAGTTCATTTTCCAATTTCTTGCTTCGGTTTTGAAATAATGTCGAATTTCTCCATCTATTCGCGGTGCTACGTTATTGCCTTGATTGATTCGCAACGTAAGCCATTGACTTGAATGATTGATTCTCATCAAATGGTTGTGAGATTTATTCACGCCATGAATAAACTTTGTCATTGAGACAAATTGTATTGCATAGTTGGACTAGATAGCATTCCCTTCACACCGAGGTAGGATATGCAAATTTGAACTGTTAAAAGGGTGAGTGTATCACAAGTTCCATGCTGTTCGGCATTTGCAAAGCACCACGATGCCAGAGTAAATGGCTGCTCGTTATGGAGAGGTGACTGAATGGGGCTAATGAAAAGCTCGAAATGGACAGTTTGGACAGGTTGGCATTCCGTTAGCACCACCTTTGGGGGAAAGAAACGAATATGCTTAATATGAAATTACAAACGAATCTGATGGCTGCAAGGATTTCCAGGGAAAGAAAGAACTGAAGAACACAACTTTTGATTAATGGGTAAATTTGGAATAAAAATTCCATTTTCCATTACCAATATTCCAAAACGTTTCTTGTTGAACGTGTTGACTTTTATCTTCCAGTTGAATCAGTCCCAGGTTTTTTTACTTCCTTTAGCTGACTCTGTGCATATTTGCAACTTCACTCATTTGGTAAATGGTTCTTTCGTATTGATGGTCGACCTTGGTGCGGTATGTGCCTGCGATTTCGGACTTCCAGATGAAACAGTGACGGAGATACGTGGAGTTGACTTGGAAAAAATGGGCGACCTTGATTGTACTGCCAAGACCTTGATATTCGGCCCACTGGATCTCGAAGCTTAGTGTGTTTTATTTCTTTTTCTGCAACAAACGCAAGACCATCAGTCCCAACAAGGGGTGTCCCAGCTTCCTGGTTTAAAGAATGCCAATTTGATAGGAACCATTATACGCCCAAGCCTAGAAGATGGGATCAACTGCACGTAGAATTTACACAGTCAAAATTCCGACAGTGACCAGCATCATGTCCGTCGAAGTGAGTCTATTTCCATGGCCACGAGGCATTGCTGGCACTTGCTTAGTGATACCCGGTTAAATGCCTAGGCATAGTTGCGCCGAATCGAATTGATTTCGGACAGTAACAGTAAGGTGTCAAAGTATACCACAGAAAGAACTGACTAGTAGGGTTTGAGTTTAACAGAAAACAGCTTTCCGAATTATGTTCTCAGCATTCGTTAGAGAAGTGCAAATTTCGAATGATTCCTTACTAACAGTTTTTACCTTTAGCTATTCAATATCCTAAAACTCCGAAGTTCTTCATTAAGTTAATTTCCACTCTGTGGATCTCAACTAAATCTGAATTCGCAGGAGATTATATATATATATATATATATATATAATGTGGCGATCAGGTCAAGGTCTAAGGAAACAATTGTATTCCCTTAGAAAGCTGGCAATTAATCTCAACTGACCTGAGTGGTCGAGGGTATTTGTGCTCGCATCTGGCAGTACCAGCGTTTTGGGTAAATAATCTCGGTTGACCGAACAGGACGGCTATTAGGGCGTTGCCTAGATCCGGGGTTTGAGGAGAATAAGCTAGAAACCGTGTCATTAGTGAACGTCTATCCCAATCAAAGCGCTGCGGAGGATAATTAGTGGAGGTGAAGCCAGACAAAATTAGCTCAGTAAAAAGCTGAGTCACATTGGGGTTTAAAAACGTATTCGAGGAGATTCGAAGCAAATCGGTTCATTTCATTTCATTGTGAAGCCTTTGCGAGTAGTAGGTTTCAAATTCAATAGTTAAATTAATGAGCTTTCAGATTAGAGACGATGCAAGCGTGGAATATCGGAATGACATGCAAAGCACGGTCTGATTTGCAAAGATTGTTGTAAGAAATTACGTGCTAATGGCGTGCACGGTTATCATGACATGATCAAAATATAAAAAAACTAGTTAAATTGTGAGTTGCTAAAATAAAACCCGTCCAAACATTGGATGGATTCAAATAAAATTAGAACTGTCGTGATGTTTGGAAAATTAATTGGATTTCGAAAGAAATGCCCAAATTTACCCGGTTTGTGGATGTTTTTCACGTCTAGATCAAAGAGTGAGTTTTCGAGAAACCGAATATTATTGCGACTTCATGCTAAACTACCGCGATGTGGCTTGGTCAAAGACGCAATCGCAATGAGAATTAACACAAAAGTGTTTCCGCTTGACCGTTTTTCCTTTTTTCGGACAAAGAGTCCACAAAAACGTCGATATATTGGTCTTTCGCTTTGTCAACCCCGAGGGAAATGGCAAAGCAGATTCTCGATCAAGTATTCGTTATTTTCGAGTATTTTCAATCCGGAATGTAGACGAATTTCTACCTACACCTTGTCCCACCTGGAAATGAAATCGATTGGTGTTCTACAGCTGTATCCATGTTTGTCTATTCGCAACCATTTTCCCACTGTGTAAGTTGTGTTTAACTATGAAGCGGGAATGCAGATTTTCGAAACAAATAGGCCATCATCATTCTCAAAACAGTTGTTTCGACAAAAACACCTGATGGCATAACCGGGATAGTTTTCGTTGCACTCGAAATGCAAGTTTGTCGTAACTGAATATATTACTAATTTTTTTAAGTATGCCTCGGAGATAAATAAGTTTATGCTTGATTCCAGTCTTGTTGATCCCTCTATTTTTGTCTTTACCCTACCTTTTTTTGTTTTTTCTTCTACAGTGAAAGCTCCGTTTCCTTATGTAACGGTCTGTTACCCTGAATGTCCAGTTTTTGGATGGGGTAACGCCCAAGATACCATCTAGCTTGTACCTCTTACTTTTACATGAATTTTCTTTCCTCGTCACTAGTTGCTGGATATTCCATGCTTTAGAAACAAGACTGCTAATGAACAAAGCCATAGCTCCGCAAAAGGATTGGGCAATTTCTTAATTACCTTCAAGGAATAAAATAAGTTTTACATTGTTTGTAGATTGCCGTAAATTGGTTCAGAATTCACAATCACATATGATGCAACTCTGTTGGTTAACTAAGGTTTCTGATGTCACATAATTGGAACAGTGCAACCCACTTATTCAGTTACTTTAGCTAATAATGCCTGATTTAATCTAGTTATCAAGCTGTATGTACCGGTTGGTTCTATCGTAATATGTTCATTGTTCTCAGTGTTCATAATTAGCTGCCCAGTCATTACAACAATCACTCTCCGAGACTACTAAGCGATAATCAGAGTCTAACAATTAACGTAAAATTATGTCGACCGATTAGATTATGATTGTGTGAACTTCATTTCCAAAACATGCATAAGATTTTTGCATATCTAAAGGAATGCTGATTCGTGCATTCAGCCACAAATTCATCCTGCCATGGGAAATCTGACTGGGACAATGTCTTGTCGTCGACGCCTTTAGTCTGAAATTTGGACTTTCGCTATATCAAGTTGATGTATTTGGGGAATACATGAGACAGGTTTTTGTCCTCACTAATATCTTCGGCATGTGGACGGATGAATAAAATTTCACTGGAACCACACCAACGGTTTTGCGGTTATTGCTACTCATCAATTACGTTTACCTGGTGCACTCCCACCCAACCAAACCCCGAAACTTGAGCTGTACGTTTATTAGTATCGTACCAGAAGCCCATTTGAATCATTAGAAACGTGAATGTATGACAACTCACTTTAGGACTCACGCGGTGATTTATTATTCTGAATTAAGTCAAATTCCTCCAGAACTTGCGACTAATTTACCGAGCTGTCCTCCCTATAGATGCGAAACGCGATGCGACCTGCAGAAGCACGTGTGCTTCCATACTGCAAACTGCAATGACTGGCTTTTGATATCAAAGCGTAGTTAAAGTCAGAGTTTAAGAAGCAGATGTGCGTTTTTTAATTGATTACGAATGTTTTTGTGACAACTCTCAAATAACATGAAAAATCTTATGCCATCCAAATGGTGTGTTCACTGTCAAAAGGTATCAAGAACAGGCAAATGCCGTACCTGGACAGTTCTGCGTTGATCACTTTCTCCGCAATCGATCGTAACAGCGCACGGACTAAAATTAACAGCATGTATTTTGGAAGTTTCAAACACAAACATTGGGAGGGAAAGCAAAAACAGGACCAATGCAACCAGAAATCATCTTCGAATCACGCATTCGTTTATACACTGACTAAAAAAATGTCATTGGCAGAATAAGTTTCAGCCAATGGCAATCGCAGAATGTTCTTTCTTCTGGTTCGCGGATCGACTCGATTTTGACTGAATAATTTGTAGCTACCGGCAATAAAGAGGTAATAAAAACTTCCGCCACGTGTCTTTTCGTAGACTGACCATATGATTTCAGTTGTATTCGTGGGATGTGAACACCACGTTCGTAGATGGTCTTCTGGAGGTATATGACCAGTTGTATTCTGATTTACAAACAGGCCCAGCTGCCAGGCAAACTGCTAAACTTTCAGATGGATTCGCTTTGATAAACAAGTACATGAATAACTGATACAGTCCACGTTTGATTGCTAACTTCGTAGTGAAACTGAAATATTTATAAAGGTACGCTTTATTGTTTCGCAAGACATATTTAGTCCAGCAATCAGAGAGGGGTATGGGTAGCACGAACCTCTTTTCCTTACGTTTCTTTAGCAGGATGGAAACGGGAGATTTTGAATATTAGTCTTAATTGTGTCTCAATTTGTTGGCTTTTAAGATATTCCGATTAATGAGGATGGAGTTTACGCTGCAGTTGTTCCGTCACCAGTCGACGAAACGCAGCGACTGAGTGGGCGCAGGCAACAGGGATCTGCTTTTATAAGTTTGTCGCTAATTTTGACCCTTCATCTCATCGACGACCTTGAATGTTTCTTCTTCTGCTTGGCTCGTTTTCTCCTTAGCGGAATGACGTTCGATCTGAGAGGCTACACCTTTTGGGGTGTATGCTCCCCATTTCTTTTTGAGGTTGTACATATTCCAAGAACCATATTCGAAGAGGGATCAGAGGTAAAATTCAAATTCATTACGATTACTGAGATAGAGGGTCAAAGTTAATGGTGAGCATATAAATGGAGATCACTGTTACCTGTGCCTACTCAATCACTACGTTTCATCGACTAGAGGAAACTGAAGTCAGAAGCTATCTTTCCGACCTGTAAAAATAAAATTTTCTGACTGTACCTCAGTAAAACTTAGAATATGGTCTTTCCTGGGCGAACAGTAAACTGGTTTCCTCTCCAATAACCATCATGCAGGAAGTCCCAAGAGTATTGTGTAACTGAATCCTGTAATTTCCCTATGTAGTCGGTTCCTATCGAAATCTCAACAATGTGGTAAATTTTTCACCTATAAATGCCGCTTGCCAACTGGGCTAGGAACAAAATCGTCTCCTCGATCTGCCGCTTTCTTCAAATTCTTGCAAGTATATGTATATCTATATATGAGTGAAAATATTTTCAGCTCGAGTTGCATATTTTAGAAGTTAGAAGAAGTACACTGAGTTATAATGTTATAACTCAGTGTACGCCCTCTAACCTCTAATATGCATATACATATATATATAACTAGGAGGGGGAAACAATCCCATTTGTTAATCTGGATTATTCAGAAACGTGCCGATTGCGGGAATCAGATCACAGACCAATAGCCGATCAGAACGTTGTTTGAAAAACCGCAAACTGGTCACCATCTTTTTCTTGACACTACGCAGACAAAGTACAGTCGAAAACTAGGTCTCCAATAGTGCCAAACAGCAAACCACAAAGTGAGCGGACAAGCCAGCTAGCGAGTGAACCAGCGAACGAATGAACGAACTAAAGATTGACCGAGCAAACTAGCCAACAACGTTCCAGGAAACAAACAACAACGTATGTTCTTGTAATCGTTCCGTGTTGCACTGGTGTGTTTGCATGTGTGTCAGTGCAAGCGAAAAAATCAATGATGTCCAATATTCAGGGTGACAATCACTACACTACTATCATCCAAGAACTGGTTGCGAACCAAATCGGATGGCCAGGTATGATGTTTGCAAAACGACTGTTACGACAATGACACTTGCGAAACAACTCAAAGTCATCCTAAGTAAGTCACGTTCGTTTGAAATGCTTAACAAATACCGATGTTTTCTCCATGAAAGTTCTGTTGCGGATTTTGCACGGATTGAACGAGATGTTGATCTTTACAGTGAATATCAACAAAAGAAAAGCCCAAACTTGCAGCAACTAGCTGTTGTAGTCCATGTGGAGAGGAATTTCACCGAGAATCTTGAAACTTTGCCTTCTTTTCCTAGTGTTGATTCAGAACTGCAAAGGTTCATGGCAAAGAGAAAATGAACGAAATGCTTTTGACGATTTGACTAATTCGCAGTATCGTCTGATTGGAAGCGTAATTGATAGGGCCGCTTTAAGCCCAGAAATAGCCATTTGTGTTTTTATACAAGGTTCCAAAGACCGATTCAATCTTAAGTTCGTAGATTCAATCTCCTTGTTTAGTAAATTAAAAGTTGCAATTTATTATACCATCTCCTACATTACTTCAGAATTACCTCGAATTCAGACTACCGGGATGGAAATTCAGAATCACTTTCGCCTGACACCGAAATAATGTGGGAAACTGCATAGGTCAAATGAACAACTTTCACCGCTTTTCCTTCAAACTGACTGCCATCTTGACCATTCCCAACGCAGCTGCGAGTAAAAAGCCAGAAAATAGAACTAAGCTTTTATCTCTGACTGAGATTTTTTCCTGCTCAATTGGCAAAGCACCACATGAAATGGATCTGAGCAGGGCGGTTGGTAACCGATCAAAGCCACAAGGGAAACTCTTACCAATATACCGAAAGCCCTGTGATCTTTTACCGGGATCTTCATTTCCATGCTCACGTTGACAACTACCTACGCTTATGAACTGTTTGATCTACTTGTTCACAATCAGTTCTAGAGAATGCCGTTGATTAGCATTCCGAACGGATAAGGTCGTGGTGTCTGGACGTGAAGGTCTCGAGTTCGAATCCTCCCACCGCTGGTCAAATTCCATACTTGGCGGCCCTCTGTTGGCCGCGGCCCCTTCCTGAAAATTGATGCCATTATTGTTTCATTAATAATGAAAGTAAAAAGATAAAAAGATGAGAGATATTCATATCCCATTTCAATGCGAGATAAACTTCCCTTTCAGTAATACCAGATAGAATGAATTTTAAAGATATATACACGTGTATCTGACAATCGAAGCAGAGCTCATGTTTTAAATCATCCAATCGCGAACTTTTTTTCACATAAAGACTTGTCCCGTTTTTTTCTGCCAAGTGTTTATGCGCATGTGCTGCATACTGAATAGTGGAAACAGTTCAACTGTTTCATTTGGACTTTGGCACCAGAACGACGCAAAACTCGCGATGATCAGGGCTCCTGGATATCTATCCAAACTTGGTCCCTTAATACTTCAAAGAGAAATAGCCATCCTAATACCATTCGAATGGTCGAATTGAAGTCCACCAAGGTGTATTGTGTCCAGTATTTCTAACTAAGTCCTCATCGAAAAGCCTTCCTAAAAATTCACTGTACTGTTCTAGACGAAATATTCCGTCATGTTTACTTATACAAGCATGTGATGTACACCACTGTTCGGAAAATGAAATGAAAGCAGCTAACCGTTCTCTCTCAACGAAACCGTTTATCATTGATGAAGATGCGAACACTGGACGGAATCGATGATAAACCACAGGTACCCATTTGGCTAGTGGAATTGATGGACCAGTCTGCGACAAAATAAGATTTCACGAACAGAGATGTAAACTTGAATAGATGCATTTTACGCAATTCATGATATTAAGTTAACTTTGTAAAAAGTCTGAACGAAGTCGCAGATTTATTTGTCCAATCTACAGAATGACAGAACTGTGAAAGAATTATTCGTTGACACTCTGCATTTTGTTCCATAAACGAATCATTAACCTCAAAGCTACATCTTCTGAAAGAGGTCGGCTACATCTGAGCTTCCTTGCAGAGTAAAACAGATAGGTCTATACAGTGTAAACATACAATGGTACATTTGACATCCAGAAAAGAGCTTCTGCACCTTTTGGGTACTGGTTTTCTACTGTTGGTTGAGGTCAGGATTTAGTTTGAAATTGCCAGGGAGTAACTTAGTTCATATGCCAACCTGCGGTACTTAAGACAGAACTTAGATGATTTTTTGTAATGGATTTAAAGTAGTGTTTCTAATCTGCCCTCCATTGTACATTTGTGATTTGGTGTTTTTGAAAACATCTTATCCTCAGTTTTTAATTGATGTCAAAATGGCTTCTTTAGGATACATTGTTTTATCTAAAGATCAGATGATATCCGCGTCGATACATGGTGGTACTTTCCCAGAAGACAGCTGCATGATGCATGATAATGAACTGGTCATCAGGTTCCTATGGACCTATTCAATAAAAATGGTCTTCAGATTTAAGTATGGACTGAATCCACTGAAAAATTTAATCCTTTCCCAGTTGCTTCCATTGTCTAACAACCTCTGACTATTATTTAGTAACCTCGGACTGTTTAACCAGCTGTGACTTGGGCTGGAATAAAGACGATCCTAGTTGGGCATTCAGCCATCGAAAAGAATCGCACCTGGCTGCCAAGCCACTTTACTGGATCATAAATTCATAAAGCATGTGCCCGTTTGTGGCTAGGAAATGATTATCAAGGACTGCAAAATGAGTTTTAAAAAAGCTAGTTTTAAGCAGTCAGTTTCCTGAATACAGTCTGCACCATTACAAAATTGAGTCCGGAGCGAGTGACGCCGAAATCGAAACCATAAACTGGAGTTGGAGAACATCAAGCATGATTTCCGAAGAAGAAGATATTGTAACTGATTTCGATTCGCATGGGACATATCAGAAACACAACTGGTTTCGCGGTTAATACCGTGCATCTGGGAGAAATTCTGTTCTCTCGTCCACTTGTGATGACACTTAGAATAAAGATCGAAAACGCAGGACCATGTATCCTTTTTCTGATGGTTGTCCCCGACTAGCCCACGAAAACCGTCATGAATTAACTCGCCATCAGTGCACACTTCTAGCAATCCCAAAGACATTCCGGTGCAAAATTAAACATAACTAACCTGTGTACAATACTACTTACAATAAAAGTTGGAATTTCAATTTCACCAAAATACACCGCAACGGGTATAGCTCTCATGTTGCAAACACGATAGTGGCAGCCAGTGCTGAATGACTAGCGGTGTGATCCCATTTTGGGCTATGCATGCCCCAGTTTGACTTCAAACCTCTTCTCAATCAACAATGTCGGCATTTCCCAGGTTAGTTATCTCATTTAAGAGTTAGTCTGTTTTAGTTTCACTGCTCCACTTTTCTGGTTCTCCCCTTCAGCATGATTTCTTCTGATGCCAATCTCGATGTGGCATAACGGTGTATTCTGCCCTCCTTCAGTTTGATTATTTTCGTTACCAATCTCACGTGAGTTATCCTATTGCTTTATCTGATTTTTTAATTTGTAACTCAGCTCAAGGGATGTGTTATTTCCTACCGCGAACTTTGCTAGTCTGTGCTCTTTTGTTAAGGATTAATTCGGCTTTTTCCAGTAGGTCCTGATTCTTCTTTGGCCCGATGACGCTGACTTGTTGACAAGTTATATGATGCACTCTAATCGCTTACGCAAACAGACCAGTTGCTTAATCTTACGAAACAGAGGTAACCGTGGAATCATTATCATAAACGCAGAAACGTGCGTTCCGGAAAAATCTGGTTCTTCCATCCGTATGCTAGTGTGCTGCATTTTTTAAACAGGCTAGCTTTCAGTTAGCAAGCTTTTTTCCCAGAGCAATTCGATTGGTAACCAGTTTGTAAATATCCGGACCAAACGACGTAAGGAGTGTATCGAAAAATCGATGCGCCATGTATTGGTTTTTATTGTGAATGATATAATGTTAATAACACAGCGTTGTTGGTAGATGTAATGCGCCAACGTTTCGACTACCGTGGGTAGTCTTTCTCAAGGCAAGTTTTACAATCAGTCTAGGGTAGCCAAATGACAGTGGCGGGAGAATTCGAACTCAAACTTCAGGCTGGAACGCTACGTTGATGACCACTGACCACAAGTAATCAAGAGACGCTAAAACAAGCCGGATAGATTTGGAAGGTTCAGAAACAATACTGAAAACTACTGAGCAACAAATGCAGCACTGAGATTAGGGTGATTAGTGATATTATTGAAGAATCACTAGATTCCAGTGTGAGACATACGCACCAGTGCTTTGCAGCATTATAAGATCCCCGGATGTGTCAGGTTGTATAAAGCAAAATTGCCTAGGTAACTTGCTGCTCGCTTTATAGAGATTGCTCATCTCATATTTGGATCCCGAACGAACAAACTGATGATATCAGTGACTTCCAATCATCCACACAGGTCCGGAGTACCAAGAACCGGCCATCCACAATGGAGATACGTAAGGAAACACCCCATTCATCATCATTCGGCGACTTCTACCCTGGAGTCACGCAACTTACCCAGAATAATAAATTGCAGCAACCCGTTGATATTCTAAAGAATAAAATTATTCATTATCCCGTGTTTTCCCAACAGCGTCAGAAAATGGCTTCAGGATTACTCAAAACGTCTGCTACAGATTTCGCCCTAATTTCACGCTTTACGCACCTTTCCCTTGTTCTTCTGTCTCTTTGTACACGTGCAAATGTAAGACATAACCTTATATATGTATATATATATATGTATATATATATCTACGTTTATATTATTTGGCGATGTTGCTTGAACCAAGCTCACTTACTTCCCAGCACCTTTTGCGTGCAGTGGAACTATTCGCTGAGCTATCAGATGGTGGATACCTAGATTTCAGTCTTTTATTAGTCTTCACTTGTTTAATGACTCTATTCTATTGTTCTGCAGTCCAGGTCTAGAACGAAATGAAAACAATTTTAGCAGGATGCAATCTTGGTATTTCAAATAGCAACACGGATTTCCATGGAGTGCAGTTAAGTACGGAAGCGAACTGCCAGTGTTCATCAGAATGACTCCGATCCAAACCTCGCGAATGAAGGTAAAAAGGCATGTTGCTGTAAAACAAGTTGAGGTCTATTTACAAATCATGTAATCATAGAAAGATTACGAAGACTATCTACTGGTGGATCATCTTTGGTTCTGATCACCTGGTTGTGTTCGGAAGCAGTAGCGAGTGATTACCGGACTGCATCAAGTGCTTTCTACATAAGCTCATCAATAAAGGCTCGGTATTCTTGTGTGAATTTCTCTGATAGCTGTGTATTGACCAAATAGACGTTTATTTATCCACTCTGTGTTTTCGCCGCCAGTATTAGTCAAAACTGTTATACAATTGTCCAGACGTTGCAAAGCAACCACCAGAGCCAACCATAGGATGAAAAATTTCTAAGGACTATTGTCACCCTGTTGGGGTGAAGTACCGTAAAACGTAGAAATAGGCCCGAATAACCGGATGAGGATCAACGTGCGGAATCAAATTGGCTTGCTTCAGTAGTTCATGCTGCATGACAATATCAACGCACAAGGTAACAGAGGATATATATGGTCATTAGTGCCACGTAAAACAGTACACATGGGACCGATGCAACGCCTGTTCTAAGTTGTTCATATCCGAATGTCTGTGCATGTGGAAGACCGACTGGGTCGATCAACAGCCTTGCCCGAAATTCCTTTCTGTGCTGGCAACTAAGGCCAATTAGCACATGACAAGTCCATTGGTTTTCATCCAGTGTGTCTCCGTGTCTACTGCTACTGCTTGTCAATCAATCGAAACCTGAGCATCATGGCTGCATTTCGCGGTCGAACGAGGAGTGGACAAGTGATAGCAACCCTGCACGCAGCAGTGGTCAGCAAGTGATGCAAAAGTCATCCGCCAAAATATAAAAAACTCGAACGGATAAAACCCCACACAAATTTACATACAAGCCACGAAAAGTAGATGCCTATTTGTCTAATTTCAAGTAAGCGTACGCTAAAACTGCGAACACTCAATAATAGGGTTAGATTACTCTGTTTGTCTTAAGAGAACGGCCAGATGGATGCAAAGATGAAGTTTGCAAAATTTATATACCCAAGCGAACTCACTGTGAGTGTCATCAGAGCGAACGGTTGAAGTATTCATGGCCATCCTGATTAACTGCCTGAATTAGTAAATTCGGGTCTCAAGAACCCAATAGCACTGCACCAACCAGTTGGCGTTGGAAAGCACTCAGAGAACTAACGAATACGCAAGATATTTCCCCTATTAAGTTGGACAAAGGGTCATGAAGCCTGCAGAGCCATCGTGAAATATTTAATGTTAGGACGGATTATAAAGTAGGGGATCAATTGCAGCTGAGTAAATTCGAAGATTGCTTATTGATTCCCGATATTTCCGTCAGTCTATCCCCGCTTTGTTTGAGTCTAAGCTTAAAGCTTGCCATTTTGTTGATTACCATTGATCACATGATTATGGGCCATGATCGGTTAGCAGTAACGGGTTAAACATAATTAACTTCAACCTGCTAGTGTCAAATCACCCGCGCGTTTCGTTAGTACAGCTAGGAAGGAACTGTCCTACCCTCTTGAGTGCCAGCGGCTGATATCAAGCCCGGAATGAAATACAAGAATACAGAAATAAATGCAATATGTTTGAATGCTAAAGGAAATCGAGGACCAGTTCGGCTGAAACTCGGAAAAACCACAAAATAAGTAACCATCACCTATGCGTGGACTTGCGTGAACTAACTCTAAGATCTCAGTTTCCCATGATTAGACGATGAAGTTTGTAACAGCCGGCGTGAATAAATTGCTGTTAACCAGCAACAGAGGTTACTGGAAACTGCCCGTCCATCCTCCCGTTTCAGGGAACCGTAAAATTTTGGAGAAATCTAAAATTAACGATTTCACTATTTGCTATATTTTCGGATTATCGAAAGTTAAAGACACCAAATTGCCTTTTATATCAATAGGAGATGCGGATGCTTCTTTGTACCTTTTAGCTGCTGGACGATAGTTGATAGGCTGGATGCCGTTTGTCGAAGAGCTATCTACTATTTTTTTGAAAAACGATTCAACTCGAGAGGCAATTTATGAGCACCATGCAGGTTCTCCGGTTACCTCTGTGACAGCTGACGGTTTACAGTTCGAAACAATCAACTCTCTATGAAAGTGTGTAGTAAAAAGGAGCACCACTAGTGGTATTCCAGCAACTTAGTGCGATGTATATTCAGTGTTAAGTTTTTCTTTGATGGAGAAGTGTTCTCACCAAACGGACGAAGTCTCTCTAGCGGCAAGTAAACTAGTTTCCAATCTGGAAAACAAGATACTTTGGAAGAATTACTTCTTGCGAAAAAAATCACTTCTCAGAGAGATGGTGTATAGGTTGCGTTCAGCAGACCATTCAACTGATTTCATGTCTGAAGTCAAATACGCGGATACACTGCGTCGCCGTCTGTACAGTTCTGCAATAATGGTGGCCAAACTAGTACTACAGAAATCGATCAACAACGACAAGGTACGGATGCAAACTGGCATTACGCAATGGAATGATCCCGACCGTAATTGTACAATTGCAAACAATAGAAATACCACATCAGCTGAAAGACACGTTCATTTCGGCTTATTTACAGATCATAAGTTTTTGTAAAAGATACTAGGAGTAGTCACTGTTTGAATATCAATGGCACTTGAGACATGCTTGAACTTCTTGTTCGTGTTTCCCCGTGATTCTGTGTGGATGACTACGTACAAGCAGTCTACGGCGAATCTATGCTGAGCCATAGCAAGTGCCTTGTACGTATGCTCATCAAGTCTTCTCAAAATGCCGATTTGTCTCTCCTATGGACATTTGACTGGGAAGGGCCAATTCATGAGTTTTGTCACTTAAACAGCATCTAGGATGAGATGAATTTGTAAGATGGACGTTCCGGGATGAAGGACTTGAACAGACGAAGTTAATACTCCCAAAGGACGGGTAACCCGAGAATAGAAGAGAGGTGCAGTCTAAAATATAAAAGTGCTTCCATGGTAATAGGCATGATAAATACCGTAATGCAAATACATTCCGCCTTTATATTTAAGGCTTTTGGTTATGTACAAGGGCATGAAGAGACAAACTAATAAGTCATTTAAATTTGCATCAACTCGGAACTGAAACCATGTGACCGAATATAGAAGAAAGGAATGAATCCAAGAAATATGTATGACAAGTCATTCATCTTACCGAGCAGGAATCGCGTATCAGTGCCAAATACAGATGGGGCAGTCCTACGTGTTTCAACCAGGTAGAATGCAGGGAATCAGACAAATTTTGATCTCATGAACGAATTACGAATATTTTCTGGAATTCAATGAGGAAATCCTACCAAATCAGCACTAGGTGCCTCCATTCAGTATTTCTGTCGGACTTCATTCTTCTCTTCTTTGAAGTAGAAGGGATTCCCATAGATGAAGGCTGCACTCCTATCTTAACAAGAACATGACAATAAGTAAAAACCATTAAGGGGTATGACGCACAGCAAGCCAGCTGCCGTCCGAAATATTGTCATCGACCACAAGGATAATATAGTTAAACGAAGAAAGGTGAGGTTGTATAAATTACTGATAATGTTTGCGCTTCAAGCGTGATTCCGCGTAAGACAAACTAAATGTAGGAAGAAACTGATTGTTGTATGATAAGCAGAAAATCCGCTGGTGAATGTATTTTGAGTCATTATTGAGGGAACTACTAATCCAGTTTTGTGTGTGTATGCCAACTAGACTTTGCACTTCGGGTTACGGGTCAGTGCAGCCGTACAGCCTTGACGAAATGCCTTCGAGACCAAATGTATAGGTTTATCAATTCAGCTTAGTATCTTAATTTATTAAGTGTTATTGGGGAGCGAGTTTTGATGCGTCTACCGAGATTTTGTCAGCAAAATTTGAAGGAATCATCATTTATGCGGTGCCCAGTCTCAATGAGGTGAGCCACAATAAAATTGGCAAAGACTCTCTTGTTTGCTGACTTAGATTGGACCCGGATGCGCGCCTTGGAACTTGCAAGAAGTTGCCGCTCAGTTCTACGTAAAATCTTGCCGAACATGGACAAACGCAAACAACTCATCCCCAAAGGCCTTTGAAATAAATCATTGACTATTGAAATGAACACGTGTTGCGACATCATGAGAAGCGTGATCCATCGTTTTCTTCGTATGTTCTTTACCCTTCGTGAGATAAATTTTGTTGCGGCACTGCTTCTTTCTGACGATCATTAACATCCATACTTTTACTTGTTTTTCATTGTTCACTGGAATACAGCTTTCAAAATTCGGTTGTTTATGAAGCGTGGTCAGTGTATTTTTAAGCCATACAAGAAGGCAGCCTAAGTTGGTGCTAATCAAATTTGTTTATTGGGTCCAATCCAGCAGCCAATGTCCCGAGATGGGTTCATACCAAACCAAGGTCTTGTATATGCTAATCAAGAATGAACTTGATTCGGTAAAACATACAATATCCAAAACGGGAGCATTCGAAGTTTTCGGCACTCAGGATTATTCAACGAGTTTCTTCACTGTACACGTCGTTCTTACTCCAGATTAGACCGAACGAACTGGATGTTTTATTTCCGTTTAGGTTATATAAAGCAGGCGAAATTGATGCGCTGACATTTTCACATTGGGCCCCGTTGTACATGACGGATCAGCTGATACAGGCTCCCGAAGCGGGACGGGCGTGCACCGATTTGCTTTCCATTATCTCTGTGTTTGATGCCGTGGTATTATGGTTCGGCAACAGCTTAGGAGATTTCCCCGACCGATACTTAAAACTGTTTTGTTTCATGTCTTGCGGAGCCTCTCATCTCGTCTCATTTGAGCCTCTTCTACAAATTGACATCTCTGACGACCTCATTTTGTTGCTTTGCCAAGCAAAAGGTCATTCAGTATTTCTCTCTGGTTCACTAAGTGGGACACAAATAATTAGAGCTACATATGTTTCAATGGGAAAATATTCCTCCTTCACCTAATCCTCTTATCGGATAATACCAAAAACTTCCCACGGTCGTTTCCATTACATCTGTAAACTGTACAGCAAAAGCGTTGTCTGCTTACTTTGTTCAGTGATGGAAAAATAGTGAAAACATCACTGTTGCTCAGCAGCCTAATTATGGAGCGACTAAACGGGGCCTTTCATGGCTGCATCAATCGAACACTGACATGGAGCGATCAGTATAGGCATTTTGAGAGCTTCACAGCAGTGATGTACAGGCGCGCTTAGTTAGAGTCCATTATCTTGGCATCAAATATATTCTCTCATTCGACACTCTTTGAAGGGAGGGCTTTCTTCTTCGTCAATCCCATGCGCAATGGTTACTTATAATCTGTCTGTATACATTGTCAACAAAAGCGAAAGATTCTCCAATCCGTATAGCAAAGGAAAAAATCATTTGCGCCAAAATGGCATTCAAGGAAAATCGTATGCCAAAAGGTGTACAACGCAAGATTCCTGCAAGCATACACCGCACTTCCGGAACCACAGAGATCAGGATCCTGCCGAATAAGTGGATTTTTTCTAGACTAGCTCAAATAGAGCCAGCTTCTGCTTTCAGATTCATACTTGGTTTGTCACCTCACCTGGAGTTCCATTTCGGTTGGCCGTCGTCAGTTTCACCAGTCAGTTAGGGATTTGCTCCGACATTCGTTTTGATAGATACCGGTTTATATTGATACTGTAAGTGTCAGCCACAAGCGAGCTGGTTTCCAGCATTAAAGATAAAATTTCTCGGGGGACCATGTTTACAATTGTCTAGGTTAATCCTTCCGGATGATTGAAGCAACTGATGTCCGCCTATGAGAACGTATCAGAAGCAGACACGCGTTTCCTCTATGGGTCACTAAGACGACAGCGGCTTTGAATTACACCTTAGGAAATACCAACTTCATCCACGCCGAATGGACCGGATCCACTCGAAGCCTGTTTTGACCATAGATTAGCCTCACTATTACTCTTGCTATTTGAGCGCATCATTTCTCTGGTAGAGGATCCTGACGAGGCCTGGCTTATATGACTTTGGAGCAAATACGGCACGATTAGCAATACTAAATCGAAATGTTGGCATCCCGTCCAGTTTGTTTTCTTCAATTTCCGATGGAGCATCCGTTAGCAACCAAACTAATCGCAGTATGTACTCGGAGATTTCCGCGTTCCGTGAAGCTATGCTGATGAGTTTGGGCAACATGGTTGCTTGTGTACAGAATCCATTGTCACGGTTGTCGACTGTGGCACGGAAAGGCCGCCAAATCTCACCTGTATAGAATTCGACTCATTTGCTGCATCTGATAACCGAATTCTGCATGATTCTCAGATGGTTTCTATATCCGATTGAAATCAGCAGCCTTAAATGTTAACATTCCGGAATTTGTTTATCTCCCTTTGGAATTCAAGTATGTTAAAGATTGTTCTTGTTTGGTTGCAAGCAGCTGTTCTGTGAAGAACTCCAGTCGGTTATGTCCACGCTCTTTACCGCGTAACCCCACCGAACTGTTTACTCAGGCCGAGGTCCGAAATCTGTTATCGCTTTCATATAGTTCAAATGGAAAAAACTATAAAAAAACTGGCAAAATGCCTCGAGCACGTCAATTTCTGACACTCCGCGATTCCCTCTGTTCCAAAACACGTACACAGACGTGAGGTGTTTTGCCATTGGTCAACTTTCCACCGTCAAATTGTTGTGCACTTCACCGTGGCTGTTTGTCTGTCTGTCTGCTGTTTGTGTTCCTCCGCACTCTCCTGACCGCAGCAACACTTCTCCAGCATGAATAAATGAGCTATGTGAATACATGAGTTGTCCACAAATACGTCCGATATCCGAATTAAATGAGACCAACAAAATCAAGTTTGCCGGCTGATGGGCACAAGAGATTAGCAGATAATAGTATAACAATTAATTGGTTGTATTCTTTTCTCTTTGCTAAAGTGGGGAAGTGGGCATTAAAGGAAGGCTTCCAGTGGAAAGGCAACTTACAGCGCCGAGGAATGTAGCTGACATCCGAACCTAAACTCAAAAGGAAAAACTGCGTGACCACCGTCAAATATATGTGGCCACGCGTAATGCCATAAACGTTTGCTGAGTGAGTGAAATTGTATGCTCTATAGTCGCGACGTGGTCACAATGATGACAAAAAATACACACACTCGAGCGCAGCGCTGCGTCAGTACATGGATATATGCACGAATAAATGGATGAAGTACACCAAAAAACAATAAGACACGCAAAATCATACATTCTACGCGCTTCAGCGCTCGCTAGGGAAGGCCCGGAGTCGACGCTAGCAATCGCCCTATTCGGAACTTTGGCTGCTTCCGTCCCATACAAGCACGCAAGCATAAACACACGCATTGTGATACAGACAGGAACACACGTGAACCGTCCGTGCAACTGCAGTTCACAGTTCCAAGGTGGGCTCCGGGTGGGGCAGGCAAGTACCGTATCTACGTCACCTTATACGCGACTGACGTCAATCGTCTGTCTGCTGACGGACGATTTACCCAAGATGAGTGGCGTCCAAATACTGGAACATATCTCTCCGAGAGCCTGAACTTAAGCTCCGTAACAGGGTGAGATGATGACGAAGCGAGAGTACCCTGTGTTGTCTGACTGTCTGAGTGGCTGACGAACGGACGGACGGACTGACTAGCAGGCTATTTGCCCGTCCAAGACCCTATTCTCCAAATTCACAAGAAGGGATACGATACTGTGACAAATACGATTGACGGTAGCGAGCCAACGTAGACAGTCTACAAGGGGAACCAAATATGTTTCGATTGCGTTTAGTGTTGTGTCTAAACCTAGAAAAATCTGAAAAAGCCTGAAATAAGCGAAACCGCTCGGAAGTATGGATGATTCTCTCTAGCTTGAACCTGTCCTCAGAGAAGCTATCAACGATAGCCTAAGTGTTGGCCAAGAGCTTTATCATTGGCTTTTGAAGGCGTACGTGCATGAAACTACTACTCCGAACCTCATTCGGTTCACGTTTGGTAACTTAAGTAAGGCACTTATCCACAAAATTCATTTTCTCTGCTGTTTTTGCATGGATAATAAAAAGTCTTTTCACCTCCTTCTTTTGTGGTCCACGATCTGCTGTTCCGATGATCAGCCATATGAATGGACGAATGCTTCGTTCACCACGGGAAACCTCTCTTCGCCCTTCGTGCACAGAAATGCTTCTACAACAAGAAGCATCAATGACAGTGCGCTCTTTTTTGAACATCCGCCGGTCTGCCTTGATTCGCAATTTCCAGTTTCTGACGTCCTGTAAACAACCAGTTTCAGCGGAACACACACTGATCATCGGCTTCCGCTGATCCTCACTTGTCAGTGACATCACGGAGGCAGACATCGAAATCACCAATTTCTTTTGATCCACTTCGTCAGATCAAAAAGAAGTCATGTTGCCAGATCCAAGCATTTCGATGGCAAGCGTAAAGGATGACGACTTGTAGACAGTGAATTGTGAAAATGGCTGTGAATTGAGCTTGATGGGAAGTTCTGTACCGTTACCAATGAAGTGGACTGATAGGGTGAACGAGGTGGCATGCGTTATTGTCAGATGTTCAGATGAAATGCTCCCACAGAGCGTCTAACATAAAGCCTCCTGGGATGGACGGTTCTTACAATCCTCCACTTTGTACCAGTAGGAGGCAAGCGAAGAATAGTTCGAACTCTTTTCAACAGAGAGCAGGTGATTGCCAAAGAGGCTCAAGTATCAAACGAAGAAGAGTTCATAAAGCAAGCTTTGTAAGCCGAGCTTTGTTCCAAAGTATCGTCGGAAAACATCGGAGGCCGTGAGAACCATGCGAAAAACCGATTACAGTCGAAAGGAAGCAAGTTTTCAGTGTCTTGCCAATCACGGGTGACCATTTATTTAACCAAGTCTGTTATTAGGCATGCACACTCAACATTTATTGGAACCCAAAAATTAAACTTTTGAGGTTACATACATTGTTTTGCTGATCCTTGTGTCTTACACGTTTATCTGTTCACTTCCGACTGGGATGCCTAATGAACGGGGGAAATAGATCTTCGCTTGGTTTAAGGAATTGACACGATTGTCAAAATCGATGATGCAATCCACCTTGACTTCAGCTACCGAAAAAAATTTGCGGCCCATTCGGCCGCTAAACACCTGGTTTCATCGGGTCACAAATGTGGTTGACCTTTCAGGGTAATAGTCCCCAATACACCCGAGTTAGATTACGCTTACCATCAAGCGTCAGTTACCCCTTTGTGCACGGAATCCTTTGGCCTTGAGTATTGGTCCACTTTTGGCATTAATCAACGTAACCCCATTCACTCCATCATTCTACGCCACTGGCAGCTGGATTCATCACTTTTCCATCAGGCCACATCCATTGTTTTTTCACAATTTACTGTCCACAAGTTATTGTTTTACGCTTCCCCTTAGAAAAGAGTAAATGGTATGCTTGCATCTCGCCACATGTCTTATTTCTCTTTTAATGAACTGATAGATGTTCTGGGAAAAATCTTGTTTCCTTGACCTAGTTGATGCCACATTAGGAAACAACGTGGGCGGAATCACTGTAGACCACTTAATCTGTCTTCCCTAATTAATCGTTAACATGCGCAAGCTTGACTAAATATACCGCGTGTCCTATAAGTAGTGCTCGAAGACAAGCTGCAAAAAGCCGTTTTTAGGATTTAGAATCTTGGCCAAATACAAAGTGGCTGAAAGACGAATGACCGACCGAATGATTCCGTCTCGTTGCGCATCCATTTGTTCGTGTTTGTGTTTGTATAAGTCAAGACCAGGTCAACTGTCGATCAATGGAAAATTTTAAAGTCCACATGTCCTTAATCACAGGGACATTTTTCGTTGCTAGAGTGCCTACGAATCAGGACCGTTCACGAAAGGCACTCAATCGATTCAATCTTAATAAAATATTAAAAGTCTGCAAAGTAGAACCACATATGTAGATTTAATTAACCTGGTCGATAGTCTTTCCCCTGGAGTCAGTAAAGTCGTTGACAGGTAGTGGGCCTCGACGAGCTTTTATGCGCCTTGTAACACACTCATTCAGTCAGATATCTTTCAGTCTGTTCATTTTGGTCCAAGATTCTGTGTGTTTCGGCAGTTATTTGCAATTCACACCCAACAGTCATTTGGGGAAAGTGGTAATTAGCTGTAGGTGCACAAATTTTCACAAAAAGCAGTTTGCAAATGGCATGTGCTCAGCCAAGTTTGTTATAAGTTTCTGAATGTAACTGGATATCAACCGCAGAATATGGTATAATAAATACCAGTTCGTTAACAGAGAAAGGGAAAGGACTTACTCTCGTTCACCATGGTTAGCACATGCGCCAGTGTACCGTATCAGTGGTAGCTTGATAAAAGGTAACGTAGACGAGAATCGTTGAACTCCGGAGGATGTCTATTTCACGGAGCGTTCGGAATTAAATTTATTCACCTGAGAATTTCTCCACGTTCCCTAGGAGCTCTTGGTAGTTGGATGAAGTACCGATCGAATCCAATCAGAGTTGGTGATGGAGAAGCAACAAATGTCTATTGTTTGAGTTCACACAATCGTCGTCGTTACGAATCAGCATTGTCAGAAGATAGAATATTGATCAGTCAGCTGTCCAATGTAGGGCACTCTTGAAGCGCGCTCTAAATCATTTTTTCTAGATGATTGGGGTTAAATTCTGGTGTGAACGGCCGGCGGTGGCCAAGCGGATAAGGTCGTGACATTCGGACGTGAAGGTCGCGGGTTCGAATCCTCCCACCGCCGGTGAACTTCCCCACCGAGCAGTCCTCTGCTGGCCACGGCCCCCTTCCCGAAGAATGATATACATTGTTATTTCATTAATAAAGGAACTGAAAATACAAAAGATAAAGGTTCCCAAAAAAATATTAGTCATTGGCACGACTGTGGTTCACAATTAGGCGGGGGAGAATAATCATACGATCGTTGGAGGATGACAACACTAATCCTCACATTATTTCGTTATTATGTCATGGCTAAATGAATTTCAATAAATAGCATTTGGAAATGGATAAAACTACTTCTCTTCTTCACAAAATTCGACATAAATATGTATGGTCGCTAACTGTGTGGGGGCGGAGTAATGCTCATCTAACCAGTGCATCTAACAGTGCCCTGTTTAAGATGTCCCGGTCGGTCGGCCTTATCAAATGGTTTCAAGAGAATTCCGATTATATTTGTTGTGACCTCGAACTAATGTGGAATTTGGGGTAGTAGTGGTAGTAGTAGTAGTAGTAGTAGTAGTAGTAGTAGTAGTAGTAGTAGTAGTAGTAGTAGTAGTAGTGGCGATAGCAGCATTGGTGGATGTAGTGAGAGTGGCAGTAACAAAAGTGGTACACTGAATTCATATATATTCTGCTTCTGTTTGCAGCTCTGGTTGTACAATTTCATTACGTCTCGATTTCGAGACCTGTAGGTGATTAGTGCTCCATGACGAAGCAATGGATTATCACACTACATGAGCTAACACTGGCTTTAATATGCATGTCAGACGCATAATTATGGCGGATTTCAACTGTCGGGGAGAATGTCTTCTCCATAAACATCCCCGAATCCTCGGTCCTCAGCTGAAGAAAATTCGATTGAGGCCTATCAGGTCTAGGATCAAGCCGTCCGTTTTTCCTTAACCGATTTGATAGCATTTGTTCGCCAATATGTCCCGTCACCGGAGTTTTTCCACATTAGCTAAAATGTGCTAATTACAAACTTTTACTCAAGTCACGTTGAGTCATATCAAGTTACTAAACGCTTGGCCACAACAAATGGGGTTAATTCAAAACATACCCGTGGTTCATGTCCCAGGTTATTGGTATCTTGGTCAAGGTGAGTGTTGATCACAGTAGAACTATTATCTAGCCAATGTCAAAAAGGATGGAAGCAACATAAAATGTAACTGTTTTTCGTATTTAGGTGGATACTCATACGAAGAATTTGAATTTCCAATTGGATGGGATGCCAGCCCATTGTTTTGGAATAGGCGGAATACAGACAGTGATCTTCGCATGATAAGTCTACACTTAAGTCATCTGGGAGTTCGACATAACTTTGCTGTCTCCGGAAGCAGTAACCGACCGACCAGAATTCTGGTGATGCACTAACTTGAAGAGCTAACATTCAGCGACGGTTATCTGTCAAAAGGATTCCTTAATGCTACCTGCTTAAAGCTCGTAACGATATAAAAGTCCTGTGCATGAATTTATCTAGCTGGTACTCGTAACAGCAAGGCTGAATTTATTTGGTCATAGTGGTGCGAGAAATCGGAACACCAGCGCGTATTGGGGTAGTTCCGATACCAGACTACAAAACCGAAGGGGGCAAGAAGATCCAGAAAACCATCTTAAAGTTTGTTACTTTATGTATTATTACCATCATATTATACCTAGGTAGAAGATTCATGCACAGAATACCTTTTGTGTAAATGATCGTCATGGTATGTTCACTATTCACGTTAGTGAGTCCGAAAAATTCCGACTGATTAGTTATAGTGTCAGACCACAGCAAATCTGTACCTTATCGTCTCACATGACTTCCGTGTAGATTCATCACGTGCACATGTCAAATATTCGTTAAGCGATATGATCGATAAACTTGTCTGATCTGTTCATGACGTAACACTGGGAGGATTATGTGGGATATTGGATAACGAGTCAAAATGTTGTATTTTGAATTCTAAAAACTGATGACGGATGGTGTAATTAATCGGGGAATACACAGGACTCTACCGATCGAGAAGACATAAAATATCTAACTTCATTTTGAGTAAGACAGAGAATACGTAATACGTGCAACCCTAGTCTAAGACAGCCACAAAACCAACAACTTATCATCCTCGAGTAAGTTCACCAGTGCGTTCTACTTATCCCCCTTTAATGAGCTCTAGCCTTTCGAAAGAAAATTTCCAAATTCTGCGTTGTCATCTCATACAAACCTTTGGAGTTTTCTTTATTCTTATCAAAGTCCTGATCTCCATACTTATTGACTCCGGCACTGAATGTTTTATTAAGCTTACTCAGGAATTACTTTTAGGTAACTCCCAGTCAATGCAATCTAACGTGTCCCTTTGTCATTCGCACTCAGGAACTTGTTCCAATTTACCACCTATTTCCACGCGTTGATCATTACAATACTTTTTGACGTGTAATGATCAAATGGGGTCCCTCATAATATTCTTGTTCTATTTGGCTCAGAGGAATTTCCCATTAGATCTGGAACTTTGTTGTACCACATTTACGTTGCAAAATGGCATCCAGGGAGAAAAATTTATCGACCGAACTGTACCTTTATCTGGTTCAGAACATTTCCTGGATCCGAAGTTTATTTTTCCGAGTTTTTATTTCAAACTGTCCGCTGAGTGCTTTTGAGAACAAAATTCAAGACAGTTTGCCTGTAAAATTCAGCCAGGCACAAATTCAAACACCAGCATTGTCCTATTTTTAAGGGAGACTGATTAGGCACACGAGTAATGCAGGAAAGACTTGGAGTTTGAATAAATGTAGAGCGAATGTCAGACGAATCCTCAAAGTTTTATCCTTTCCTCTTTTTCTCCCTCGGTCGACTAAGTTGATGGAAACTACCATCAAACATGTTGTCCAAATGGAAATTTATGAGAATCAAGCATTTACTTATTCTAATTGCTATTATAAGTTAGTGGTTTTGAACTTGAGGCTCGAATGCACATTGTTTTCATGTGGAGTTAAGTATTACGGATGATGAAAAATCTGCTTACGGGCTTTGCATCTAAAATATGAACCCCGAGACCGAAAGTGGACCGGCAAAGAAAAGACGCTCGATTTCCAGTAGCTCACTGATCGCGATTCGTTTCTCAGAAGACTTCTTTGGATGTCTATAGCAGCACTGTGGTGTAACCTAGTGGGGCTGAATGCTATTTGGAAACACTTAAGCAGAATGAACAAAAATGAGGCTCGAGGTCCCCCTGACTTATCTCCCGCAGCCCTCCCGATAACCTAACGGGTTCCTTGGTTGATATTTTTTGTTTTTCAAAAGACCGGAATGATTCCAGATCCGTGGAGTTCCACAAAGTAATCCTTGTTCCAGTGAAGCAACTTGTAATATGGGCCTGCAATGCTGGAGGCAATGGGGCAAACTTGGCTGTCACGTGTGATCACTGAGAATGCCGCAGAAAATATTTTTTTATGCCTATCGATCTTTGCAATACACCCTCGATTTTGCAGCCTACTGTGTGAATTCCATTGTACTGTCTATAAATTAAATGTTTAAGGTGGTTAGAATTCTATTGTTGGATTACATGTGAGTGTTACTAAATTTAATATCCTCATTAGATGTTGGGTTCGAGTGCCAATCGTGTGACTGCGCGCCACACCTTTGTTGACGTATGTACGCTCGAAGAAGCTCGGGGATTACTGGGTGACATTTGTGACCTAGTCACCCTATCTGATTTGTCATTGGTATGACATCATGCCCTATACCATTTTACACTACACACTTACATATGACCATGTACACCTACAGACACGCATCATTGAAATCGTTGCAATTATTCGCTATCCCCCGAGTTCATCTCTTGTGTATGGTCTCGACAGGTTTACAAATTTCGAAAGCGTGTTCGCCTGACCCGTGTTCTTCATGGCAAAGGGACGACAATCGTGTTAACTGGCTATAGGCCACTGGATTATTCTTACGCAAATAAACAAAAAAGGGGACCTGAAGTAGGATCAAAATGATCGATTGGAGCATCGAGAATTTGACGACCGCGATAGTTAGATTATAAAGCAACCGGCAGATGTGCATCGAAGCTAGCCGTCCATTTAGCTTGAGAAAGAACGAGGCAGTGTGCGACAAAAACATGTTGGGAACAATGTGACGGCCAGAATGCAGAGCGTTATCGCTCTGCCTTATGGTTTAGTGCCACTCGGAACGGTAGAAACTTTCTTGGGATTTGAGTCAAAACTAGAGGGATCTACCAGTTTGGACTGGATAATCAGTGAGGCAGAAAATTCCCAGACAAGTGAACGAAACCAAATTGCGGATTTTTCCTAAGGTAAACTTTGCCAAGACAAACTAACAACTGTATCGGATTTAACAACTATTCAATAGTGGAAATAAATCGCAACCCTATGGGAAGAGGTACGGACATTAAAAAGTTCGTGCTCAGTGGATCATGATTTGTGTTTTCACTTTTTCGGCTCGTATAATTGTACTTGCCAGGGTGAATAAATTAGTTTCCAGCATCAAAGAGCAAAATGCTTTTATTTAACCTGATTGTTGACTGTGCTGCTTTAAGTGTTTGAAATTGGAGGAATTTGATGGTTACACACATGACTGAGTATGAATCCCAGAACAAATTACTGACTAGCAAACAGTGTTTACCAATGGGCTTTTCCAATCCTTCTTTACTGCTCCCCGTAAAAAAGACTTCAAAATTTCTCACCGGGAGCTAGTAATTACTAGTCTTGTGTCTTTCATACCACTAACTGAGTTGTCTGTGTGATCAGCATTTATCAGCATGTGGGAAATTTGCTCACAAAGTTCTTTCAGATCCCGCGCATCCTCTGCACAACAATCTTTCAAAGTGTCGCTCTCATATTTCTACGCGATCCGGTTTTCGTTCTACAGCCTCCAGAATCAATATCTATAAGAACTCCAGTGTCCCATATTTAGTACACATTCTGACAAACCGTGACCGGGTTTCAGCCGACTTCCTGAGCAACCTATCGCAATATGTTCAGATCATTCCTTGATGAGATTTTTTCATTTTTACAAGATGATGAGTGCAACACTTCCTTATTTTTCCCAAAGTTTTTGTATGCAAAATTCTATACAATGTGTCACAACACAATACAATACAATACGGAATCATCCTTAAATGCAACCATAAACGCTGCCTGTTCAGTGCTTTCGGTAGTTGTTTAATTGACACGTATGGGCTTCCACGTTTTGCGTTTCTAGTCGCACTCAATCCAACTGTACGTCAATCGCCGTTTTGAGTATTCCTATGTTTCTTACCTAGCTGGTTCTCCATCCTTTCTGTAGTCTTCTCAGAGGTGCTTCGGAAATAAGTTAAACTGGTTTTGCGCTCCGTCAATCATCTCTAGAATGGCATCCCAAAACCACCCGGCTAGGTGTATAAAATTCTAATATTGCTATTCACATATGGACTTCACCGGTAGGATTCTGGCAGTTCATTTACTCTCCCGTTATCCGAAGCTTAGTATTCTACAACCATGTTGTCTATACTTTCCTGCTGCGGACATTTATTTACACATACGAAAGTGCATTTACACCCCACTGAACCACACACTTCTCGTTTGCACGTCAGCCCGAAACCATTGATTTGAAATTCATTATATTTCTGAGGCATCGATAAATATTTAATTCTACTTTTGCATGACGTATACTAATAATGTTGATTATTTTATTGATGAATATTTGCCCTCGGGTACGTAAAGCCTACGGTCGACTTCATTTGTAGATTGTCCAATCAATGTTAATCTTTTGTATTGCCTGGGGGAACAGATGTACGTGATTTACTAGTACTAACTTATCCTCCAAGTAAAGTTTATTGTGGGTTGAATTGTAAGCAGAATTGCAATAAGCATTTTGCCCAATTTTAACATGAAAAAATTTCAATTTCAAGCCACATGATTACATCACACTCGCCTTAGTTACATGTAAATAGCTTTACCAAATCAACCCCGTAATCAACTGACTGAAATGTTATCACATACTTAACGCATGAGCAATTCTTTACTGAATGACCAGGATTTCGTTCAGGTCACGAATGTATATGCGCAATATGGTGATGAATTGATCTGGTGGTTCATAGTCTGGTAGTGCAATGTATTCTGGACCGTACACAAAACTTTCCTCCGATTTAAAGACACTGTTACAGCAATGACACAATGTCATTTAATCCGACCCTAGAGCGAAAGTATTGAATAAGCATAAAACTAACTTCATGAATTATGAATGAACTTACACATTTTCAAAAGGAATCTAGTCAGTACCAGGTATCATTGAATTTCTGCAATTGAATATGTACGCTGAATTACGGTGAATTTTCAACCGGGAAGAGGACAGTGGAGTCTTCATACGTATAAGTCAATGTGTAAAGAGCGAATGGCGTCAAAAATAAATCGGCTGGAGAATTTTAATCAAACTCCTGCACCGTCGACATAATCAATCAATAGGTGAACCCGCTTAGTATTAGAATTCGATAAATCCGGGAAAATCACAAATGAGCACTGAAATAGTTTCCTGAAAAACATTATTAAGCGATTAGGGATAGCTGTGACAGCGCCGAATCAAGGTCCATTTTGGAAGGAGGGACCGTGCTGTTTGCTTGCAAAAACTGGACACATTCAATCTCCTGTCACTGCAACCTATCAAGCAACAAAGTTTTGTACAACTCGGCCTTAATGCATTCGTTTCCTACACAGAAGTCTGTCCTCACCCGGGAGTCGTCCAACTGACGCGGTCAAAGGTTTGTAGCCTCCAAAATCCAGCCATGAATGTGGACCCCATATCATGTGGTGTCGATATTCGATGAGCCGTTAAGAATCAGTTCGACTGGCGTAATTGCTAAGACGTTCGACCAAAAACCATTGGTCCCGGGTTCGCGTCCCAATTCCAACGGGATGGATATGCATTGCTGGTGACTATTAACTTGGATGGAACAGGTGAACAGTGCTTCCATGATTTCGAATTAAGAGAAGATCGAACCACAGTACATGTTTTCTATACCTAGGGAATAACAGAGGAAAGTGTAAGATATCCAGGTAGCCAGGTTTGTATGAACGTCTGTTGTCGAAAACTCGTGATCATAGATTTACAACTGATAAAACAACAAAACCCGAGGAATAAGATGCTTTACGAAGAATTGGTGTGAGTGCATTTGTGCGGTGTATTTCGACTCGAAAAATCACGAAAATGTGGTCATTTGGAACTGTGGATGTACTGCATATATATGCGTGTGTAAATAATGTCCATGTCTTTCCGATCGGTGGCCATCGGAGGTGGAGATTGTGCTCGCAAAATGCCACCTTGGACATAATTCAAATGGTATTTTTCCAACAAAGTTTATCCTGCTGATGGCTGAATCGCACATGCGGACTTGTTTCCGTTAGTAGGTGGGGCTCTGGCAAAATTTAAACGAAAGCTAAGAATCAACTTGATGACCAGGTTCAATCAGTTGTCGGTCGCCTGGAAAAGTGTTAAAATAACTCCGATTTAGTCAGAGGTGCTATTATTAGGATATTACATTGCGATATTGCTCGTACCGTGGCCGGTATTTAAATAGATATGCAAATCGTTTTCAGTCATACCGGAAGTCGATTGTAGGAAAACATGCCATTAGTCCAAAAAACTAGCAAAATTTTGACAATGTCATCAGTTTAGAACATTTCGTACCTTGCTTCCGATTTGTTGTGAAGGGGGAAAAACTTGTTTTTATCTCGTATAAACTATTTTTTGCCTCAAGGCAGAGGAGCAAAAGTTAAATCTGTTACTTCTTTTTCCACAATCTAACTAATGTATGATTTCAAGAAAGAATGTAAACAGATTACTGTAGACAAACCAATAATAAAACACTTCACTATTTTAACACAGATAAACAATTGATTTGGTTAATGCCTACTCGGGCAAGAGAATGTTGAGGGGATGTTGAGTTGGTTAGTTAGGTCAGAGCCTGCGGAACCTAATGTTTCACAAGTGTCCTGCTTATTACCTATCACGTGATGGAATTTCAACCAGTACTATGCGGTATATTGTATAGACATTAAATAAATGCCCCAACTGTTTTTCACCAACGTTTGAGTACTTGTGTACTCTTTCAACGAGGATTGCAAGAGTGCCTTCGGCATTCCGTATCGGTACGTGTCCATCTTTTAGTCCTTTTACTTCCTATTTGCTAATGAAGTAACGATGTACATCGTCTTTCAGGAAGGTGGCCGCGGTCAACAGAGGGGTGCCAAGTGGGGAAGTTGACCGGCGATGGGAGGATCCGAACCCGCGACTTTCAAGTCCAAACCCCACGACCTTATCCATTTGACCACCGCTGCTATTTAAGTGTTTCCCTTAAGCTTCTCCAGAGTTCGCGGCTTTGATGTACAAATCGTACTTTTTAGTCGATTTCAAAAAACATTTAACCTGGTGAGATCAGGATATTTGGCCGTCCTCGTGATCGCCCGCCCTTCCAATCCACCGACCAGGAAAATGTTCCTCTAACCGCAACCTAATAAGTTTTGCTGAGTGAGCCGGTGCTGCATCCTGTTGAACGCATAAACAGTCGGGTTTATCAGCTTTCAGTGATAAAAAGTATGGCGAAAGAATCTGTGCTGATATCTGCAAGTAGGTTGAACTGTCCATTGTGCCAGAGCAGTATGGTACAACAAGGGTCGTACCATGTCTGCCGGATCGTGCGATTGTTTCGGGAGTGCCCAATGCAAATCGTGGACTATTTCGCGGTTTACTTTACTGTGAAGATGAAAAAGACAAGGTCTTCACATAAAGCGGTCCACGTTCTGAGTGACTCAAATAACAACTCGCAAAAAGACATTTTGCCCTACCTTCTTTTTCAGTGTAATTAAGTTATGAAATTTAAAAAAACAAAAGTTTAGGCGATGCAGAATAATCCGCGAAGTACTCATAAAAAGCTGCCGTACAAGCCTCACTTGTCAACTGCATACGAAATACTGGAACCCATATCCACGAATTAGGTCTTCAAGATGATGCAAGTCATTTTTCTCAAGATGTAGCCGTTTGGATTCATTACGCGCAACCGACAAACTGCAGCTTGATGAGTTTAAAGAGACCAGTTCACCTTTGTTATTCAACTTTAGGCCCACAGCAAAGATTGCCGGGAAATGAAATGACCAATCCTAGTGTAAAAGAAACAACGAGCAGATGAACACTGTTTGCATTCCCTCAGCGTTTTCATTACCACCTGAAGCTTGGATGCACTCAATTCATCTTACCACGTCCGTTCGCCTCCCGATTTTCTAAGAATCTCCATTCGCGAGCCTGTGAATATTGGTGTGGAATACGGTTCAACCATGGTTCCTTGCCTGACCAAGCGAAAATTGCGGTCATCGACCAAATCTGAAATCACTCAGGTATCCCAGATTCAATTGGTCATCGTTGAGCTCGTACATGAATACACAACCCTGAAAGAGCTTTGGATTTTCTAGTGCGGCTGTTGCAAACTAGTTAAGTCAACGTCTGTGCATAGTTTCTTTGGAGTGCGAGATTAAAAATTTGTTTTTGCTCCAATTTCAGACCACTTCGACGATGTCGGCACACCCTACAGTTCAGAAGTTCCCCCATAGTTGTGTTGGCGCATGCCTTTACGGAGTCAACTGAAGACTGCAATAACCGGTTTTAAAGGTGCCTGACTGATAATATCACGTAAAATTTCTTTGTGATTTGAGTTGGCTAAACCCGTCTTTCAGTAAAGTACCTAGTCTCCGAAATTTAGTGCTTGCAACCTAATTTCCAGGGGACCAATCCCGTTTGTGTGACTTCAGAACCTCCCGAATGTTCCAAGCGCTCTTTTTATCTTTATGACAATCTCCAATATTAACTTGTCCGCCGTATTCCATCTTACATTGAACTCACCATTCGGAATGATCAGCAGTGTCTATCCAGAGTGCCCTAATTGGGAAACAAACCCCAGACGAACGGTTATAGAGGGAACGACTTAATCTTTACCTCCCAAATGACTGGCGTCTCACATAGCCTTTGCTGTGGCAGAAGTGTTACCACTAAAATGCGAGGACGAAGACAAATGTCCAGCTACCTCCACCTGGGTCGACTGGTTTTTGGTAATCAGTCTGTAGGAGTTGGCTAAACCTTGAGTCCAAACCAACCACGGTCAGTATAAGAAGCATGCGTTTCTCTGCTCACTGACATCCGTGAGAGGGGTGTACTGGGTACCCAGGATGTCTAATCCCATCCCAATGGCGAATGAAGTGATCATTCTGTCACCTAGTGGCTCACGTGAACGTCAAATCGTCCTATCGCTTTGTGGGTTAGATCATTCTGTCAAAGGCTCAGAGTAGGGTCCCCTGAGTCAACCCTCTACTTCATTCTGAGCATCTGTATGGTATCAAGCTCACATAAGAACAGTGGATCCCGATAGCTAACCGATGATATGCGGACGGTGACTTCAACAACTACCACGTGTGGTGAACTCTACACATTATTCCGTTTCCTTTCCTGTTTCTTGCCCGTTGTTTTCGTCCTTCACCAAGATAATGATGGCGTGATCTTTAGACAGATTTGTGCAAAATGTATGTTTACTACATGCATCGGTTTCGAATAGATCTACCCAATCACCTACTTCTTGATGGAGATTTGGGATTTTGTTGCGAGTTTCGTGGCACTGATCAAGCTTTTGACCTCGTGGCGCTTCAAACTGAATGTGCCGAATTCACTTCCTTCCACTGCGTAGCGTTCAAAGAGTCATGTACCTATTCCCTGAACATTATAACTTTGTCCCAGCAATTTCCTGAGGCACCGAAATCACAAAAGATAGAATGAAACCGATCTCGCTAACGAGTCAGGACCGAACGAAGTTCGGAATTTATTGAAAAGTTGGCACGCTTATGTTTTTAAGAGTCAGCAGCACAGAGATGTCCAGAAGATGTTTAATTGCCTGATAGTTCGAATGCCCCGGGTAGCCGTTCTCAAGGCAAGATTGAAAAACTTCGCTTCACTAAAACTGATTTTTTGTAATAAATTGGGAAGAAATATTGTCAGTCTGTCCACCACTATCAGAGTACAGGCGACGACGGCGTGTAAACTTGATCTGCAATAAAGATATTCCTGAAAGTAGTTGCCGTCCCAAATTGCAGTAATGTGTACGCAACCGGTATGATCCACCCTGGAGCACATGAAAGCGTGTGAAAGTTAAGCTCATGGTGGACGCGTAACCCAATTTTCGAAATAAATGAACTAGCTACAATCCAACTTGTATGTGCATCCAGATGTGTTGGCTCACAACCCTGCGGGGTTGAAAGGAAACCGAGTGAGCGAGGCGTTGCTGTTCCTCGCCTGATGATCCGTAGCGGCACAAGCGGTTGTGTGGGTTTAGAGCACACAAACACCGTTGCGTGTGTGTATTAGTGTATTACAGGGACACACGAAGTGGGGATGAACCAAAAGCATTGACCTGTCAGAAGTGGACCATAGTGTTTTACGCGATCAGTAGAAGAGGCACAAACTTGCGTGTCTGTGTGTATGTGCGTTTATCTGGATTATGAATATGTGCATGCACATACCAAATACGGGAATGCATTCATCCACCTGAACAATTTGCACATACCTACGCCGTTGTTGTTGAATTGTGAATCAGATTTCACGTTTGCTCGGGGAAGGAATGATCGATAATCGTTCTTAAGTTGGTACTCAGGTCTAAATAGATTGTGGACGAAAACAGAAGAGGGAGAGTAGTTGAACAGCTGAAGAACTGGAGCGTATGCTGCCTGAATGGAACTCACAGCGGGCACCAACGGATGAACTGCATCGTGATCCAGGACAAGAACGAATATACGAAGATGACGGATCGATGACCCATTGTGTGTGTGTGTGTTGGTGGGTGTGTGGTAGGTGAATGCTGCTGGGTGGAACTTCTGAAATCTGGGTTTTGGACACGGTGCTGAATGGTGTGCTTGTAAATGGATGCTTACGAATGCGCTTTCATACTGTATGATCTTACGATGTGGAGAGAGAAGACAGCGGGCCAGATGAAGGTGGATAGTGGACAAAGGCTGAGGGCAGCATGACCCAAAAGTAATTTTCGGCAATGAAATAGCAATAAGAAAAATGAAATTTGTCAAGCTTCACATTCCGGAGGCCCGTCTCTTGACCGCAGTCTCAACAGTGGTCACATGATCCGTCAAGTGCACCGCGAAGGTCGGATATTCACCTATAACCACATGAATGTTCAGTTTATTTCGGGCATATTTTGAAGCTTCACAGCATCAGATCCGAGTAATTTCGAGAGTGAGTAAAAAAACAATCAGCCATTTGGAATGCGTTGGTGAAAATAGCGATCACGGTGGTGGTCGACTTTTTGGCTAATTCAACTAACCTACTTTAGGGAAGTTTTTCAACTGACTTTGTAGTCACTATCAATAACTCGGACGATTATTGTTCAGACACTGTGAACTTCGTATTCACTAGCCACTATGCTTTGAGAGCTGATTAGGGGTTCGCGAACATGTACGCTATTATCAATTCTGCCACATTTTGCAACTGGCTTCAAGATGAGATGATGATTCAAGTTGTTTTTGTGCTTGCTTTCATCATCTTGTCTCCTGTGATCGTCTTGTACATCACGAACTAACAGTTGAACGGATGTTAATATGAAAATTTGTTGTCCCTGACGGGAGTTGTAATCACGCATGGAAGACACTTACAACCAGTGCAATGCATGCTTTACTAGTTTATCTCAGAGGTCACTTCAAGGAATGCATTAAATGATTTTAGAAGTGGCATTCGAATCTGGGTTTGCATCCCGCAGTCCCGTGAATATTCTTAATCGGAATGTATCAACATTCGTCAAATCTATCTAACCGTATTTCGCAGCACGATGCCCAATGTCTAACTGCGCCGTTTGGCTATTTTCTGGATGTAGAACTCAATCGGAGAAGACAACCTGATTAGCATTGTTTTAATATGATGAATTCTATTCTAAATGGTCATCATGTGTTCAAAATCCGATTCATTACCATGACTAACTTTGGATGTTTCACTCGATCATCTCGATCTCACTTCAGATCCCATCCTGCTTAGTCAAGCAAGAATGATCTAATGGTTTCAAGACGGTCAACGCGAATGTGGTTCCTTTGTCACAATGTAAAGCTTAATTTCCAGCTGATTCATCACACAGCGTTAACGTCCAACTTGCCACTGAAAATCATGGAAGCACTGTTCACCTGTTCCATCCAAGTTAATAGTCACCAGCAATGCATATCCATCCCGTTGGAATTGGGACGCGAACCCGGGACCAATGGTTTTTGGTCGAACGTCTTAGCAATTACGCCAGTCGAACTGATTCTTAACGGCTCATCGAATATCGACACCACATGATATGGGGTCCACATTCATGGCTGGATTTTGGAGGCTACAAACCTTTGACCGCGTCAGTTGGACGACTCCCGGGTGAGGACAGACTTCTGTGTAGGAAACGAATGCATTAAGGCCGAGTTGTACAAAACTTTGTTGCTTGATAGGTTGCAGTGACAGGAGATTGGATGTGATTCTGTAAATGATTTGTCTTGCAGTATCAACGTCCAACTCAGATTGGAAGATTAGCTAAGTGCGGAACTGAACGATTGTTCCATTCGATATTCATGAGATTCAGAATAGATCGTTGAACCAGCAAAACCCGACATTTTCGAGGCTTGATCCTCTTAAGAACAGTGAAGTAATGTTTCCAAGCCACCCATGATCATTTATGGCGAAATCACATAAGTTGCAATCTCGCATGCAGAATAATGTGAAAAACGTAGTCCAAAACCGGCGCTGAAAGAAACACCGGTCCTCATTTCAAAGCGCTTAGTCGGAATCCACTGCTGCCTCAGTGACCACTTTTGCTATCCACCAGGATGGCCAATCTTAACCAAAGGCGATATCCGAAAGAATAAAATGTCTATTAATATGGGAGCACGGATGAGAATCCGAATATTTATTATTTCCTGGATCCTTTGACATATTAGAGGAAGTCGAGTTTGTGTCAACATTGAGCACTCCGAAGTGCTCCAGTCATGAATATGCGAGCATGCGTATCGTTGGCGGTCACTGTCCTACACTTTCGTTTGCAAACGGTCTGACTCTGGTCCCTATAGCTATCTCTACCTAAACATTGGTCACTTATATATTCCTCGGCTAATCCCATTATCGCCCTTCTGCAACCCAGGGGGATTTTCTGATTATTTGAACCAACTTTACATTTGTCCCAGTTTTTATCATCAGCCAAACATCAACGGTTCGTCCCACATCGGTTTTTGCTTCCGCCTTTACTTGCTTTGCGATGGGCCATCTTACTCCCTTTGAGAGTCAAAACCTGTTTCTCAGTCTTTGCTTATTTCGAGGTACGTACGTTTTTGTTAACCCAAACACCTGCCCTCATCCTTTTTCGCTGCTTCCTTGGGCTCATTCACCGCGGTCACTCGTTTTACAATGACACCTGCCACCCCATTTGATTCTGTGGACCTCTTGAGCATCTTGTTTCGTGAAGTGATTATCCACGATAGTTCATGTGCGCACTCCCCTGCGCCATGGGTCCGTCACTTTTCCCATCCAAAACGTTGTGAGGGTTCAAATGCACCGTTTTCCACTCACTCTCTTCCAACTGGTCCGTTTACGATCGCATATCTGTCCACTTTTTGAAGCTTAGGCGAGCCCTTCATTTGTGTGGGAGTATTGGTCCAGAATTTTGAGGTACGTTAACGGGCCTAATTTGCTACTCTTTTCTTATAGCACATTTTGATTACCCACATCGTATTCCTTGGTCAGGAGTATAAACGTGTGGGTGGCGAGTCACTTCATAACCGGACGAAGCTCCGTTGCAAACGCAATGATAGTAGGTAGTTGAAACTACAAGTTGAAGACGCATCTGCGTTCTTGAAGCGCAGAGTAACGTTGCTCGATGAGCGAAACTGTGTTCTGAGGCCACTCAGGACGGCGGATCAGGGCGACGACGAAGGTGGTGACATTCAGTTTTTTAACTCCATCAGCACGATCAACTTTAACTGTGGTGAAACTGAACAGTGACGTTCAAATTTCTCTTGTTTGTGATCACTTCGAATGACTCATTAAGATTTGCAACAGTTATCATGGGATCGGTAAACCTTAAGATATCCAGGCCTGGTAACAAGTTCTTTTCAAAGAACGATCAGTCAAGCGCGCAGCCACAAATTGACTGCTATGGTGACCATTATCGTTGAACAGCATTGTTTCGCTGTTTTACTTGCACCCACCACGAAGTTTCTTGAAGTGTCTTGGCTTCAGTGGTCTTGCTTATTTCTGCCGCAATGATATCTAGCAGGGCCACGTTTTCGTCACACGACTAGTGGATTTATCAACCACCGAGGTCAATGATCAGATGAAGAAGCGATACATCGACATAATCCCCGCTACAGTTATCTTGTTGATCTAACACGCGTAACTGGTTGAGAGTAACGTAGATGTCAGAAGCCCAGCAAAACCGCCCGCAGCTGAACCTATAGGAGAACCTCGTTGCTGAATTTTAGTTGAAAAATGTATCTTGCAAACAACTTCGACTGATCTGGAAGTCTTGAGAGAGGAAGAATTTGATTAACGATCGTGAAGGTATGGCGCATCATTTTAATTGCAGGCATCCACGGGAGTTATTTAAATCAGAAGTTATGAGACTAGGATGCAACAATGCTCCAGCTCAGTTCATCGGGTATGGAAAAAGGCCTTGGGTAACAAAAGAATCGAAATACCATTCTCATGAGTGGTACCGATCCAGAGCACCGACTGTAATGCGTTATTTCACTGTTTTTCTTCGCCCCCGTGGTTACCAGCCGATTCACTGTAACAAACTGTCTGATTATTTAACTAGTGATTTTTCTTCACTCTGCTTTTTCCTGGTGCGTTTGTGAGTATGATGATTTCTGCATACAATTAGTTTTTTTTGCTAACTGGCGGTTTTCACCTTCCAGTGGATTATATTTCCCGCCAAGAAATGCACCAGCCGAAATGCATTGTTTTATTCGTATGTGCACTTATTTTCCAAATGAAATCGGAATTTCTATTCTAAGCAGTTGATGTTCGCACCATTCGCTCATGGCATGATGCTTGCCGAAATAATATAATTATGACAACTAATTACTGATATCATCATATTCAATTACGAGACGGGCGGTCAAAATTGTCAGTCGTTAGTTCCAGAGCACAACGCAGCCCAGTCTAATTGCCTATTTTGGACATCCGTTAGCCTAATTTTGATCACTACTGTCCATCTTATCGTTAGTGTTGCTATCTCTCTTTTTGGGTTCCGCCTTGATTGCAAATGAAAGCCACCTTCCAACAACAATGTTCTCCCTATTCCTTTTTACGGCTGTCTTGTTCCTTTTCAGGGTTTTAGATTGCTGACGATCAAACTCAAAATGATCAGCTGCTTCCCATATTTTTTTGGCCCTAATTAACTACTTGTAAGACAGATATGTTGATGTGTGTATAAAACTCCCAGGAAATCTGTCCTAAAACACTGTTCTATTGCGAGGCAACTAATCGGGATGTAAATTATTTTCTTCTATCCGCTTCAACTAAAGATTCTTTGTTCCATCATTTTCATGCGCATAACCGTTACATTTTCGGCCATTTGATTAGTAAACCGAAATGATAGAACGCATTGGAGTACCTATGACGTCTTCCAAAATACAGGTCCTCAGTTCTGTTGAACACCGAGATGTCGTCAACACTGGTCTTTTTCTTATATTGCTATTCATATTGGGGCCTCGTCGATTCCCTCTTTGAAGAGCTAATGAGACACTGTTTTTTCCTCTAGTCCATCTTCGTGGCTGTCGATTTCACTAGACTCATGGATGATTGCGAAACCAGAAATCTGGTGTCCGAAAACTGTCGTTAAGTTATATTTATTCAAATGTTTGGAGCGCAATATTATTATTTCCCAAGTTTATCCGTTAATACTTGACGACTAACTCCCCCGTTTGTCTAGACTTGATTCTGTTAAATGATTGGCTCTCAGCAACCCCCGTTTGTTCCACGCAAGTTGTCATTTTACTTACCCTACTGAGAAACGTCCAACAGTGCATTCTCCCAATCTCCGCCTTGTTTTCTTTCCCAAATTTAGTCGTTATTTCAAAGCAAGATTTCTAAGTTTAATGTTATCGTCATGTGATAATCTGCAGAATTTCGTTCCATTTTTCTTCTGACCGTGAATCATGCGTCAGTTTTGTTCGTCGTATGCCAACCAAGAACAGAATCTAAATTTTGAGTTATCACATCGAACATAACCTCTTATGAAAACTATGTCGCTTTAGATTTAGCTGGGATACTTACCGCGAACGACAAACCGTCTACAAAAAATATTTCAATCTCGGTGTATAAATTTTCCCCACTTCCCAGTGATTCGATGTCTTTGGATTGGTTGAATTTTTCCACTCCATATATTTTGTCCCTCTATAATTGAATTGTTTTGAACGAACGCAGTTTGATAGAAATGTAACCATACACGCCAAAGAACTCAGTGGGTTACAAAAATAACTCTAGCATATTTGCGTACAAATTTGTTGTTAGTTTATCTCGTCCGAGTTCGAACTGAGATAGCGAATGTCCATTCTGAACTCATCAATTCTTGGGCTATTTCGCTGACATTAGCGCGAATGTTTGCATTTTTACAACACTTCGACAGAGATCCCAAGGTGGCTTCTTTGTTGGATGGAAGTTGGCGTACGATTTGATCATACCTGGATGCAAACGAGATCAAAACGAGTAGCTGGAGAGACCTTTCCGTAGGGCATCATAATGACTGATATGCACAACGGCGATTTGTTCAAACATAGAGTGCACTGAAAAACAGCATCCAGATCGCCGAAAACCAGCCCCTGGATGGTTGTTCTGGCTACAGTTTCATTACTTACATTCTCCAGCCTCCCTCTCTTCGGATTTTTATCCATCTTTCTCCTGGATGTGAGTTGCCATCGGAAGTGTAGAATAATCTTTTATCTCTGAGGAATGCAAAATCTATGCCTAAACTTGTCATATACCTCGATCTATTGAGTGGTTGAACGTCTATCATTTTGATAGTTGGAACAACAGAAAACTGTCTGAGCAGTGAAATCAAAAACTTACCGCGATGCACCTAAATTTGATAAGAACGATCTTTTAGCCCCCGATTACGTGCAAAAGTGCTAATCAGCTAGCTTTTATTGTAGAAAATGGTCCTTCTATCGATTACCCTACCCAAAGGCATGCTACCGTGAAGGGGAACAAAAGGAATTTTTTGGCTATTTGGACGTTTCACGTTCACTAAGATTTGAAGTTATTTATCGTGGCATGAGAGCTAACCTGCAACAAAGAAAAATTCCATTCTGGGGTAGATAAAACAAACTGAAAAAGAGACTATTTGCGTGCAATGGCAATTAACCAGTTTAGTATATTGACGACAAAATAAAAAGATAGTAAAACTTGGGCTTTTTGGCCTAACTCCTACTCAAGGATATTCCGTTTTACGTCGCATAGTCGCCAACCGTATGATTACATCTTTGAATTTTTTTTCCGTTTTTGGCATCAACGATCACAAACTCCTACAGATCAGACCTCTAATTCACCCGTATTCTGGGCTTTTTCTCTTGGCCAAAACAGACCATATCAGACCAGTGCAATCTTTCCTAAATGAACTATTCTTCTGTCAACAAAAACACTGAAGGTTGTCATCAACCGTTTGGCTTTTGTTGAATCTTAGTTTGCTGATGTGGCATTTCTAAATGATTTTTTTTGACCTCGGTTTTGACAAGTATTGTCTTTAAGTCAATTTACTTTTGCAACATGGTTGAATGGCAGTGCCTTTTCTCGTACGCCTTGGTCGAAAAGGAAAACTTGTTTGTAACCGTGCATATGGCTGGAAAGAAGTAACAATCATTGTCTCTCAAAACTGAAATAAACAGTCTGGAGTATTTATATGCCATTCAATTCACTGGGACATGTCATCACCAATGTCTGTGTCGTGGAATCCAAAAACTGTGGAGACCAGAAAAAGTTAGTCCTATTCCATCCATAGATGCTGAGCAGTTAAATGTCGCATGCACTCCAATCGTTGTCTGATGTATCCTTGCCACCTTGGGTTTTCATTCTCCCAAAGATCTCTATTCATTTAAATCATCTTCCTCTGTTTTGCTGTACAGACGTTTGCGTTCCGTCAAGATTTCACCTGCTGCTAGTCCAGATAATTCCTGCACTGCACTTCCCCAATCTTAGAACAGCATTTTTGTCTCAATGTCTCGTACCGCCTTGGTTTCATTTGGACGAAAGGCTATTCATGATTGTTAGCCTCCGGGTGCGAATCATGTCCGTCACCAAAGGACCAATTCAGGTGCTATCATCACAATATTTGGGGTAGGTGGGGTCTCTTTCATTTCCACTGACTTAAAATTGATGGGATGGGCAGTTCTACGAAGAATTCAATCAACCCTTATTAGTATAGATTAATTTCATCAATTCGTCTATGAGGAGAATCACTGTAACTTCTTATTTAGCTCATTTCGCTTTCCGAAGACTGTGAAGTATATCCGTCAATCATTCGTGGAATATTTTTAACTCCTTCTACTTAGCAAACTGCAACCAATTGCGTGCACCTCTTATCATCTTGAAATGCTACGGTGAGTTTACATGCAAGTCACATGATGCAATCTGGTGCAGGCTCACGCTGGCCTGCATAGACAAGTAACCAGTTGGAATCACGACGACAGGCGGTCGCGAAACTCAAGCATTGCACGGAGGCGATTGGATAGAAATTATCTCACCATTCGGGATATTTCTAAACTCATATATTTCCAGAAGCTGTAAATATAACTCTAACTTATTTTGATGCTGTTGTGATCTCGTTGACTTCGTTTATTTTAGCTTGGGCCGAAGCCACTGGTAATCCGGATCCGTTCGTTACTGTGGCTGACCGAATTCTGTTTACTAATTTCAAGTCCAAATACTACGAATGCTCGCGACTGATTCTACCAACAATATCAGTATATCAGTACTACTTTGTCGTTTTCGTTTGCGGTTTATATTAGGGAAACAGCTGCTATCACCACCGTCAGTTCGTTGAACTGTATTGATGCAGTTACTATTTTCATCTCTGCAGCACATTTAGATATTCCAGTTTACCTGATTCCAATTTTATTTCTAAAATAAACCTCAACGGGAAATCAATGGACAAAGCTAGCCACTTAAAGTGTTTAGGCATTATTCGCAAAAGTAATCTTCGACGGTCTTTACATAGAAGGGTTTTTGCCTGAAAACGATTTCCTCCCGAATACAAATGTACCGTTCGTTTATGTCTGACCAGCCTGTGGTAACTGCTTTTGTCCAAAACTGTTTTCGCTTAATATCCTTTTAATGATTGCCTGTTTTTCAATTTCCGATGAGAGATGAATTAAAGTGTTTGGCTCCGGTTCATTTTTCCCATAATTTCTTATCTGTCCCGATTATCAACATTTGCAATTGACCGACTGATTGATTTTTGTAATTTGCTGGTACCGTTTTGTCCTCCATCCCGTGACTTACACAAACCGACTTTTCGGTTTGCCTGAGTCGTTCGTCACCCGCTACACAAAATTTTATTCTATCTCGCATATTTGCATACAAAAATTGGATAACACGTTATCTGGGATTACAATGAAGTCTTGAAATCCCTTGGTGCTTGAACGGTACACTTGCAGATTTGGATATTTTTGACATGCTTGTTTTGGTGATATTTCTTATTTTTTTGATATAAAGCTTCGGTATTACTATCTAAGGCTCAAATAAAAATGCAAATATCCTAATGAAGAAGAAAAGGTTACAAGCTATCGAAAGCTTTGTATTTCGTGTTATCTAATTTTTCATTATTCCAGTCTTAGTAAGATTCACATGCAGGCAATCACTTGTTGGAAAGAAAATAATCGGACGCTTCTTGTGGAGAAGGATGCCCGGCCAAGCTAATGCAAACTAGTGAATTTTGTCCTTCCTGCACGTATAGGTTAGTTGAGAAGGCTTTTTTGGTAACGGCTGATGAAAAGCTCCAAATAAATTATAGGTCAGGGAACACCACCTGGCGGTGAATGTTTTGCGAGCGAGTCACGTGACTTGCACTGGGTTGTGAAACTAGCCCCAAAGCAACTTACGCACAAAGGATCCTTTTGAAAAATTACTTCACTGTTTCAATCTAGGTTTCTCTTTCTGCGGGAACAGATATTGTTTAGACTTACCTAGGTACCCTTATAAAATCTGTCGAATCAAGCTGTATATTTGCTCTACCGACATCTCTTACTAATTTGACAAAAAATTACTTCCTTAAGTGGTACTTTTCCAATTGCCATGCAATAGTCCAAAAATTGATGTCACCGACGCAAAGTATTTTTTCTGAAGAGAGCAGAGTATAAGCTGCATAATGTCTGAACTTCCTGTGTAAATTTGCAGAAGTTGACGGGGCATATTATTCAGAAGGAGGGAATTTTGAAAGGAATTGATGAACTACTTGCCAAAATCACTCAAACACCAAGAATCGTGTTACTTAGTTTTTTCGGGGAACGGGTATGATCAGTGGCCCAGCATTTTGCATATCTTGTGTTCCTGGTAGCTGAAGCTGACTATTAGTTCACGGACCTCTTATCACCACTCGACGTGATATCACCACCGATGCGGACTGTTGTTGGAACATATTTATTCTAGGCACCATTCTAATGGACTAAAACTTAATGGGAGCATTGTTCCTCTGCAACGTTGACTTTGGTTCTGGTTTTATTCCTCTTGCAATCTGACTTTGGTGTCACTGGCTGGTGATCGTAGAAAAAACACAATACCGTCTGAACTTCGGGCTCAACTATCGAAATTAAACAAAAAGCTCGGGGGAAATTTTGTTCATCCATCCATATGCGAAATATACTACTGAAAGAAAAGACTCGGTGCTCTATAGCTTTATTGCTCTTTTCAGGTCAACATGTATCTTTAGGCAACTTGTTATGCATGTTAACTCAGTGCTAATCACGTAACGCCGGTCTTTTAAACGGTCTTTCACTAGGTCGATACATGTCAAAGTATGTACACGTAAGAAATTCACAAGATGTTCCTGAAATATCTGCACTTTTGATTTCATTTAACCTTGTTCATCTGGTCTGAAGGAAATAGCGCAGCCCGATACTAATAGAAACATTTGGTTGACTGAGGAAATATCGGCTAATATTTCATTCATTGTGCTTTCCCGAAGGAGCATGCTCTCGGATCGATGATTTTATTCCCAGTCCCCACGGATTTGACTGACTCCACAATCTCAAGCAAGCACCTGGATATTCTGGTTCGCAGTTTAATTCTATCGTCGTTTCTGTCTGCACTAACTAACTTTTTTATATGACCAGAGTTATTTGCGTGCACAGATCCATTGGTAACTCAGTACAAGGTGAAAATGCTGCCATGTTTTATCTAACCACTTAACTGCAAGTAGATTTTGGCGAATGAAATTCACTTATTCCGACCACACATAAACTTACCTAGAAAAGCTTTATCGTTCGCCCAGCGGATACTCTGCCAGAGTGCAAATATGTCGCGTCGAGATAAGTGCCGACTTCTTAGCACAGTGTGCTGTACTGCATCCATTGATAGGGTAGTTGACTATCTTGATTGAATGTTGGCTGTGAGTTGTAAATTTGCCGTCCCGTCTGTTTTATTTCATAAAGAAGATCGTAGTAAGATTTCATATAGTGATTCTGATTACTTTGCAGTACAAATGCCTTTCCGACAGCAAAAAGTGAGTTCAGATGAATTCAATATGATCTTACCTGGACGTATGTGCAACTTCATCCGTGTTTGAACTTACCTCCTACCACTGTTTCAGCATTTGTTTGATGTTTGAATAGCCCTAGTACTAGAATCTCATTTGAATCGCCAGGAGAGTGCATAAATGATGAATCCATGTATGAATCACACGGTGATTCGTTGGTATGTTTTCATCTCTCAGACAAAGTTTACTTTGAGAAAGGACCCAAAGTCCGGAAGTATTGGTTAGGTCGTACGCAATGTTTCCCATCGGAACGAATAAACAGAATCTCGCTATTATTTCCGCCCATCAGGGACGTGCACCTGGTACGGTCTTGTTCAGCCATCCCGGTGCTTGTATGGTTTTCATAAAAAGACTGATAGTGAGGACAAAACCCAATGTACACGATTCGATCTGGTGAAATCTAAAAGGCGGTCGTGTTGGTATGCACCAAAGACAATGGATCCTTTACTGCTTTCATTATGAAGTGGTCAGAAGTGCAATTTGCTCCCCTTTTTGCTATTACAGGAGATGATCTAATTACGAAGAATTCTAATGGCATTGCATCTCTATGCACTGGAAAACAGCAAGCACATTTATGTTTGGTATAAGGGAATTTGTATTTGGAAAAATATTGCTTTTCTTTAGAAGGCACAAATCTAAACAACACCGCAAATGCCTCATCACTTCCTCGGCTCACTCCACAGATCGCTCGGATCTGCTGGTGTCTGTTTGAGATTCAAAATGTTTTCAATTGTTTCTTTTTGTTTGCCATCAAGGAGTGACGTTCAAACCCAAGCCACATCAACCTTATCTTATTCAGTTCACTTCATATCTGCAACAGAAAATTTACTATGCTAATAAATTTCTGCTCTTTCTGTCGGATTGCCTTTATCGTTTGCCTTATTATTGTTTAGCATCTGTTAAGTATATAACAAACTGGTATAACTTTGAAGCGAATTACTCTCAAATAAATGCTGCCAAGATGGGAGCTGTAATAGGATCAACATACTCGCAGCTGGCACGAACGATCGTACAGGATCAAACAAATGTAATACTTATTTGTAGCACCTCTACCCTGTCATTGTCGTAAACATAGCATACAAGCAGAGAGAAAAGTCACGGGACGATGTAATAATCGTCTTCGGAAGCACGCATATGGGGTCAACACATTTCACCGGGGCACACAAAGTTCTGTTCGCGTTATACTCAAAAACTCTTGTTCTAAAGAGTCTTAATGACTAGCAAAAGTGCATTTCATGAGATCCTCTTTGCACACTACGTATTGAAGACCCTAATGGTGGAAGGAATTAGAGATGCATTAGGGAGAAGCTAATCTTAAGGTTCCATGGTACTCTCGTTTTCATTACATTGCTAGACAAGAACTCGATCGCCGGACATCATAGTCTAAAATCGTTGCTCTAACTGCACAAACTGAGACTTACCGGTGTATTGTATGCAGCGTCACATTTGCATCCAGCTAACTGTATAGAAAATTTACACTCTGTTCCACCTGAATCTTGTCGTATAATCCGCATTGAGTTTGTCTCCCAGACTACGTACACATCCAAAGAGGCGACAGCACGACGTTGGTCAAGCGGTTAATGTAGCCTTTCAGCATGAAAGCCGGGAGCTCGAATCTTCCGACAGACCACGTAAACAGTTGCCCTTGACTCCGACTTGATGATATCGTCTCAGTAATAGTGGAAGTGGAGGAGAACTGACGAATTACTTACTGGTATTTTCGGATTCTGATATAATGACGAATTGTTTTGCCCAGGCTTTGTCCACATACAAAATCACAGGAATTAACAAAAAGTGAACTTTGATTGATTCACATAGTTCATTCCTTTTCCCCTCTCTAGTTATCCTAGCAGGAGGGAAAAGAAATGCGAAGAAGTGGACAAATATGCAACTGTCATACACATCATAAAACATCAATAAAAGTTAGTTAAAAGCCTTAAACTTCAACTGTTTATGTCACTCATTTCCTATTCACATAGTCAATAAGTTTGGTTCGGGAAAGGATGTTTGAGAGTCGTCAATTATGCGTTTCAAGACTGATACCTTAGATTTACGATGTTGAGACATTTCTTCGAGGATTGTTCCAAAATGCAGACCGAGGAACTAGCAAGGTATCCACTTTATTTTGTCGGTAAATCTATTTCCTACTCCCTGTTGTTTCCAATTTCATTCTTGTCAGTCGTCTTCCAAATGGGTTCACTGTTTTTGCCATAGGCCATCTGTTATCAGTCAAGTTGTTTTTATTTGTGTTAGGAAAACAACTACCGAATTGTGTGAGCTGTAGTTTTCAATATGCGCGAAATCCGCATCGATGTTATGTGCCCACACTTGATTGCAACACGGCAATTTAAGCAAATACCACCCGTGCGTCAACATGTTCGATTTTCCATCTCTCCCACAGGAACCCTGATGTGAGCGATCCGGCTGAATTCAGCCCAAATCGAATGGGGATTCTTTCTGTACTGTCCCAGTGAGTTTGATGACTAAACCATTTTAGGGCAAAAATATCTTTGCGAAATTACGGACAAAATAAATGGGTGAATCCTTTCCACCTCATCTGAATAACCAATGGGAATGTTACGGCGATGGTTCGAGTTTTTCTGTCCACCGGTAGCCTCGGGCTGTTTTCGTAGTCCTGGCTGAAATAGAATAAACACGTTTTCTGTCGACGCATTCAGCTGGCGGGTCAATCAAGCATGATTGATTTTACTCAGCGTCACGAGTCGACAGCCCACTTAGACCTGCGTAAATAACGGTAATTTTCAGTGCGTGAATGAAAGTATTTCCATCTGGATCACGAACCTTTTAAAATGGTTACGACTAGTTAGCAATAGGGAGCGGCCGGAAAAGATAGTCACGGGTGGCCAAATGATGATCAGAGAAAATCGTCTTGAAAAATCAATCCTGAAAACGACTACTCTTGGCAACCGCAATGCTGACAACTTGATGGTTGCTTTGTTTTAGCACTTTGCCTATGACATTTCGCAGCGTGAGTTGACTTTCGACACACGAGCTCGGTTCCTGTAAATCTAGGACCACCTTATTATCCAGATACTGTCAAACTACACACATATCAGGAAAGCGATAAAACGTGTTCATTTCCTAGCTAAATTGTGAATGTTCAAAAATCTGAACGTTAGTGAAAAAAAATGTGACTAAGATAAGCGTCAGCTATTTTGTTGTGAAAATTCACTAACATCTTTTTCATCAGATCATTAGTCAATTGTTAAAAAAGAATTGTGACCACGAATGTAATCTCCACTCACCAAGTAGGGGACACTTTTCCCAAATTTCGGCAAATTTTCCCGTCCCGTCGGAAGAATCCTACAACGTGGAAAACATACCAATGTAGGATGTAACTAGAGCGCGTTCTGCAATTTAAGATCTAAAAGCTTGTATTTTACTGTAGAACCTGACCTGTTAACGGCAGCATGATGCGCTTCGACAGCGTAGCGAAACTCTTTAACCACGATCCAATGTAACTATACTGTGGAATGTAACGTAGAAGTAGATGCACCTTATTATAACTTTTGTTCCAGTGTGCAGAAGCATTCAGCAAAGTATTCTAAAAAATAAGAGTACATTATTAATCTTTTCGTTTACTTTATTGGCTGCATAGAAATCATGTCATACTTGCGGCCTTTAGAAGATTGGCTGTCACTGAAGATGACAGCTCAGCAATTCTGATTGGCTTGGCTGGTGGCACATTGGTAACAATCACGCCCTCCGTTTGTAAGGCCCGGGTTCAAAATTAGAGCGGTGTGATGGATATACACGGACGATGAGCTCCATTGAGAGCGAAAGACGAATCCGGTGATTTCGACATGTAAAGGTGACTGGATAAATTGTGAGACATTCGCGTGAAATGCGTGCTCCAGAGGTTAGTCGACCAAAGACCAAAACAGGACCATCGATTGGGAGAAAAAGAAACTACCAGTAGGACTATTCAAACTGATGGCATTTGTGTTCTAACGTCACGACTACAGGTTCTCGACCAGTACCGTACTATGGATCACTTTAGGCTTAGATAGACAAAAGGAAGATGCTGTCCAATGAGCGGTCGAGGAAGAACCATGGCACATCAATTCCACCTTCGCCAACAATGTAAAAGCACCCGAAGAGCACCTGGTGAGTCAAGTTCGATCAGATGTTGTCGGAAGGTGCAAAATGACACTGACCGAACTTTTGCACATAAAGAAAACCTGACAAGTATTGTTAAGGTTGCTGGTTAGGGTCAAATAAATTGGAAATGGGAATGAATATGATTTCCTATTTCGTGTTACATGTCAATAAGTAAAGGCCGGTAAACATCAATCTCATAGATAAAAAAGAACCGGATCAGTTTTTCCATTCTTTCACGTACCAAAACATTTCCCGTTTTTCGCGACCCATGCAAGTTTCCGCGGAATATTAAACATTCTAATGTGACCACGACTGCCTACTTAGTCACTTCAATCTTATCTTCACCCGACAGCACTGCCGAAGCATCTCGTCTGTGTTTCCTAGACTACGTCGACGCCATTAAATCCAATGACAGATCGATGTCACTTCTACAAGAGTTTGGTTTACTTCATCCTGTTTTACTGCTTGTACGGAACTACTTAAGTGACACAAGTCAGTTTGGTAAATGACATTCTACCTTCACAATTTCTCACATTGTCCCAGCACGTTGTAAATAATTTCACGAAGACATGACCAGTATATTTCAATTTCCTTCATCGTTCCCAAACAACAGAACTGAAACATGTAGTAATTGCTGGAATTTGCAGTGAAGACTGTACAGTTTCACGCAGAACAGTCGAAATCGTACACCCATCAACCGGTATTCCACATTCTGTATTGATCGATTGTATTACCGACATACGTTTTGCTTCTTGTAGTAAATTATGTCCAAACATTTTATGTGACACCGCCCACAGTCTTGTCGTGCCCCTAACATAAAGCTACCCACCTCTTCCACAAGGGAGACAATAAGCTCGCTTTACGCACGAACAACGGTCTGCAAATTAGCTGTCACTTTCCGTCTTGTTTGATTTCATCATTGACAAATGATGAACTAGAAAATCAGCCATTTCCAATTCAATAGTAACTACATCACAGCTAGCATTTTACTTTTGTTCCTAATCAATTATCGAGAAATTCTTGACGAAACTTTTGCTTATGGTTAAATTCCTATTGCACCAATCGATCTTCCGAGACAGAGTAAGGCATGTTTTAACATGACTTCGAATGTACAGCAATGGCCGGTTGTTTGGGTGTTCTAAAACTGATGGTCAAGAACCAAAATAAATGTGTATGCTTGGGACTTAAAAAAGGATCTAGTAATACACGATATTTCTTTCCAAACTCCACAACCCGTAGAGCAATGGAGAAAAAATATCGATCGGGAAGAAGGTCATCATCGTAGTTCAGCGTTATACAACAGGTCAAGACCCAAAGGCTGATGCCTTTTTTCCAGAGTTCAATTTTGCTACAGCAAGAATGAATGGGCAAGTGGTAGCAAACCGACACAAGGTAGGAAAGAATGCTTTAGTAGCCAATTCAACTTTGCGAAACACTTCTTTAATTATTCTGATTCGTCAGGAATTGATAACATAATCTCGGGCGTTTGCCGTTCACTTCCATGTGTTTCATTGTCACCACCAACTTGGTCTTTCGTATTTCAACCACCTGAGATACTCACTATATCTGAGGTCGATGTACACTTTCTCCTTCCGTATTGTTTTGTATCATCTGTTTACATCCACACTGTCTTTTGGAAAGAACGAAAACTAAAGTGAAATATGATAGACGAATGTTTGCTTTGCGCAATACGTGACAGGTACAAACCAAAAAAAATTTCTAAGCTGAATAAATTTTGATAGAACATTCCCTGACCTGGTGATGAACATTAGATTTCTAACCTGTACATTATTCAGTCGGTCATTCCATCCAATCCTAATGGTACTACACAAACATCAGTATTCAAAACCTCCAAATGACAAACCTCTTCAACAAACAAACTCCGGAACTGCAGGCACTGGGAATACACGGACGCCCACTTCTACTATCGTGTTGCCGTTGTTCGTCAAGGAGCTGCCTAATTAGTGGAAACAGTGAACGATAGTCGATTCACTTCTATCAAATAACACCTTCGATACTCGTAAGAGCATTTTGCACTTTGAAGTTGCCAGGCGCATGCTGAATAGAGAAACAACTCTGGCTAATCAGTCTAGCTCCGCCGATTCCCTTTTTTATCTGTTCTCTTCACTTAATAATTAAATAATACTGTACATCATTTTCAGGAAGGAGGCAGCACCCAAAAAGAGGGCTGCCAACTCCAATACGTCTTCTGTTCAGTCTAGATCGTATAGATTTCCCTATTTATCTGTTCTACCCAAAAGTCTTGAAGATCGAAAGCCTACACTATTTTCCATGTTCGCGAGGAAAGTAAACACGAGCGGAAAATGTTGGCAAATACATTTGCCGAAATTGCGAAAACTTGCAGCCTTCAATGCGAATTCACGTAGTTTGACCTAGGCGTCTGCTTCGAGTTCAACAAAACTCCCCAGTGGATTCTGTTTACGTAAACAAACGGATCAATTGGAAATGTGAAATATTTTGCATTTTTTCACATTCAAAGGATCTACTGGATGCAAGGCGTGAGTGTGCAGTCCAATGGTTACGCGTTCTTTGCGTCATTTAGAAACGCTACAAGTAAATATGACTTGACCATTCTTATCTAAACTTCCGTTCTCCTTCGGTTGCATCAGACTGCTACTCAACGGTGGAATTCTGATGGCTGGGATAAACGACGTTTTGGTAGAATGAACATGTCGTTCAGATATGGTGATCGGACAAACTAAGTGAAATTCTGACGTGTGGTTGGCAGAAGTTTGGCAAATGTGGAATTGATTCAACTATGAAAGTCTTCAACCTCGGCGGGATTCGAGCCCATTGCAGTGACGCAACCCACGCCATCTAAGTTTACTGTGACACAGAATCATTAGACACAGGATATCTAAACTGAATCTAATCGATGATTAAGATGTTGGCATTTGATACCAGATGCATGCACTTATACACAGATATTTAATATGCGCCTAGAATAGGTCTTTTTCACACGCTAGCCAATGAGTTTTAATAGAGTCAGCTTAGAAACTACTTGATCAACCGCCTTTCAAACCGTCCATTTTGACTAAATAGATTAGATGTGTTTGACGATTACTTGACTAGGTAAACATTTATATTTATGCATATATGTTTACATGCATATATATATACATATATAGTTGTATATGTGTAATATACCTTTTATCATATTCCCAAATTGACAAACACAGCTCACTGGTTTTTTGCTCCCTCCCTTTGGACATTACTCTCTCGATCAGAGTTCCAGTATATGAATGCATTTCATTCTATATTCATAACCTTGTGTTCAGAAACTTGTTTTGATAGCAATCACAGTTTGCCAACATTTTAGTTGCCGTAGACACCAGTTAGAATAACCATAACACAATGTGTATCGACCTTTTTGATGCGCTTTCGCAATCATTCGGTTTTTCCGTCCCATCCATGAACTGACTGTTCTGAAATCGGCTTTCACCAAAACTGACTTGGTATGATTACACCGGGCAAGTCAAAAACCACAGTCCAATCGTTCTGAAAGTGTACAGTTTTTTATTCAGTGTTCTTACCGGTTCTGGTTTGCCATACAACTACTCAGCGAACGACTTACTTTCTGTTGTTTTTCTGTTAAGTGACCACTGAAGGTAAGGCAGTCGGCTGTTGTACGGTGCAACTATTCCAGTGACTGGTTCGATAGCTACGCAGTGCACATTGACGTAATGGACTGACTGGAAGAGTTTTTCACGCACGCAACTCTCGGACAACAGCGACAGCCAGAACACCATTAACAAAAAACAAAAAACCCCGAAGCTATCACATCTTGCAAATGCCATTCTTCTTTTCTCGCATTCTCTGATACTGTGTGATCAGTAGTCCAAAAGACAAACTACTCGTACGTCTGGACGCTCTATTATTAATATTTTCATTTCATCAGAGGAAAATGTTCGACCTTATTGGGTCCGCATGCAATCATTTACTCCTCGGATTACTCTCATACATCAAGCATGCACTGGCCTATGACCGGATCCAAAGGTTTATTTTGTTATACACGTAGGCGAATTACAAAGTTCCAAAATCTGCATGTCGCTTCGCTGTCGCTTTTAAATCTTCCACGATGTTGTGAGTTCAGCTAAAGAAAAGTTCTTCAGAATAACCAAACGGTTAAAAATTGTATTGTCCAGTTTAAAACGGCTGGGCTAGCACAAAGCTGGCTTCTAGTTGATCCATGCACGTCACGTCTGACTATTAATCCGCACGGATCTTCAGTTCAGCCGTGGTGAAACACGGAACCAAAACAAACAGAATGGAGCTAGTTTTAGCCTTTGGAATAATTCAAGAAAAGTCATGAAGTTGAATTTATTTGTTTTGGTTGCCAGCTAAAATGATCCTTCCCCCGCTTTCGGGGTGACCGGGGACGCCGTGGGCTCCAAGGTGAGGAGCAGACTTGTGTTCTTAGGTCCATTTTCCCTACTATCCCCTAACCATTCATATTTGGATTCGGATTGGTCCTTGTTGGGTAGGTCTCCGGAACACCAGCTGAAAATCGCCTTTTGTCAAAATATCAATATCGCTGTTTCCGGAAATGGATTTCCCGGGTTTGGTTCTTGGCATCGCCGGTCACTTCCCCAACAAGCAGTCGATAACTGACAGCTACTCTCTCCATAAAACGCTGTCCGCCTAGGGCGGAACAACTAGAAAAGAACGAGAGAAAGAAAACAGGAAGTTCGATCAACAGGATGCAGATCAGTTGTCAGCCTGAGCACCCTGAAATGGCTTGAGTAGGGCATAATGAGAAGTGTTTCCTGAGGACCCGGTGGCCTGGATCATCCGCGGACGATTTTTCTGTGATACTCGGAAAAGATGTCGATGAAATGACACGCAGTTCAAAATAAACACAGCAAAAAAATAAAACAACTTAATTTTAAAATACTACCTAGGGGTGAAAGAACCAACATAACACACAAATATGTGCGCGTAAATAGGTGTACTAAGTAGCACGTTCAACTTGCAGTCGTCAGAATTGCAGGGGTTCAGCAGTCAAGGCGCCCGTTTGCCAGTAACCAATCACAAATGTATTGATTTTATTCACATACGGAATGTCCCTGAATGAGGGCAAAACGCCAACCAATCATATTTACATCAAAAAGTGTCTCTAAGGTATATTTTCCTAGTTTGCCCTAGTTTGGCCAATTGATTCTGGTGATCTCCAGTTGTTGGCTTTCCACTAAATTTGGTCATCGATGTGAGTGCATACAAACCAGCTGATTGCACGTGCTATAATAACTTCTACACATAATGTGTAAATATACTCTCATTTGGCTTTGGGTAATAAAATTGACTTCAGAAATGTCTGACTAGCGAATAGTTGGTTGTGGTCAAACCCGTCACATTAGCAGAAGTCTGACTCACCACGAGCGTCCAATTTAAGCAATTGATAATTTTTGTTTAGTCGAACAATTACAATTTCTCTGATTGGCTGATATCATAAATCGATCGGAGGTGATCCGAAATAAATCTCTTCCGGATGAAAACTATATATTCTGTCTATCAACTGGATACACTGCTAGGCAGATCTAAGACTAAAGGACGAATTACGAGTTAAGATGCGGACTTATGTACGACCATAACTTGCCCTTCGTAGCCGCTTTTGTGTGCTTGGCCGGCTAAACTATGGGGTCACACAAGAGATTTGGTTTGAGAATCACACTGGTTACCTGGCACAATCCTTCACCTTAAAAAAGATCGTATCGTAAATCAACCGTTGCTTGTTGGATTGTGAATTTGCGGGCAGAACTGTTTAGGAACTACGATTTGGCGAATCCTGACTGCAAGCGCCTCGGAAGAATGGTGCGATTTGAACAGGCTATCAAGCTGTAAACTGAGACCAATAGGTGACGAGATTATAGGTATCGCCCAAGTTCACTTTTGCTGAACAAATGTGTCCGCTGTCATGAAACTAGGCTTCCGGAGCAACTAAGTTTGATGGAACGGCTAGCGAATAAGTTGTGGAAGTCATCTGTTTTCTGATACTACTCTTGATTCGTCTGGGCTGTCAGACTGGGCAGACTGAAGTGGTACATGGATTGCCTAACGAACCCAATCCCGACCCTTCGGTCAGTACACCCGATCTGCAATTTAGCAGAGTAAAATGAGGAATTTGAAAACAATTTAAAAACGGTGGTCGGTGGTCCAATTCACACCATTTCGGTCATTTCATACCAGAGACCAAAACCTGTCCTGATCGAGAGTTAGAGCTGGTTGGTTCGTGCACCTTGGCTCACCTGCAACGTCCCGAAGAGACCTAAGGGGCTGTGGTGTGATCGAATGACGTGCAACTGTTGTTACGTTACAGTGAGTGCTACCTACCACGGTTTCCAATTTTAACATGTAAATATTTGGTGATTCAGTTCCACGGATATACCCATATCATGAATAGCGATACATGACCTTGAATCGATATGGGCTGAGTTTTCTTACTTGATCTCCCAATTTCTTAGTCAGCTTAAGCGCTAATATTTCATCCCATTATCCACGTAACTCAGTTCTAAGACTGTTGGTCAAATTATCTAAAGAATGTAAGGTTTCGATGAACTGTCCTACTCTCAACTCAACTTCATCCACTATGAACGTGTCTGTTTCAGTCGTGTCGAACTGAGTGGATCCGTCTTCCTTTAGCTGATTCGTTTTCACAAATTCCACTGAGGACTTTTCTCCTTACGTGACCGACACAACAACTGTTGCAGTTCGTGCTTTTGACTTTGTGTATGAATTCTTCACTTCGCTTGTTTTCAGTTTTGGTACGAACCTTCTCACATTTTGGTGGGTCTCTAACTTACTGTGACGCCTCATTATTGAAGCAGTCTTGCGGTTATTTTCGTTACTTGTTTGACATATGCTTGATCCCATCTTCTGCTTAATCATGTTTCTTGGATGATTCCTGTATTCGCTTCATGGAAGGCTTTTCTTGTGAAGACTCTTTGATTTTCTTTCCAATGGGAAACTTGAAGAAATATTTCCCTTCTACATTTTCCATCTCTGTTGAAGTGCAATGGATTTTAGCTTTGCTGAACCAGGCCCAAACTCGCTACCTTTAGTTGGTATGTGTCTGAATGCTGTGAAGACTTCCTAGTTAGATTGTTTGCATACACTTTGTTGATTTCCCCACTGCGTTTGTGTTTAACAAAACTTATGGAATTGCTTTATCCTTGAACATGCTATTGGTCGTCTTACTTGTTGCTTCCGTATCCTAGGGTTAATAATGCCAACAATGTATACCCCGTATCGAACCCAAAGTTGTTAGCTAAAGTGTTTGAAGCCTGTTGGCTTCCAGGGTATTCAACTAGAGATTCGGATTAGTGTGGATTCGCCGATCCTCTATCGATTTGTCCATACCTACTACAATTAAATCGGCGTACTAATTCATGGCTAGTGAACTCCAATCTGTCAAATTTCGCTTCCTCCGAAAGTAGTTGTTCGTGAAGTAGCCCCAAATTTCCGACAAACCAAAAAATGGAGAACAGTGACAACGGGGATAGTTTTTTGACTGAGTGACAAAATCTAAAGCAATGTTAGGCGGCTTCTAAAAGCGATTGATAAAATTATTCGAGAAAGCATTGGCTGAGAAGAAAACTAACTGTAAGGAACGGAAAACCGTCACATTGTGCAACTTCGACAGATATCAGGCCCGTTATTTTGCCAACGAAAATAACAACCTGTACCGTTAACTGTGACAAACAAACAGAAAGTAACCAATTTATTCTACTACATAAATGCCTGCGAATTACAGAATAAAGTTCCGTTTTGTGTTATACCAAAGCACGACTGCTTCAATGCACTATTTCTCAATGGTACTTCGTTTCATCTTGTGAGCTTCGTTGGAATTCAAAAGATCTCTACAAGTCAGATTAAAACATTCTTGGCGGTGCGTTCATCTGAAGTGGTGACATCACCTTAGACTTCGGGTTTTGCGTAGTAGAATAGTGCGAACACTTAACGTTTGAACAGGGCTCGCGAGCAACATGGTTCAAAAGATCCGCGTGCGCCTACGTGTGAGGTTACTGGCTTCAGAGTGCGTTGATTCGCTAGGCGCATACACATCCACTTGACAACAATGAAGTCATTCCTTAGCTTTGACTATTCGAAATATTTATTGCAAATCAATACAGTCGATTAGTTTATCACTGTTATCTTGTGACGATCTCCATGAAATGAAACTGTTGGCCGTGAAATCGCCTCTCCCCCATTATTTTTGCAGAAAAGTACTTGTATACTTTTTGAATTTAGATAATAAACAGAAAGGAAAAGCAGAAACCCCGTACTCATTCACCATCTCATTCGATGTGTAAATGATGGTTTCATTAAACTGGACAACAAGTGAAATGATGTTATATTTTAAATTGCTCTTCCGTGATATTTTCTGCTCACATCATGCCAGGGGTAAATAAACCATCGGTTAAAGACGATTTCAGCATTCCGTGCCCCGAGAGTTGCACAATTTTGGGCAGACTCAATTGCGGCTCGCAAACCGTCCATTGCTTTCAGTGATCCAGCTGGTTCATATAGACACGAGGGATCGGGCCGGCTGGTCGCTCGCTCAACTCACATTCGGTCAATTGTTGAGACAACTGAGTTGGCCAGTGAGCATGAAATTCAGGGCATGGTATCAATGTGAGATAAGACTGTACATGCCTGCAATACGCGAAACGTACAACCAATTGTACAATTTGGAAAGCTGAAAACTTTATCAGATCTCTACTATTGGGAAATAAGGAAGGATATTGCAAGCTCTAAATGGACAAGTATGGACATCAAGTATGTGCATGTTTGCAGACCAGGTTGCGCATTGACAGCGATGTGCACGTGCGAGCACGTTTCTGCATATATGGACTGAGGAATTTAGAATAGTTGTGTTTACCGGACGCTGAGTTAGAGTACTGATATTTTATTCCTCTTGTTGTTTGACAAGCAACGGTACAATATTTCTAGTTGCAGTGATTCGACACGGTTGCTGGTCCCGTGACTGCTGATTTTTGGACAATCCGATGCCTTTGAATTTGACCATTTAGATTGCTTGATCGATCATTGTACTTTTTATAACTGATGTCTAGTACTTGCTCCATTACCAAAGAGTTTGTGAGTTAGCCGTAGATTACCTTGTTAATCTCAGCTTCGACAGTCTCCTTGGTGATTTAGACATTTATTCTGTTCTTGGCGGGATCGAAGCATGCGACTAACAAAGAATTTGCATTGTTCTATACCGTTTAATTTTCCGGGCTTTTTGGTTCTCCGTCTGATTTCAGTGAGTCTAAGAGACTATCGTGTATGTTGGCTGTATGTCTTTTTTAGGTTTTATCTTTTACTTCTTTTATTAATGAAACAACGACGTGCGTCAATTTTAAACAAGGGGGCCGCGGCCAGCGGAGGGCTGCCAAGTGGGGAAGTTGTCCGGTGGTGGGAGGACTCGAACCCGCTGCCTTCACGTCCGAACGCCACGACCTTATCAGTTTGGCCACCGCCGGCCATACATCACCTCTTCATCTGTAAGAAAGCGCTCGCACGACTGCACATTCGAGGAAACGGTCAAAAGTGTCCTGCCATCCTGTACTTGGCTTATATAACAGATACCTTTGATACAGAATCTCGAACTGTGAAGTTATTATCAAAGTGTGAACTTCAGTCATTTTGATTTTCAAATCTAATGAAAGTGGTCACGACATTTCTGTTTCATTTTTGTAATGCAAGAAGAAGATGTTTATCGGAAGATTCTTGATTTAATTTAATCAGCCAGCAGTATTGAACCAAAATGATTCCCGAATATGACAGTTAGTCGACTCTTGGAAAGCAAAATTCACTTACATGAATGCATGGAAAAAATGGACTTCCATTATGTCTTAGATCTAGAGCTTAGCTTGGGCTACTGGGATTTTAACCCATTCCAAGCACAGCGACCAATATTTTACATGTTAAATGATGGAAACTATCCGGACTTAACTTGATTGTGAGTGGTGACGTCTTAGGCTCCGAGTTGGCTATTTATTCCGAAAACCACTCGAATTGGTTCCATATAACTGTTTCATAAATAGTATCTGCACTGGAAGTTCAGCATATCGACCTCGTCTGGCCATGTGGTCCATAAAGTGTGAAGACGAAAACGAATGCACGATATTCTTCATCATGTTGAGTGATCTTTGGCGTGCATGCTATAGAAGACGACCAAACTCTTGCACACAATTCTTAACGTGGTTAACTAATCTGAACCAAACGAGACATTTTATTGAAAACCTGCCTGAAATAAGGTCATACACGGTAGCGGAATCGAGGGACAATTGTGCCTCCATCGGCTTTTACAAACTTGCACGCAAACCGTAACGGGATTTCCATTTATTGAGGTTTCTTGAAATACTTCACCGCGTGATACCATCGCTCATTTCACCATTACTAAACCATGGAAGCACTAGCACTGTACACCTGTTTCAGCTTGGTTAGGAATCATCAGCAGTGCAAGATCACCTCACCCGAACTAGGACACGAACTCGGGAGGAACAAATCTGAGTCAAACGCCCTAGCCATTAAGTTACCGGGTTTCCTTGCCGGTTTTTCAGCCGCCTATGTGTGATGCCAACCAGCATCCGCACGTTTCTACGATCGAGCACAGCCGGGAGTTTTATATTTTTGATAATGATATTGCGGAAATATATCGCACTTTGCTCACCAGTATGCTATGCATTCAGGATGCGTGGCCCATCGGAAGGGGTGCAAACTGAACAATCAGTGACCGATCTGTATTCAGTTACGAGACAATCAGATCGTCTTGCGCGCTTGTATATTAGACATCTTGGCCAACAGCTCGAAGAAGGGACTTTCAATTCCATCATGAATCTAGTTTTAAGAAGCTAGATCGTATAATCCCCACTGAAGAATCAAGGATCCTGATTCACAACGGATTACGTCAGTGCGGAGAAGGGAAGCAGTACCATGTGTATGGTGGACTCTGCACAATGTTTCGCTTTCTTTCTTCTGTCTCGCTCATTGTTTTCCATCTTTGCTTCGGTTCCGATACCACATGGTCAGCACACAAAATTTGGACAACGCTCTCATAATTACATATATATATATATATCAATTGGCTAGCAAACAACAAATGGCAGCACCGTTGGAATTGAGTAAAAGGCATGTCTCAGTGTTATTACCATGAGATAACGTTTGGTTCAAAAGGTTTGTTGGGTTTACATAGACAAACTCAGTTATCCTGTAGTTCCTACATTAGTGACATCAAACTCGTCAATAAATACAACGATCGAACGTGGCAGGCCCTAATCAGATCCAGGTGAAGTAGCCAAAAGTATTACAAAAATGTATTCAATTCATACTAGTAATACCACCTTACTGTATTACGGCGCACCTCCAGGAAAGCCATTCGCCTGATAGTAAAACTAAGGGTTCATAAAATGGTGCATCACGAACATAAAATAACGATGACAATCACCGTTATTGTACTGAAAACTCAATAGAGGGTATGAACAACATAAACAACTATCCACTCGAATCACACCTGAATGACATCGTACAGTACGAGTCGACGTTTGAGCAAAATCTAGCTGCAGTAAAAAGGCTGATCGGTTGCGAGTTGGCTTTCCAGTCCAGGTAAGTTCTGGGAATTTGAAAGCGACAGAAACTAACGTGATTAGTCAAATCGTTGTTTTTGTCGATGAACCGAGCGGCATCTCCGACTTGATAATTAGTAGGCATAAACATTTCCAAAAATCCAATTTTTCTCACCGGCAATGCTGATCAACATTCCGTGCGTAGATGTGACTGGATGCGAATTCTCGAACGTTCATGCCATCAGTTGTGAAATGTTTTCTTTGCAAAAAATAGTGCAATTAAACACGCTGGAAAAGAACAGTTTTGTCCGTGATTAATGACGTCTGGAGTAAACAACACAACCATGACTAAGCTGAATCAGTTGCAGATTCGAATCTCTTCACTATTCGCCGAGTCTTTTAAATCGAATAAAGTAAGCCAAGTAATTGATGGCTTTTGAACAACTGACTCCTTGGACAGCACCTTATTCCGTGCATGAGAACGGAAGGAAAAGAAGCAATACAAAAGGTGATTTTATTATCTACCGTTCCTTAAGATATTATTAAAGCCCACTGAATTAAGCCTAGCACTGTGTGAAGATCGCAACATGCTGATAGATGTATTCTAAACAGTGAACAAGCATTAGCGCATTGTCCGTCACCTTATTACCAACGCAACCACCATTGCATATGGCTTGCTTCTTGTTTTAACTCACCGGTGAAGCTATCCCCTGCTGTGTTAACGCACCGGTCAATCAGTGGACTGAAACTGGTCGTGATTAAAGCAGCAGACCAGGTGTTTTTTTCTTAGTCTGACTTTTCCACAAGAGAACGCCTGCAAATGTCCGAATCAAGGGAATGCGACAGTGAGGAATGACAGTTCGATGTAAGCAGAGAAGTGAAAGAAGTGTAGCTAATTTTTTAACCCCATTAGGCAATGAAGATACACCGAGCTGCGTCATGAAAATCTGTTACCCCAGGCATCTGGTAAATGGACGGCAGGTCTGGACAGTCGGTTGTTGAAATGGCAAGATGAACGAAAGCATTTACACATGAAGGCCAATGAATTCGAGTATGGCTACCTCTTGGGATTCATTGAATGGCTTGGAAGTTTTTGTGGTATGCGTAACTGCTTCCGAAAAAAGTGCTCTGCCTTCGTCATCTTTAACTTCGTATTTGATTTCCCTTTTATTCATTTCATCACCAAGTAAATCAAACCGTTAGTTAGTAATCAAAACAGCAATGTGAACTTACTGGTTATAAAAAATGAATTGAATGATGACGCCAGTTTCTAGGCCCCACCATATGCACCGAATAGATTGCGAACATTTCAAACAGTTTTCTCAGATTGTGATAATATTCCAAATTATTAAAGAAGATTGGTTTGGTAAAGGAAAGTTTGCAAGTGTAGAGCTGTTAGCACCGTTCTTTTTCGTTATCACGTGACACTCGATTTCAAATTTGGCTTCAATTTCGGTGCAAGAATTTCGTCTCTGCTGATCCACTCGGTCGAGCCTCGTGTATGAGCCACGCGCACGTGATTAAATAATGGTTTATTTCTCTTTTTCTACTTTGGTTTTATTGCCATCCCTTTGTGTATTGCACGCCACTGAGTGCGACTCGGCGTTTGGCACACGTTGGTCACATTACATCAGCACTGACCTTGCTTTCTATTGGTTATTGCATATCAAACTTCAACATTGTTTTAGGTGTGCTGATAACTGCTGCTTAGATGGTACTCTTCAAGCTTCTTTTCGACCATACGTTCAATGACGGATGCTGTTTGCTAAGTTCCACTAAGATAACTATACAGTTTTTTCTACACGATTTGGCAGTTTCTGGCACTTAGATTGAATCAACACTTCGGTAAAATTATCCTTAGGCAAATACGAGTGATATAATCTGCCAGACGGAGGTTATATTTCCTTTTTCATCTCAGCAAAAGGAAAAATATCATACAAGATTTAGCCTTATTAGTGCAAGGTTATTTCTGACATGCTCATTTCTACCCTTTAAAACTGCGCTCGCAGTTCTATGTGCAAACGTGTCATGAGAGCCGACCAAATTTGTTCACTCTGCAAAGGTGTTCTCGCTTGCTGGTTAGATTTGTCATTTCAATTAAAAGGAAACTGGAATGGGCTGTTCTTTCGTAGAGGTTAATTGTTATTCTATAGTGTCCTAGGGGAAGTTCAATGAAATATTCAAGTCATAAATCTGGCCTAAGTACTATCCTTTTTCGTTCGCCAATTTAGTAATAACGAAACCCAAATATACTGAACAGCGAGTCAAAACTGTGGCTTCATGTTTTATATTTGAATCTCACCTTCGAAATACCTCGATTTGTTGGCTCTAAAATCCGATTGGACTCTATGCACGTGGGGTGCAAAAAATCTTTGCTGTATGCCTATTAGTATGACCTGTTCTTAGGTTACGGGATGGTTGGTGAGCTGAGCAAATTGTGTTTGAATGACTGCATTCCACGCAGTTGTTGTTCATTGCCTATTACCAGTAGTCTTCCATACTTGGTTACTTTCCCCTTTGACTCGGACTATGAATGTGGGGATCTAACAACTGAGCTGTTTATCAAAAGTGCCGTTGCCTCTGCCAACTATTCACGATGGGTGTGATGAAATATATGGATAATTTATCCATGTCAGCAGAAAATCTTTCCGGTCACAATGTTTTTAATATGGCTCTTCTCATTGTACTGCCAGTTGCACTTTTGTTGACCGGATCACAAAATCCAGGTTTTTCTCGCTTGCCTCATTTATTCTGATTACGATTTATGCATCCCTGGAGTTCTTCCTTTGTTCGGGAACTATTAACACAAGGAATTAAAATCCAGCGGATTAGGTAGTTGGTCAAGATTTCATTTCCAGGAGTCCGAATAATGGTTTATTGAAGTTCCCGCAGCGTCTGTGAATATTGGACCGGGACCTTTGTTGCACTTCATCTCGTAAAAACGCACATATTCCTACTTTTATGCGCTAGAATACAGTACACCATCCTTTGTCAAAAGTGGCAGCTTGTCCGTTTCTCAGCTGGCAATTTATCCCAAATCGACTGCTCTCCACAATTAGTGTCACGCACTCATTAAAGTGAAACTACCGTCTAGGTTCCGCATCAATTTCGACACTGCACGCCACTGGCTCTCACGTCGTTGATCTTTGATAGTAGAATCTAGCAACTCCAAATCGAATATCACCATTTGTACTTGATGTTTACAATAAATAAAAATTGGGATCGGTGGGCGTTGACCCGCAAGAATTTGTAACGTGTCTTGGTATCTTCATTCACAACCCTGACGGAGAACAGTACTAGATCCAGGAAGTTGTGAATCCCCAATTAATGGCAAACTGGACGTGTGATGTCAGCGCAAGTTTCCCATCGAAACATGATCCGGAGGCTTCCAGCTGAGGGGATAGTTACATGAATAAAAATTCACGAAGTGTCCATATTTTTTGAGACTTTCAAATATACTAGGACCTCACATGGAGCGTTCGGGAAGTGTAGGGATGATGCATTCTACTACAGAATAACAATGGCTGGGCGTATGTTTTTGTTGGCTAGGCACGACCAGCCTTCAGAAAGAGTACACAGAATATCAAGTATGTCATTTTCTTTTGGGCATTTTGTAGTGGTTTTCGTGAGCGGATGGAAGGATAAAATATTCCCGGAAGCCAACGACTGGCTACTGCTGCTCGTCAATGACCTTGTTTCATTTTTTGAAGGTTAACCGGCCAAATTGATTAAAAACTTCTGTTGAATCGCCGAGTGATTCGGAAATGAAAGTTCCCTTTGATCCAAATGAGATCTTATAACCAATCTGAGTATGAAGTATAAACGCATGGGAATGAGTGAACAACACATTACGGCTTGTGTTTACTTGACGAACGGCTGCAACCCCCTTAATCTGTCTTGTGCTGCCGGGAATCTTCTTTTTTCATCCGAATATGAAGTATATTACACGCTCCCAAAAGCGAAAGTGTTCAGATAAACCCTGAGCTAACCCTAGGGAATATGGCGCAGTCTAAAACGTCTGACAAAATGTTGAACAACTCAACTATTTAGGACATTTAGTATGGTGCATACAATTCTTCCAGAAGGAAAGAAAACAAATAGTGTGAGATGTTAATGTTCGGTTTCGCCCTTGCCGGTCACGCACACACACACACACACACAAACACACACAAAGACAGAGAAGTTTGGAAAACCATAGTCGCAGCCGATCGTCAAATTTTGTTTTGCTTTTAGTTTATTATTTTACTCGCAGTTTCGGTGAAGCCCAAATTTGCACTACGAACCGACACCTGCGGTAATCGATGTTAGAACCCATTCTCATGAGACTGATTGTGAATGGAACGTCCTGATCATTATGCTACCTGACAGACTCTTAAGAGTGCTGAACTTCACTACGCAAAAGGTACCAATGCGCTAGCGATTGGTTTGACCAACGGTCGCTGGCGCACGGTGATCAACTGCCGCCAATAGATGGGGTTTCTGCAGGTGGCCTGGTTATTGTGAAATTTCTGCAGGTCGTGTTCTGGGTAGCGATTCAGCATGCACATTTATTAACGAAAATTATTTGTTACATAATATTGATCGAGTTCTTATCAACATAGCAGGTGTCTGGTGGCCTAACGGCTTGAAGTTCAACTCATAATTGTTCTGTCAGCGATAGCATCTCAGCTGGGACACGATGGATGCACAATGCTGACCATTATTAACAAGAAGAAGGAAGCAAGTGTACGGCGACTGCATCCCTAGTCTCCTAATAATAAACTGAACGAATCGAAATTCTCGGGTGAATAATATGGTTGACAAATTAGCTGTTCTATTACTCGTTATGATTGAACTTTAAGTTGCTTCGCTTATGCGGTCGACGTGATTGGTTTTCTTTCTGATTTGAAAATAATCAATTATTTTTTCCTTTACAACTGCATCAATACCTTCATAGTATAGAAAATTATCACATAATGACCGTCGACTTTTAGTTGTCATAATAGCAACGAAAAATTTCTGTTCAAAGCGTCTGAAACAGGTGCATCGTCGGTAACTCTCTCAGTAACTCATACGACTAATGCGTGTCATCTAGAAATCGGGCAGATCAAATTATTCAAGTTACAGTGTGGTATTGGTCTAGCGTCTATTGGAATTTTTTTCCCACGGTTTCATTTTTACAATTTTTCCACTTCTATTTGTTTACGATGGATGATAATCTCGGAAAAAGCCCTTTTCTGGTTACCCTTGGTTACCCATTATCTGTCAGAATACCTAATATTTCTTGTCATTAACGAGTGAGACGAACGGTCGATGAGGCTTCCGTTTTAACTGTCGCTCTTCCTATCCTTCATGTCGCCGTCACTATGGATAACATATCTTTCCTCCCTGGGTGGGAACTTCAAAAAGATGAAGAAAATATAGAGACCGAAAGCAAAGTAAAATTCTACTTCGAAGGATTGTTGTACGACGGAGCAGGAAATTCACCATCCAGAAGACGAAGAGCAATACATGAAAGATTTTCTGGTTATGCAAAATTCACATGCTGCTTTTGACACGATGATCCCATCGATTTGATTTTTTGTAAGTTTGATTTAAACCATAGGCAGATTTTCATATACTTTTACCCTAATGTCAATATTTTACTTCTCTTTGTAGTGTGTGTCGGAATGGCCAAACAGTACTGCAATCCAGTGGTGTACGGAAACACATACACCTGTCCCCTTATTGTTCGCTTTTGTTAGAAATGTATTCGCCTCATCTATTAGTCAGTATGATCTCTACCTAGCATTCGTTATCACCTACCATGTTTCCATTTTCTTTTGCATGAAATGTCAAGTGGGCATTTTGTCGGAATTTTCGAAACTCATATACCTGTTGCAATAAGGATGGGAAATCTCATGGTTTTTTAATTGATTGTGCTAGTAAATGGTTCGATCATGCCAAGATGAATAGGCAACCGGTGACTGAGGTGTTCCAAGCTTTGTTCAAAAGACAGTTTGTACTCGAAATACGTCTGGCACATATCCTGCTTTCTACAGTTCCCATATCACCCAGTATTTTAGTTCGATGAAACTGGACAAATGAATGCCAGCATTTGTTACCGCAGTAGACCTCAGAAGCCTAAATCAGGTGCAGACCAGGAATGTAGATCGGTCAGATAATTAGTGTTTCCATTAGATATCGAACGTGTTCAGTTGAAATCCACTGTCACTGGATCATCATACGGAAAGGCAGCCAATCACAGCTAGTTTCCCGGGACTGTGGGAACTACGAAATCCTTTTGGAAGTCAGGTATGTATTAGTTTTTTATTCTGTTTCCATTCCACCCCTCTCTTGATTTATGCACGTGCAAAAATCGTCACCAGAGCTATTGCAAAGCCTCTAGCGGCATTTGAACGACCAGATTTCTGCTCCAGTATTCGCAAATTGTTCTTGTAATGAGTTCATCAGTGGTTCCTATCCGAACTTTCTTTTCCCGCGGTGATTACGTCAGCTCTTCGCGATCCCATTCGATAATCATTATCCAGATTATTCTTTACTAAGCAGGCTCACCACTGGTACAGAGGGTGCAACATATGTCGGCTGTTGCGCACATCAAACAATTACTTGTTGGGCGGCCAAAGTCCCAGGAGGGTTGCGACGTTTGTTAACTGGTTCAAAAGGAAACCGGCATGTGAATTCACTTTGTGATGTCAAAAACATTTTGTCCGGTTCCACATTTTAACTTCATGGTTAATTGTATAAGATCCATCAAAAATTTTCGTTGGTCGATCAGTTTTCTCATACACTGCCTGAAAAACCAAGTCTTAATCTTCATGTTTCAACACGCTACCCGGTTCGTATACAGACATTCACGCTTTGTGACCATTTCTGATCAATAATAAACAAATTTTACCCTGAATGTTTCTGACGAGATTTCGAAAACTGAGAAGATGGATCCAAGAACGAATACTTGTAACATGGACGGTGATTTACCTAAATGACTAGGAGAATTTATCGACCAGATTTCGTTCTGCACTTGTTAATTTCGGACTAAATATGTTCCTAATCCACCACCCCACTCATTCCATACGTTATTTGCGACCTCTGGTTCTTTGTTGTTTTCACTCGGAATTGATTTGTTGTGGTAAGTTGTTTTTATCGTGGAAAATGTCATGAAAGTAAATGCTTTCATGCCTTGGGAATGAATGAAACTAAAGTGGTGGTAATGACAGTTTAGGCATGATCATTTGATAGGAGGACGAGTAAAATTCAATCCTTATCGTTTCCAGCCCCTAGTACTCTAAATGCGCCTCTTGAAGTACGACAGATCCAGCCCACTGTCGATTTGTCACAAGAATGTGCTGTGATTTCAATGAAACGATAATCCAAAGGTTGGTGGCTATCAAGAGCTGAAAATCCAAAACGGGGCTTTGATTCTGTCGAAGTGGACATGTGGAAGTCAGGGCACTAACACGAGTGTGAAAACTTACACAAGGCTGATGAAATGCAATACGAAAGGGACAAACATATAACTAGCTGTCAACAGACTAATACTGCTACTCTTGTTAGGCACTCAAAAACTACTGTTAGTCCGTGGAATAATTTATATAAATGGTGGAAGACCTAATCGTGAACAAGCACATTAATAGATCATATAAAACTCTTTGAAAAGAATTTATTTTTCATACTATATTGTGCTCTGGCTAGTCGGCATGGAAACTGGTTATCACCGCTTTGATAATGACGAAATAAATCTTGCAATTTTGCGCTTGGCACCAGCAACGGTTTAGCTACCTGGTCAACTTCACATATCAGAACTCAGAGCACCGATAAGCGCTAACAGTGATCTACGAATGTGTCAAACAACTCACAACCATACATGATTCTAATTGGGCAGTTCTCCGTCTACGCTCATCCTCCCGGTCCTGGATAATTGTTCTCTGCGAATCTGTAACAAGCCTTACTGCTGAGTATTAGAATATATACAACACTCCAAAAAGTTCTCACTGAGAATGCACCACTTCGGTCGTTTTATTCCTTACACATGCGAATAAATATGAAAGTAGAGGCTGTCAGGGTCCTAGTAGGCGGAAATGGTCATCACCATTGAAATTTCTTTCCGGCGAGCGTGTACAGGATTCTGTTAGGGCAATTGAACGATTTTTTACAGTGTCTTTGCCTCGAAAACCGTGGCAACGTTTAGGCAATTTTCTATCTCTGTTAGAAATCAGCACTTTTGGTGGATATTCAAATTGGCCCGCTGTGAATTAAACGACTTCCAATGTAGGATAACTTATCTCACGTTGACACTCATCATTTTACTAAACGACAATGCCACAGGGTATGTTACCCATGCACTACTGATACTTGATAGGATCCTAGACCTTTTTACGCCTTTTTATATACACCAGTGATGAACCGAGTGCAGGCCAAGTTCAATTTCTTACTACAACTACCTAACAACTTTGTTACAGACTTCCTTTTAGGAGTTTCACGCGGTGAGTTAGCAGCAGTGTTATGAGCTGGACTAACCATGTCTTATGTACTGAAAGCACAGGTATTGACGAATATCACTGTAGGCTGCAGCAACAAGCGACCATGTCACACAATTAGCATGCAACATGCCCGTCTGCTGCATACCTCTTGCAAAAGTATTGATTTGACTCTACTGGAAACCGGAGCCACTGAAACGCATCTCGCAACTGCTCGTCAATGACCAAGTAACATCGAACGAGATCAGGAGACTATGGAAATCGGGCCAAAAGTTACTAATCTACAACCTAAAGCAAATGAACCACCATATGGGGTAAAAACGGAAGGCGGGAAAAGCTGTTGAACATGTCCATTCGATCAGTTTGATACAGCTAAATTTCAAAGTGATTTGCATCAGTTTTCCCCTCTGGATCATTCCGAAATTTTCGGAATTATTTCGTAACTATTCAGAAAAATGTTGTCAAAATCGCCTACTCAAACTCGTTCAGAGTGGTCTAAAACGTGATCAACTCCGCATGTGTACGATGGCATACAAGTACTGCACGATGCACTGGTTGGTTTAGTGAAAAATGCTAGAATATTTATGTTTACCAGATCGTGCGAAATGGGGATGCGCTCTTACCAAGTTCTGAATATCTTTGACAGAAAACCAAGTGGTTTTGAAAAGGTTTCGAAATAAATTGGGCATCGGTATGGCAACGCACTTGGTGATATAGCCAACATAAACAATTTTGGTTCTCTAGAATAAACTGAACTATACGGATCGTGTTAAATGAGTTAGCTGAATGATCGCTTCCGATGAGATGTGCATGGAAACACACAAAGGTTCTACAACAAAAGGTACGGTGAATATATAAGCAAACCTCTTTTATGTGAACACTAACAGTTATCCTGTTTGCAATTCGTCTTGGGGAGATTTATGTGAATGGGGATCCACTATCCATCTGGTAGTCATTTGCTTGCAACTAAGTGCCACCCCCACGTGCTGTCCACCGTAAGCCATCATCCACCCAAAGTTCGCATAACTGAAATCAGGAACGACCGTGAACTAGTAAGTTCTTCCCTGAATTTTGAATTATTTTCAAGATCACCAATGTTCTTTCCTCAAAAGTGAATGCCCATTGCAAATCAAAATGCATATTGACAATGGAATCTACCTTCATTCGGCAGCAGAGGGCTGAATCATTTTGTGCTGCAGAGTATCCAGTGGTAAAGCTTCCATGTCTCATTGCATTACATTAGATTCAGTCAGAGGGGCTGCTTATCACTTAAACTTGGATCATGTTACCAAAACAACAGTGGTCTGCAGAATCCGTCGACGGATGAAGGGACTATACCATTCATTGTCGGTGTTTTATAAATTTTTGGGAGCCTGTATGGTTGGTCAAGCACAAGATCGTTGATCTAGGTTAAGAACAAGTTTGTAGACGGTCATCTGTCACATGATAATTACAAAAAGACAACTTCGACAATAGTTCGTTTTTAGCCTCAATGAACTGAATTATGTCGATCCATCTCGAATTTACATCAAAACGACCTTGTCATCCATACGAATTATCGAAATCACTCTCACATGGGCGCGAAAGGTGTTCCATCGTAGGCAGCACACGTGCAAACATTTTGTTGCATCTCATTCTACCAAACTGCACTGGTCAATTGTGGATTGCCCTTCAGTTTGCAAGTGGACATAAGCTTGCCAAGTGTTCACCCATTCACCAATATTTTTAAAAACAAATCTAGAATAGGTGAAAGAAAATAGCGATTAGGCGATTGGAATACGTAAGTGTTTCTGTTCAGGTTTAAGATATCGCTGATCTTCTCCAGTTGTAAGGATGTTAACTTTCTAGCAATGCGTAATCCACCTAAAATTAAACCACCGAAACATGTTGGACCTCGTTAACACAGCTCAGGGAACCGTTTCAACAACAACTTTTAGTTTAAATTATAATAGCCAAGTGGCTTTAGGTTTGACTAATTGACAATTTGCTATTTTTGGCAACACAGTTCAGTATTTCTTAGCTGAAAACATCGCGATGGCATTTTTTAGGCATCTCTTTTCAAAATCATCCAGCCCAGTTGACCAAATAGAATAAGTTGACAAATATGAAAAAACGCCTCATCAAATGGAAGTCTAGCATAATTCACCTTTAAAAATCGCGAAAGAACTGGGCTGTTACTTCATTGTGCATGTTAAGAGTTATCAACATCGAAGTTAGACTACCAGATAGAGGAGTTTATGGGATTCCAAAATCGATAACTGGAGACCGTAAGTGATACGGTTCAATGTTCCAGTAAGTGGCTTTCTCCCATTAAAAGTTATCAAAATAATCCCTCTTCTATAAAGATGATCAGCTTAAATACTTCCAGTTAATCTACCGCTACTTGTTCATTTATCGTTGGGATTGTCAGTGATGTGAATCAACGCCAAAGCCAGAACACATTGGCGCTAGGTTACTGTTTGTAAAAGCTAAAAGGAAACTATATTTGTTTGATGCTCACCCTTGTACTGTGGCCGAAAGAGACCGTTGATCTTTGGTAAAGAGCTTGATTGATTAGCTTTACGGTTAATACAGGAATCCTTTTGATGAGCTCAACAAACAATGCACGATGGGCATTTTCAGGAACAGTATCAATAGTATATTATCTATTTTATGCGTATACTACCACGGTGTTCAGGTAAGATTCCGGAATGATAAATTTAAAAAACATTACGATTCGCCAGTCGCTCAGTTTTTGTTGATAAGCCGGTCTGAGACAGAGATCTGATAATCAAATCACTCTGATCGAAGTGGTACCAATCAACAACCGCTACTTTTGGTCCTCACCAAATATTTACCGCAAAATGTTCGAGGTGTTCTCACTAGACGTAAATGTTTTCGGGTAATCTGCTCTATAACCAACCAACTACGTACATGCTGGGCGTAGTACTTGAAAACAGAACGGCACCTCCACTTGCCTTCGACGAGAAACCAACTACACGAAAATTCGTATTCCCTGATGTCAAGCTATCCACAGATTGAACTGTGAGATACCCATTTGATATTGGTCGTCTAGTCGATTCGACGAAAGAATTTCATGTGGTTCGGCGCCCTTGGGATCTTAGACTCTTTGGATTAGCTGATAATGTATTCATTCGCGAAGCTCCCGATGCCTGGCCGCTCGTCGATCAGGACGAACCATCTATTTTTCTGTCATCAGTTGACTGCTTTAATGAGATTTAAGGTCAAAGTCAGCCCCGTTCGTGGTTATTGTATCGAATTTGTGTAAACACAAGATGTTTCCTGGATGAATCTTTCTCGGTCACGATGACTACCTCGACTTCGAGGTCATTTTAGCTAATAACACATGGCTGGGTTATTCGCTAAGCTAGCGTCGGAGAGCAGATTTCTCAACTTGAGAGTGTAGACTTGACCAAAATAAATCAGTCGATCTATATCAGCATGTTCTTTGTTTATCGGAATTTTACTGGATGACAGTGGATGACTGTGTCCTGAGCCACTTGCGGATATAGGCCGTGATCGTCTCAAGCACCAGTTTGTCGAATAAGTGATTCACAAATCCGTGTACCAGTATAGAAACCATTCGTCAAATCACCCCATTTTCCGTGCACAGTTTATAACCCCAACCGATGCATAAGCGCACAGTCAGACCAAAAAGAAGGAAAGAAAGGATCAGGAAGTTCATACGGAATAAAATGTCGATCATTTGTCCAATTCCAGCCAAAACTTTTCTTAAGAAACACTGAACTTTCATGCAGAATATTTCAAAATCTGAACGCGCTGCATATAAAACAATCCACCTTTGGTTGTCACCGGGTTTCGGAAACCATGGTCCGCACTATTAGCTGCTTTGTAGGGGAAAACACCAGGCCTTGACAGAGGAGTAAACTGGTTACTACCTCCACCGTCGGCAATCTGAATAAGACCGAAAAGGGGAACTAGGACTCGTGTCACTTTACTTTCATCGTAACTAGTTTTGTGGGCCTCGAGAAGCTAACTAATAATGCTAATACTGGCCCTGGCATTAGTGATGCTTTTATTTTCACTATATTTATAAATAAGAAATATGCAATGTTCCAGGGTACTGTCCTTTAGAAAGCTATCAGAAAAGAAAGTGGTTGACGATGACATTAGTCAAACCTGTGACATCACGATTGTCACCTCTTTTCCAACACAGTCGTAAATATTCCAACATTTAGTCGCGTTATTTGGTGATTCATCCCGGTCTTTTAGTAAAGTAAAGACACAAGTCACGCAGCTCGTTTTTATATATTCAATCTGCTTTCGGTGACAGATAGTGAAACGCATTTTGTTCATTCTGAAAGCCGTTTTTCATCTATGTTTTGAAGTCATATTTTTTAATAGAAAAAAACAAAACAGACTGGATAAGCTTGCTTTTTGTTTTACATTTCATTGATACCGAGGAGTTGAAGTAAGAACACAACGGAACATTGTACAAACTAACCAGGACCTAAATTTTTAGTCAGCTGAGCAACCGCACACAGTAACGATTTAAGTCAATCCTACTGTGATGTGTTTACTTGTCTAGCGCGGTCGCGACCATGCGTTAGGAACTTTCTAACTGTGGGAAATAAATGTTTATTTGGGCAGCTGAATGGCGGGAAGAAATGATTAGTGATCATTTTTGTAACTTGTTCTCATGCATGCATATGCACGTACCTAGATTTTGTCGTTATTCGTTGATTAGTCGAGTGAGTAAACTGAATTAGTCGTCATCGAGGGACGAAAGCCATCGACTGTGGTTGTATAATGTAGAAACAAACTTCTCGTTTACTCAGGCTGTTGAAACATGTTTGAGTATCATTTTGTGCCGATCAAATCGTGCAACCACAGGGACAGGTTAGGAGACGTCATCAACATTTGGTGAATACGGTATGACTGGCACCTCAGATCTTAATAAACTCAATCATTCCTGTTTCTGCTTATTTTGCCGACCAAGGTTATTAACAAAACCTAACGTACTGTGTTCATCTGCTGAATAAAAGTAAGTAGTTCCTCGTGTGCTGATTGCCATACTGTTTGAATGGGTTATGTGGTCTGCACACTACTTCAAAAATCTCTAAGGAATTGGTCAGCAGTCTGAACCAGATAGGCAAGACGATCACACGAAACACAAACGGACAGAACAGCCTTGGCTTGCATGCATAGACGGCTAATTGCTTTGAAACTAATGCTCGAAATGGGCCGTCATCAGTAGTACTGCACAGATTTGAACTACCAGCACTCCTTCGAATAGATCCTACTGCGCGCTAGTCAGTTCGGGTATAAAAATATCATGCAAATGAAAACTAAGTTCGGATTAATCTGCAATGCAGTTGAGTTTTTTCGGGAAATCAACGGAGAGCTTTCATGCACACTGCTGAAGCTGTAAACAATCCTGGTGACATAATCTTTCGGGTGCATTACCGGAGAAGTAATTTTTAGCCAATGTAACGCAGGAGATATTTGCTCTTCTGTTCGCTGGTCAGTGTTCTGACTCTAGTTGACGGGATGTAGTTATGGGTGGCAGTATAGTTATGATGAAATGTGTCACTATGGTGAGTCTTCCTGCAAATCACGTGAGACCGTTTGGTAAGGCTTCACTGTAGCCTTCGTGCACAACAAGCCAACTGAAACTGTGAGGAGAGGTTTAGACATCCCATTGGCCTGAAGATATTGCACCAGGAAGATTCCTTGTACTTCTTGTATGGACACATGGTTTGTAAATAAACTTGAGAGAACGTGTCTTCCAGCTGCAGTGGCCTTCTCGTTGTCTTCTACGCAGTTGGGATAGGGGTCACTTCAATGCGTAATGACAGTCCGTATCCGTATTTTAATGCTTTTGTTCTAATTTCTTATTACTATTTCAAATACCAACAACTCAATGGGATTTGTGCAACGGAGCCTCTCTGGGTTGAAGAGTTGAATGTGCATGCTGGCGTGTTAGAGATTATAGGTTGGATTTAACGCTACGAGTTGTGATGTGGTACCCGAAAGAACGTTATAAGGGAGCCAAAAACGGCGTTTTAACTAAGTGCCGGTAATAAGTTGGGAAGAATGTGGCATTACTGGATCCCCCCATGTCGGCCCTGTTAAGAAAACTGAGGACTATTTCTCATTCACTTTGTTCCAGTGAATTTCCAAGGGACTACCTCCCATTTGTTGATGATCAGCCTAGTATTTGTGGGTGGGGCAGATGAAACCACCGCTGGTCTGTCAATAATGTCTTCAGTCAAGCCATTCGTGATTGCTTTATGCTCCTCTTTGTCATTCTTCTGACGATCGAGCTAAAAGCGGCAGCTGCACTCTTCTTCAGAAGTTAGATTGAATCTGGAATAATATTATGAGCATCCCATAATGGAACGTAAGCGGGCTTTGACCTATTAGTGACTCCTTCATACCAGCGGTTCAAAGGGATCCATGCTCTGATGCAACAAACATGCACTTGGTAGTTTTAGTGGAGGAATTCTTGTAGACCAGTAGACTGAGTGCTACTTTCAATCATGAATCGTGTTCCTGCCTCGTGGTTCCCAAATAGGCAACGTTGTTCTGGAAATCGAGCACTACATTCGGTTCATGTAGCTTGGCATGCACGACGTGATACTTGGCGTCAGATGACAGAATGTTGGAGTGTTAATGAAAAGCAACAGCTTGAATTTGAGGAAAATTATGTCAGTGTGAATTCTTTGGATGGGTTTTTGAGGAATATCAGTTTCCAAGTATGGATGTCGTGAAATTCTCGAGCTCTGTTCTAGATAATTTATATCTTTGGAACCGTGGATTTAATAACTTTGTAGTTACCGTGACACTTTGGGTTTGATCATGACTTTTAATTGCAAAGTCGTTTTGGTCACCTGTAGTTTCAGATCAGATCATTTGAGTGTTTGTTTGTTCATTCGGGTGAGTGACTTTGTAGCTTTCTGCATCAAGCTCGTTTATACACGTAATCCAAATCATTGCAAACTTCGAGGTAAACTTGACTAACAAATTACGTGCCTTTATGCAGACAAACAGTTTCGTAGTTCCGTAGATGCTTTCGTCCCTTCCACAACCAGTCGAAGAGGACAATGTACACCGCAATCCCGGTAAGCAATAATGTGCTTGTCAAAGTTCGGTAAACTCTGGGCAAGCCGATGGCTTGTGTAGGGCTTTTGCAATTCCGCTGTGCTACGGATGATGAAAGTTTCACATAATTCCAGATGTAAAAAGCTTACGTGCATCAATACTTCTGCCCACAATCGCGTTTTCAGGTGTATTTCTGGATACACCAAAGCATTTGGAGATATTTTTTTAAAAACACTTTTTGACAGACCACAGATAATCAATGCTAAGCCAGTTTGCGAAAGATGTATGCAGTTACAATTTTGAAAGGCAGCGTGTGAGGGCAAAGAACCAATTGCAGTCGGAGGGCCAACTGGTCTGCAGATGTTTGGGTCCAGGCCACTTGTAAAAGGCAGATGCACTCAATATTGCTAAGTGATCCACAATGTCGAGAAAATCGTTGTACTCTAACAATCATCTTGACAGTTTAATACTCTCTATCTGGAGCCGAAGCTACTGTCTGAACTCTATGGGCCGTTGCTTTAAGTACAGGCCTTGTCAAAATTCATACAACACGCTCCTGATTGCCATATTTTGTCTCTGTTCATCGCGTCATATTGGTAGAGCTGATTGAAATGATCGTCCAGAATCAGCAATTAGTAAAGAAGCTTTGAAACGACAGCCGTTGGGGTCAGAAGGCATTCGCCTGGCAAGTATAGAGAAAATTCAGCAGAGATCACGGTCTTAAAACAATTAGACGACTTCCGTCATCTGAGTGCAGGCCATAAATGAAAAAGAAAAAATATTTAAAGTGAAATCATATGGATAATTTGGTTCTTTATACTAATAACAGTTCTTCCTTTGTCCTTGAGTAATTTCTGCCGTCTTCTCAGCATGGAGTCTGCTACGAAATCATTTTCCACTTTGTGTTCCATCGCATATTGTACCTTGGACTTTGGTGATCAATGCGGTTGCACCTCGTTGACTTCTTTTGTTAAAACGAAAACTAAGTTCCCGATAACTTTCAAATCTGGACTGTTGGGAGCAGCCTAATAAATTGGACTTTGGAACTTTGGAATCTTTAACCGGTCTCAAATAACATATCATTGGATCCAATACTCTTGAAGTATTAGAGTTACTAACCTCTTGTGAAACACGACATGAGCTATCGCCCTGGAAGATTATTACTTCCCCAGAAGACATGCATTTGCTGAATCTCGGGAAATTGTTCGTTACTACAGGGACCAATTTCAAGCTGTTCATCACACCTTCGATGCAAGTTCAACGAAAAGGTTGTTCATCATATATTTCGGCCCAAATGAGAAGTTTTAATAGATGCGAAACTTTCTGGATCGGTGAGACAAGTCTTCTGAGGAAGTACTTTCCTTTTATGTTTTCCAAGATTCATGACAAAACATACATTCATTATTAGAATACCGACCTTCAGAAGGATCCACGGCGAGATTTGAATTCCTGATCAAACTCGATACTTGCCTTTCTGAGTAGCTCATTCAGTGTAGGTTTAATATCAATTAAAATTTCTTTATCCGTCTTTGCAGAGGCGAATACGAATGATTCGACAAATTGCCACCTTTTATTGCATAAAAGAACTTGTGAACGTTTCTGAGTGATATCAGTTAGATAGCCCTCATGTTTCGTGGTGATGGGCTTCCACGAGCCTCCACAAACTGTTCTTGTGAAGTTTTCCGCAGATTATTTGACAGATCGTGCTCCTGTTTAGGTTAAAACAATGAGCAAGATTTGCCGTAGAAAATGCTGGTTTGCAGGCCCTCATCATTCCAGCCCGGTCTTTTACTTCGAAGAAACGAGAAACTTTGCGTGCACTTGTGCTGGAGTTCATCATCACGAAAGCAATACAAACGTGTAACGAGCAACAGTTAGATGATCTTGATGTTGAAATTCACGTTCATGTAAACTAGCATATTTTTTTCCGCTGATCACTTTAAATGAATGCTGCATGTTATTTAACGAAGCATCTTTTTCTTCTGGTTTCAACAAAAGGCTCATTAAATCGGAATATATTAGTAGAACAACGTATGCGGAACAAATGTGCTTGATAGTGAATATGATTGTAACCTAGCGTAAATAGTAAAGTCTTTCGTACTAGTTTTATGCTATTTGCACCTTCAGCCAGGTTCCCATTTTTCACGTTCAGATTCATTTACCGTGACAACCAAGGCCAAGCACGTCTAAATGCTGACCACACTGTCCTGAACCGCCTTCAAGTATTCAGAAATGGAAATTCATTTGCAGAGTTTTGCGTAGTTTCTGAATACTGTAAACACTAGGAACCACAACCTACAAACTAAAGGAAAGTTCTAATGCATCACAACCGGCGGTAGTTGAAGAGCGGTTGACTAACTCATGTTTATCACTTTCTGAATTCTCAGCACTGGCCCATGGTAGAAGGACTTATTCGAAACTTTGGCAACATCAACGTACAAGCTGTTGGAGGGTAAATGCCTAGTTTTTTTCTGGGTCCAGCTATATCCTGACCAGTCTCCACGGGCTGGGAGATTTTCACTTATTATCGATCAGCAAGACCACAAGAATGTTGGCACATTACTTCAGGGCTAAACATGACAATTCATCTGGGACAGCAGCTTTCTTGGTGTTTGTTCTTCGTATTGGCCTGGGTACCGTGGCGACAAGGTCAATCGACAGAATTCAACTGCAGATGTGCAGTGAAATGAAGACGTAAAACTGGCTATCCAATCTTTCAGAATGATATACTTTTAATGGTTAAATCTAGTCCCACGAATGTTTCCCCCACCGGTTTACTTGTTGCGGCAATGGGTTGCCAAGACTTGGATGCGTATATAATTTATTCAAACTTTTAAATTCAGCTTTGATTAAAGTAATTGGCCGTTTGAACTTCACCCTCTGTCTTTGGCTCTAAGTCCGTGGTTTTTCAGCGGTTGTTTAGACGTCAACGATAGATATTTATCCTTGTCTACAACGGCTGCTTCAAGCTGATGAGTTGGCAAGAAAAGCAGTGTCATCTTGATCATGCCTTCCGGACACCTTCCCGTTGCTCCCAAGGTCGAACCAGGGCTTGAGAAACACCGTATCTCCCCGAACGTCCAATATCGCAGGCTGCACTGGTACAACCTTTGCAATTCCATCATCAACCACCTGTAATGATTGATCTGTTGAAGTCCTCAACATTGTTTTAAATGAAATCATGTGACCCTTAGTGTGTAGGCCATTTAACCCCAAAATAGATGGATTTTTAGTCCATACCAAAACTTGAGCGGAGGCGTATTCGCTTTCCCACCGCACAAGAATAATCGTTTTGCCAACGAGCGTGGGACAGCAAGTAGTGACACTGTAAGAGCACGGTAGACGGCCTGAGATGTACACTTGGCAGGATCATATCGAGAACGTTACTCCGATATCAGTAATTTGTTGATGTTACAGTCCTCATCAAAATTCGATTCATTTATACAGACGATTTGATTCTACCGAGTTCTTCTGGTTTAACACAGCCCTGGAATTAGCTTTCGGGACCAAGTTGTTCTCGTTTGGAAACTGACAACAAACGTTTTGCACCGGAAAAATCTTCCCACAGGAAGGACATACGGTACAATAGAATTGGCAGATAGAGTGCAAACAAAATTCACGGGATAAAAAGCAACGATTCAGTCGTTTCTTCTTGTCTTTCGATTTTCTATTGGTCTTCGGTTCTTAATTCGATCTGTGTGCATTATCGAATAAGCAAAGCAAAGCCTATGGAAAATGGACCAAAAAATTTCCAGCAGTAGCTTTGGAGACGCCAGCTAAATGTTCACAATTTGATCGAGTCTAGACGATTGTGGGATACGGTTAGAGGAGTAGCTTTTTCTGGATCCTTGAAAGATTCACCCTAGTAATCAACCAATCACATAGTTGGGTTTCCCACCGATCTTCAAAATTCTATCTCGAATGTCTATTAATGGAGCATCACATGAATACTTGAAACTGCATGTTCGGACTGCATATCATCCAGTGAAATTTGGCTTGCTTTGAGGCATCGGTAAGGCCTGGAATCGCATGGTCAACCATTAGGGTCTTTGAATGGGGTCACTTCCAAACTTCTGCATAATACCAAATTCTTCATAAGCAAACGCAATGTACATCCGCAAATAGCCAGAACAAACTTTGTTTGGTTCTCCGTCTTCATGCTCCTCCATTGAACGCACCATAATTGAAATCGTACAGTCCAGTCTGTAATCTCGGGTTCATCGGCAAACAAGTCCAGCTGCTCAGTACTATGCAGCTCCATTGTACGACGTCATCGACTGTGAACGACTGTCATAATTGACGGAATCTAGTTACCAGCACCTATTTGGATGGTTTTGACCTCGTCTCACTCAGATGAAAGAAGTAATAAAATCACGGCAACTGTCATCGGATTTTGTACTCAACTTCAATGGCTATGGACAAATTGGACGATGAGGGCTGTAATCTCTTTACTGTGGTTCGTCTTCAGTTCTTCTGGGGATACTTTTCATACTGTGAATCATTTCGTACTTTTTGCTTTTCCTTTGCTACATGTCGCTGGTGATTTCGTCTATTATCATTGCAAGCTTTCACAAGTCAATGGACAGAAGCACAAGCTACACGATTTTCCCTGAATCTTTACTGACAGAACATTCAGTAGAATGGGGAAAACCTTTATAAGGCAAGCAATCATACTCATTAATCGGTCAGTAAATAGGTTACAAATTTGTCACTAAATGAGTGAGCGTCAGTAGAATGTACCAGCAATATAGGTTGGTCATGAAGTTTCAGTACGACCCGAGTCAGCATTAAACCACGAAATTCAGCTACCAATGTTAGACCGAACAATCTTCCGTACTTACCTACGCGTTTCATTTATCTAGTAGCTGATCCAGACAAATTATCCCGATCGATTTTATCCGTATCATCATCTGAATGCGAAACACAATTCACTTTTTGGACATTCTAGGATGAGTGGATAATCCATCGGACAAAACTGAAGGGTGGACTGAAAAACCTGGAACAGTTCGTTTACAGAATTTAGGCTTAAGCAGAGAACATACTAGCATGGTGCGATGCAATTCGTTTCCAAAAAATGTTATTGCATCCACTCAGGTAAATATTACAGCCTGTCGGCCTAGGCAGAATTCTGTCGCGCTCTTGATGAAAATCAGACAAACACACCTCGGTGTTGGTCCACATGACGGCGAATTTTCCGGTGACTGAAATGCGGAAATAGGCATTCGTTAATAACGAGTGTCATAACCCGGTACGTTAGTCCATATTCTGGGAGGACAATGCCACCGGAACCATATGAGGTTGCGAACGACAATGAGGATGATGACTTCGACAACGAAGATCTCGATGGATACGATGGCCTAAGCGACTACGATGAGGAAGACGATGCAGCACAGAAACGGTCAGCTGGGAAGCATGAAGCGGCTAGCGCAGAGAATCGTGCAAGCAGTTTGGTTGAAATTTGTCGTCAGCTTTCTGTAAGCGAGGATAGTGGGTCATTATTGGAACCTGAAGATGATAGCAGGGGCGACTATCACAACCAGTTAGAACGCAGGCGCCGTGCTAGTATCAAGACTAGCTATATTAATCTGCGTGAAGCCATACCAAGTTTGCGTGATTCCGAGGCATCTCGTACCGTGATATTACAACGAGCCGTAGAATAAACTGAGGAATTACATCAGTCGTATCAGGACCATAAGCACCGTATTGAAACTATGCGACGACAAATAGATTCACTTGACTCTCGAGTTCAAGAAATGCAACGTTTCCTTTAGTGTTTGGATGGAGAAGAAGCAGCTGCTGCTGCGACCGCTGTGGCCGCATCTGCTCCTGCACATCCATCGGGGAACAAGGAACCATCAAAGACGAAGGGTACCCAGACTGTCGATGGATCCCTCACCGCACCGTAGACACTGAAATGCAAATTTCAAAGTTTATCCCCAACATGGAAAACTCTAGATCGCATCAGCTGGCCGAGGCAAGTTCCATCAGACAATAAAGGCATTAACTGTGCCAACAGAAGTTATTCGGAACCCTTCCTTTACAGTAGTAAAACTACGGACGTTTCTCATGTAACCTACTTTCTAACGGTTACCACGTCCTTTAATTTTTCCTTATGTTTTGACTGCATGTTACACTCACGAAGTATCGCAATATTTTCTCAGAAAAGAATCATGGGACAACATCGTGCTGTTCGACGTACATGCAAAAAACAAAATTAATCGTTTATTAATAATCTTTTGCTAATGTAATTTACGCGATACATCCGTAATCCATGGCCAAGCCGTTGCTAGTTAGAGAAAAACACGAAGAACAATTTTTAAGGAGGCTGTCAGCCCATGATCTGAATTCGCAGGTAGTAAAAAACATCGATAGGACAAATATTTTCATGGTCATCTAAGAAATGAGCTCAAAAATGCCTCGGATATGAGCAACTAGCTACCGTTAACCATGAACTGGTTACGCTTTATCAAGTGCAACTAACAGCACAAGCGTCGATAGGTTGTGATAACCATGAAACTGACTGGGAAATAACAACGTAAGTCAAGTTTTTCGCCATCGAGTAACAAACATACCAAAAACGACGATAACAAATTTACTTGTCCTAGGCAGAAAATAAAATGAGACCAAATTTCTGGCAGTTATTTATCCCCTGCATATAAATATTTCAAAAATGCATAAAAATGCTAATATTTCGAGTGTCCCTGGAAATCCACATAACCGAAGCTGATAGTGATAAAAACGAACTCCTTCGCAGGAGATTCATTCATTCAACGACACCGTTAACAGGCTGAAAGCTCATCTTGATTAGGTTTATCTTATTTTTTGATCTTCATTTAGAAACGAAGTGAAAATGTTTTCGTTTAATTCACCGTTTGAATAGATTAACGTTCGAACTGTTTTCCCGTGTTTTATGTACCTTATGATTCTTTTTCCGAATGAATCGAAAAATTCTCAAGAAGCGCATGCGTTACCGGGTTAGGCTTTTGTAATTTGCAACAGAATATTACATTCCTTTGGCAGCCAACTTCTTGAGTTATTGACCTTTTCTGATTGACTGGACTCCAAAATTTAACCGATTCTGTGCACGCAATTAATTCACCTTTCTGCTCCTCGCCGAGCTCTCCGGTACCAAGAAGGGGGTGGGTGGGTGGAATCAGCGCAGATTTTGCAATTTCCTCCAGACACTTGACACCACAGGAAACAATACGTAATTAATCGTGAGTTTAAGGTGCGTGATCATCACAGTCTCGAAATATCTTCACATCCCCCCAACCAATGTCGTCTGGCACAATACGAGACGGTCGCGAATAACAATCTTCCCATTTCGAAATTCGTTGGCACAGTTTCTACGTAGCAGTACCATCAACATCAACACCCCTCAAGGTTATCATCATCTGCCCGGGCAAAATTATCCGCTTCCCATAATTAATTCATCGGCTCAATTACTCGCATGCAGTTGGTAGAAATGTCAACAGGTGATCGATCGGTGTGGAGCATCATGCAGCGAAGTCGGTCGTTATCCAGTTATCTATGCACGGATTGCCAGATTAATGTGAACTTCGTGTAACTTTTGCCGAAGCATTTGGCATGATGGTCCCAAAATCAATTGAAAAAATGGATGGTAATCACACGTTTCAGAAATCTTCGTTAATAAACCCTGGAACAGGTTATAAAAACAGTACCAGTTGGTACGTTTTTAGTGCAAAGTAAAAAGGAGTCGTTCCAATGAGGCAAATTTACTTGAAAATGGCTTGCAATTTTGTCGGTCCCTGGTGACGTTCGTGTATCGTGGATTCGAGCGGCTTTTGCACATAGAGACTGCAGTATGAAAGTCATATAAACTGGGCTTTGAGTACTTGTCGCATTAGAGCGCGGCCACTGGAACTCTGCGTCCAAAATCTCAGGGAAATCGATGAAGTTACAAAGCTAACAAAGTTATTCGGTTATTAAGAATTTGTATTTAATAGCTATTGTCATTTTGAATGCTAAGTAAATTTCTCTTCATATTGTTTTCGTTATCATGGGTGAAGATAAATGCTAAACAGTACGGTACTTTGCGTGTCCAGCCGGATTTGACTTGCTCAGATCTGCTAAAACAAGAGGCTAAACAGGTGAAAAATGCACCCCTCAAGGCTGCGTGGTTTTGATTGTTTGCACCAGATATCAGATCAATAGGTTTGAACCATAAATTCGTGTAATTTGGTGCAATCGTTCCCTGATGCAACCAGATTTCTTGATCACACTGTAAAATAGACTGTTTCTGTTCGTACAATACCAAGGGACAGATAAACAGAACATTCTGTGTGCATTTGCATCGATTTAAACTTGGTTTTTATTCGGTATTGGATGATGGACGAAGATCGAACCGGTGGACATACACGGACTCACGCGTGTGACGGCTGCACACACGTATAAACACATTCTTTGTTTTGTCCTCCAGAGTAAAATATTTTCATGTTGGATAATTCCTGGATCAGTTCCCTATTCGTCAAATCTGTTAGAACATATTTCGAAAGCGATCTCGTCCGTGAGTTCTAACCAGTGGATACTGGTTTATATTATTATGGGGAAACTCTGCTCTGACAGTCAAGGAGTGAAAACTTCACTGTGAGGCGCCATATGCACACATTATCTGGTTGGGCAACTACTGGTCTTTAGGTAGAAAGGTCGAGCATTTTCCGGCCTGACCTCTTAGCTCAGGTGGCAGGACATAAGTGGTACGAGCATGCTGGTTGAGTCTGCGAGTGCTTTCAGAAGTCGTCCAGGACCGATTTCTCACTTGTAGGTCACTTCTGCTTTTGTCACATCTGTCAAGCCAAACTATTCATCTGACAGGATGTTTTCAAGTTGCACGTGACTTGTTGTGCCAACTGTTCATGCTGTGACGGTCTCGGGCTTATGAGCGTTTTACCTGAGTTTCCGAGGGTCTATATTTTCTAGTTACTGTCACTTGTACAAATAAAACATTGGGTACATTCTGAGTGCATAAATTCCGAACACACTATCTGCGATGGCTCCATGTGGAAATCACGTGATACAGCCAGTCAAAAATCTGGTGACCTAGAGGCGGAAAACAAAAACTGGGCGATTTCCATTGACTCAGATGTCTTCCATTATCGATGTCCTTTTCATACATATATATATGTATTGTAAGTAAATTATAAGGGTAATTCCAGATGCCTATTTCGTCCCCCTACTTTTATTTGCATAGTCCGGGTTCGGAGAAAGTTCCGTAAGAACTGACAGTGTCAGTCGAACAGATACCATAAACTCCCTCCACGGTCCTTAATTTTGCTATAATTCTCTTCTCTTCATTATTAATAAACCATTCACTTCCGCTCCGCTCTAATTTACTCCCGCTTTTCAAAATAATTTGTACAGCTGATTGGATCTTTCCATCTTGGGGTGAAATTTATTTCTCCTACTAGGCAAGCTATTTCCGAAGCTGTCAATAAAGGTGTTCTCAAAAACTGATCGATGATTTGGTAAGTTAATGGCAAACGATCAGTCAAGGCTGGCTAGCATGCCCATGTAAATTAGTTCGGATGTGTTTAGCCATTTAGGCTCTCTCAGTACTTGCTGACTTTGGACTGTTTTAGACCTTCCTACATTTTGGTTCAGGTTTGACAGTATCCTGTAGTTTCCGGCCGATACATCTTTTCTAAACTCAAAAACTGGCCGGTGAAAGTTGCAGCTGTTTTCAATTGTATGAAATATTGAGTAGGAAAACATTTACCGGTAGCCCAAACAATTGTACATTACATAATCTTGGAACACACTTTCTTAGTCCGCTTTCCTTACAATGGAAGCAACACTGAGCAACTATTTCTGAGTTCCGGATTCTAACTTGTCATTTTCTCCCTGAGATGTTGACCTGCAATGTAGTTGGTGGTACAAAGTTTCGGTTAGCGACATAAATTTTCTCTCTACCACTAAAATTTACATGAATCCTCCATGTTTGTTTTTGTCCTATTTTCCTCCGTCGCTTTTTTCTCCTGATTCGGTGAACACTTTTCTCTTTGATGACATCACGTTGAATTCAACCGGGGGAGCACTGGCTCGCCACTTGCTGGAACCCGTGTAAGAAAGTAGAGACCATATGACAGGCGTCCATGCGTCCGTGATAAGAGGCGCCTTCTTTAGCCGGTAGAAACATATCTTTTAATTCACTGCTTAGAGTCATCATCTATTGGCGAAACCGTTAAAGCATCTCCATCAGCACTGATGGTAATCGTCTTTCAGCGAACGTTCTACCGACTTTTTCATGAAATGCAAAAATAACTGAAATTCAAAATAGAAGGTTTAACAAGACCGTTGAATGAAATGAAGCGCAATCAGAAATAAGTAAGCGTTGAGTGTCGAGTTCTGACGAGCCTAACTAGAGAAGAAACCTTTACTAGGGAATTCAAGGCTAAACTGGATTTCGATTGGGGAGGATAAAGGATTGAACTAAATTACTGAACTTCAAACGGTCCTTAAAGAAGGGATGTGGAGACCTTTCACAAGTGCATAAAGCTACAGTCTATTCTAAAGGATCAGTTGTTAGCCAGAGATACGTGCCATATCGGCAAAGTTGGTCGGAATCTTGTCAAAGAGCCTTTTCGGGACCTGGTATCCCAGAGGGATCTCGAAATACAGTGGAAAGATAGGTTCATCAACAATAAATGAAGTTAAGGAGGCTTGTGACTGGTGAAGCCTGCCAGTAAGTAGTGAAGTGGCTGGTTTCGTTGCTGGTTTCCTCAAAGAACAAATGAAATGGTTGTGATCTAATGGACGGTACAATCTCTCACGGGCTTTTGCATTAGAGTACAGCTGGTGAGGGCAAATAAGCTCGACGTGGATGATCATTTCCGAATGCAACTGCATCTCAGAAAACAGAAGAGGTAATTAGGTGAGAATATGCACATATTAGATTAGGACATCGTCAACGCTGAGCAGTTTTTGGATGCCTATTCAAACCACGGTGCTTCAGGAGAGACAGTTCAGCGCTTTCCTAAACGGATTATTGAACAGCTCCACTCAGATTGGACCAATGATATATCCAATCAAGTAGTGAGACGAAGCTCCGAAAAAGTCTAGCAGGCCATATGACAAAGTTGAGCCAACAGATCCGGGGTCAGCAGTGGACGGTCCATGTCTTCCTAAGCACACGTGTAGGATTGGTGGGGTCTTTGAGACTGCGTTTATGTTTTCGTCAGTATCGTTTCTCAGTGTCAGTCTAAAGGGCGTCTGTTCCTGCGTGGGTGCTATTTTAAATTCCTTACAATTTGTTGCGCGCCCCGCTGAGATTTATATCCCGGCTGTTCTGTTAAATTCTAGTTAGCGGTCTGTTTCTGAGGGTCATTGGAAATCTAAAAGCCATTGAGTGAAGTAGAGAGTTGTTCTCGTCGCTGGTGATTTTGTAAAATTTCATTAGTCTTTCTTATCAGTTCTCAGTCCCGTCAACTTTGTACCGTTTCTTCCGCGCAGCAACACAATCATTGACTCAGGTTTGACCGACCAATTTTAGCCTATTGTGAAGCACCCATTGAAATGTCTGATCACGGTATTTCAATTCCATTTCTCACGGTTTATTGCGAAAGTAATGCTTCGATTCCATCCCAATTCCCCATCTGCACTTTGAGCACTTCTCTCTGTCCCCACGAGAATTCGGACAGGCTGAATTATCTCTCAGGTCCACCTAATTTTTCTGTCTATGCTGTGAACATTCAGTTGTTCTGTTGCTTCGTCTACACAACAAATAGGCCTGAAGGACTTTCGTCCTCTCACTTGAAACGGCTGTGTCGCACTGACTTGAGACCGCACAAGACGGGATCATGATGCACACGAGCATCTCACTATTGCTATCAAAACTGAAGTTATGCGACCTAATGCTCTGAATGTGGACAAGCCTTGGTAGCGAGAGTTACAAAGACTTGAAGCTTAAAATGAAACAAAATCGAATCATTAGGCTGAACAGCCCAATCATGAGTTCTATTTAGGCTCCACCCAACGCTGTCTCATATGTGCGTTTGCTTTTCTCAGAGATGTAGCTCTTGTTTCCCAGGGCTCAATTCTGAGTAATTTGTTGAACATCATAAACAATATAACTTGTAGACCCTATTTACTCACTGGTTCATTAATCACAAATTGTGAACCCAAGCTTACATTGTAATTTTCTTCTTGGGACCGGAGCAATGCGTGAGTATTGAAAACCGGATAGCACAAGAACCACTCGAAAGAAAAGATATGTTTAGTGCCAGTCCATTGTTTTTTGTTCATCCCCGCCGAAGATTATAAAGAGCATATTCCTTAATCGTATTCCATCCTCCGATCTTATACCGTTTGCATGCAAACCTACGTTGTCCACACATGATGAAATAAGCTAAATTTTCTACTCAAAATTTCTTCTGCTGATGGTCGATGTTGCAGAAAAAGTCTTGTCTTTTAGACTGACCTTAGGTTTTTATCTTCCTCAACTACTGCACTCTTCTTCAGATCCCCTGCGAATACGGAACTGACCTTACCGTTGCGAATGCCCTGCGTGACCATTTTCACAATCTTAACCCATAAGAATGGATCCCCATCTCTTTTAGCTACATCTGGACTTGTCCAACGAGCCTTCAGTCCCCACTCTTTCCTCTCTTTTCATCAGCGAGGTCACCAATTTCGCCGAATGACGTTGTTTTAAGCCATCCTTACAATATTATTGGAGTAATAAGTCATTTGCTAGATAATTTCAATGAACTTGGTAATGGTTTTTCTATTTCCACTCCCTACCGTTGAATGTTCTCAAACGTATTTCGGCCCCATTAACTTACACTCTGGTTCTCGGTACTGATTTGCCATCCGTGACGATCCAGTACCTTCAGTTAGTAATCAGCGGATTCAAAAATGTTATTTTTCAGTTTCTGTGATATAGTTTTAACCCACCATCTTTCACGGACCAAACATGCTCTATCTGCTTCCCATTAGGCACGAGGGCTGCCCTTTTTTCTTATTTTAGGTACAGGAAGTTAGGAGTACCCCATAAACTGGTTCTCCGATTTATAGCTCCCATCATTCTTGTCCTTTGTCTTTACTGCTCATCCACATTGTTTCTAAGTTTAAAAGAAAAAGATTTTCTTTCTAATATAAAATCTCAGAAATTGTTTGCACTTCATGGTGGAATCAATAGATTTGTTGATAAATTTCAGTATCAGTGGATACTTTAGGGCCATTTAGATTTTCAAAAAAATTCATTGTTCAGCACTGACCGCTGTTTTCACACACTATTTGTCAAATCTACTTATTCTTGCATTCGTCTCACATTCAAACTCCCCACCTCTCCCGCATCCAAATAAAAAGACGCGCTTATTCCCCATCGTGTTCTTTTACGCATAAATCACGAACCGTCAATGAATAAACTTGGAACTCAATTTGCGTTCACGGTCCACTTGGTTAGTATTCAGGCGTTTTTATTCACTTGCTATTTTTTCCAACAACCTGTTCATATTATCCCAGTGAGTATTTGTATTTATGTCTTCCTTGTATATGTTATAAGTTTCATGTGTTTGAGCTAGTACTTTCCATTCATCTGGTTGCAAAGAAGAGTTATTTAGCTCGGTTTGACGTGGAACCGAAAAGTCATGATTGTGTTTGTAGGTGACTTTCAAGAAAAGGTGATCAAACACTGCACGTCAATGACATGAAGTTAGAAGTACGAGTCCGAGTTACGTTAAGCAAGTTTGTCATAAACGTGTTTGTATGTATGAGCAGTGCCCTGTGTATTTGCCCGTAACTCGGTCAGTTTGACCGCGCAATTATTCAGTCCAGAGACTGACATTATGATAGTCAAAAGTGGCTAACCACAAAATGAGGATTTCAGCAGTTGTAGGTTTAGAAAGGCCACAAGCAAAAGAATCAGGTGAACAGAAGAGACTGCAACTTATGTTTGGATCCTAAATTCACAATCCAATTCCCGTTGACCGACAGCTCTTGTACCGGTTGTGACCAACCTATCGGGCCTGCTGACATATAGATGTGAAAAACAAAATGGAGCCCTTGTGGTGGTTTGCGGTAGCGAAATGCCCCCGATTATAAAGTGATCAGATCACCGTAAGACAACTCAGATTCCTTTGTTGTAACACTTATTATTTGATGTCCATGGTTTAAATAGGCAGCTCAAATAAAGTAACAGTTTCGCAAGGGTAGATCTTTATCATATTCTCCATACACGTGTACTTGGTCGCCTCGATAATACACAGATGATTCAGGTCGACGAATGGTTTCATATGAAAATGAATAGTTCAGTTTTAAAAGAAGATAAGTAAAAAAACGTGACTGTTTGAAAATGATTATCGAGAAGCCTAGTCAAAACTCGTTAGCCCCATCCATTGACTGTCTTTATAATTACCAATTTATTCTCGCCGTATCCAATTAGCGCGCAATACAGTGGGGCATAATATTGTTAGCAGAAGTGTTAAGTCGCACTGCTGCGGTTACCCGTTCATACCACAGTCGAAACGACCCTTAGCCGATTAGTGAATAACTCATGGACGACCTGTCATATGCAATCGTGTATCACTGAAGGGAATGAAACGGGCACGTCGGCTGATATTAAAACAGTTTGCATGTGTGTGTGTGTGTGTGTGTGAGGTCAGCTACATATTTGAGTTCATGTGCTGACACTTCATGATTATATGCAAAATTAATAAGATTGGACTCATTGTGTATGGTTTGATGGAGCTTCCGTATGTAACAGTTTTCAACTGATTTTCTCTCTTCCACCCAATATTTTAATTAAGGATACAGCGATAAACTTAATTTTCAGGACTGGGGTCATGATCTCCAAAAAAGGCGATGAACCGGAGAAGGCCCCGATAATGACAAGAGCCATGTCCAAGACAGTCACGTTAATAGGCCAAGACAGTGAAAGCCGGACCATTGCCAGTATCTCCTGCAGCCGTGAATATAATTTGCTATAAACCGGGGTAATAAATTCATTTGGGTAGAGAAGTTCAGCTCCGAGTGCTTTCAAAAAAATGATAATAGTAATCAGTTAATCGATTTCATTCAGAGAGGTCGTAAATTCCATCTAGGTTTCGCACTGTGCAGTTGGGATAGGAACTGGGAATATGAAAAGCCACGACCGAGAATCAGAGCTGAAAAACTTTGCCTTAACTTTGATTCAGTAGATCGCATCGCCAAATGCGCTTGATTTAAAAAGTTTCAAAGATGGACAGAAATCACTGGCTTTTGATTGTTTCGTGATAAATCGCATGCTTTCTTACTACACTTCTCCCCCATCATGATAACTTTTCTTTCCATTGATCGAACCTTAGAGGCTAAAAGGAACTATTTTAGAGTGTTAACAGTTTATCAACGGAAACTAAAGAACAAGGGGCAAATTATGTAATATCCTGTTGTGCAGCAAGTCCGTAAAACCTTGGCACCATTGGATTTGGATTCATAAACGCCGTTTCGAAAATATGCAGTTTTAGCCACAAAGGTTTGGAATTTACGTTAACCTTATTTCACATTGGCTTGAGTATTTTTCCTACCAAACGTGAACATGTTGCTTCCGGCAGTTTTTCAGGGATTTCGGGAACATGCTGCACAATCACTCAGGTGAATGGCATTTATTCCTCTCGATTTGGTAGACCAAATACCCAGAACTTCGCGTACCCTCACTTACTATGTGACCTAGGCACGAATTTTTTTGATACGATCCTGCTGGTGAATCTCACCTCGTGTTCTTGCATGCAAGCAGCCTCGGACAAACCGATCGCATGCTAAACTTCGCTAGTTCTGCTCCGCTTCTATCTACCTATGTGTTTTCGTCGTTCCTCCTGCAGCTGGGTTTGACTACCTGCGTCCGCTTGATTTTAGACTTAAGTTACAATCTTTTCGCTCCAAGACAAATGTTGTTGAATGAATTTGTCAGAGGATAGTTTTTGCTTACGATCGTATGCGAATCGAGTTCAAATTACCCCCATCGTATAGTCAATCAGATGGACAGAATCATTATGGGAAAACAAACGCAAACCGTCAACGAGGGTCTCGAAAATGAAACCAAGGATCGATCCAAACGAGCTGTTTTCTCAGCATTTCTCTGTCTCTTTCTCTGTTTCGTTCTCTCGGATTAACAAATAAGTGACTCAGCTGTATGTGCACCGCATTCACATCTGACTTGTTCTCGCTCTTAAACGAGGAGGCGTGATCGTCACTGGTCTTGGCCAACCTTTTGGACAAGCGCTTTGTGTGGGCCTGAAAACAGAGGACGATGTGACAGGCACCTGAGAAAATCAGGCCGGTTTCTGGAAAAGCGGTTTTCACAACTGAGCATCAAAAGAGCATTCATTTCCGTAGGGACAAAGAAGGGAACAGGACAGACGATCCACGGAGATGGAGCAGATACAGTAGGATGTCCTGTTCGGATAAACGACAGTCCAATAATGTAGCACGCCAGGCTAATCCTAACCGAAATGCTCGTGAAGCCAGTAGGATGCAGTCAAACAAAACTGTGGAATGGCAAAGTATGAAGTTCTTTTCTAGTGACTGAACACGCCGGCAAAAGCGTGTGAAAATAACGCCAATAAGTGCATCAGTTACCTCCCGGATGAAAACTTACATGAATAGCACACCCCCATCCAAGAATATGCGGCCAACCAATTGATTTGCTATTTTATCCTAATTAAAGTCAGTAAAATGTATTCCAACAGACATCCTTTGTGGTCTGAACACCGACTTATTCAATAAGTGCAACTTCCGAACTAATCTCGGGCCATTAGTGAAAATAATAATACAAATAATAGTAGTAACAACAATAGTCTCTTTGCTTCTATCTACTGCCACGATCCAACTACACTGTATAGTCATAGAGTAACCGTGATCGTTGAAAGGTTGCTGAATCTAGATCGGACAGATGACGGCAGGATTTAAATTATGGATTGTCAGAGTAAAGCCCACAATAGCAATCGCTTGATCAAGGATGAAATTGCTCTGATAAGAACTTAGTCAAGTTTGATCGAATCCAGTTAGAAATGATCGCGCTGGAAGAGTTTGTCCAACCTGTCTTCTGGCTGGTAGCCATTTCCAATCAGAGGGAGATTGGTTTACATCAGAATTAGTAGAATTCGCTTCGCAATAAACTCACTAATGATGCTGCTCAGTTTGAATCAGTACTGATATAACTTCTGATGAGTAGTTCGTATGAATGTCGAGAAACTTTGTCCGCTCAATGTTTCCTTATGGGATGGCTTCTCTTACGGACATCTCAGCCGTCGCCTGCATATTTGCGGAATGCCGAGCGCACTCCAGGGATATGCGAAATAGTGTTATGCTGTTTCGTAAGTTCCTCGGAAATAGCCGCAGTGGTTTTAGCCGAACATTCTGACTTTGATTTTATACGTCACAGCTCTCCACATTTTTATTAAGGCATAAAAAAGAGTGTCAATCCTAATCCGTGCTCTGACTGACCGATTTTAAATCATAATTGCAAATCTACATGTAATCCGTAGTGCCTGGCAAGAAGTCTTCTTTTACCGTGGTTGTTCTTCAACCAGTATTTAGTAAAATGAATAACCCATGACGAACGGAAGAACTGAACAGTTTTTAATAAATATCAGTTGAGTTCGAGTTATGTTGAAGAGATAGCATACTGGTCACAAGCAAGATATTGGTCTTCTAGAAATCGATTTTAAAGCTAGTGTTCCTTACGTTTAAGAAGCATTTTCTATTGTGGCATTCATCATTCTGCAAATTTTATTAAAAATATGACGAACTACATAGTTTTGTGAGGAGAATATTTTGAGGACTCAAAGACGAGCAAGTAAGGAAATAGGCCAGTGGTAGGAAGTTTCGAATTTGCAATCTTTTACCCTAGAAGGTCTGAACGTTAACTGCTTGATGACCGATCGAATTACACTGAAAAATGTGAAGGCAATTTGCAAATGGTTCACCCAACTTCTTGCTATGTAGGTTTTAAACAACAGCTTATTTGACAATTAATTCAAATTTCCTACTACCAAACTTGGAGAGTTATCTTTCTTCAACTTTCACGCGATCCTTGGTGCAAATTTGTGGCTCATCTATCAGATCCAGCTGAAAACGGTTCACTGTATCCCTCAGGTACGAATGAAGGGCATATTAATCCGAAACTAAATTATTTTCTAATCCACCTTGAAAAATGGTTCCCGACAGCAGCCGAAACATCGGCTTATTAGGAAAATTCCCCAGGTATAGTTTAAAAATTTAGCAAACCTGAAAACTTTAGTTTTTTGAAGTTCGTTATTTTTTACTTGTATACGGTACCTGAAATTGCGTAGGTATCAAATAAACCTACTCATGTTCATTAAGCCTGGAAGCATCACTATCAGCATCATGTGCTTCCGTGATACTTCACTCGTCCAGAGCTAAGTTGTGGGTAGGCTGTCAGCCATCTCAAACGTTATTGTCAGAGTATTAGGTCGATTGGATAGCAAAACGTGAAGCGTGTGCGTATCTCAAATCACAGAGACTAATGAAACCATAGATCAGTGATTATAAATTTTTGCCGTCGCTATATTTGATGTTATTTTATGCAATCACTCTGAAATCACTTTTCTAAGGTAACATTTACCAATCCAGTTTAGAACGTACGCACTAGCTAGCCGCAAAGAAGGACATAAATGATTGTAAAAGTCTGTACTAGTGGTAGCTCGGGTTGTTTGCGTCCACTTGTTTGCGCTTGGTGATCTTGACATTTAGATTGCAATAGTTTCATCGCCAATGGAAGTGAAATCGCATTGACGACGTCATCCGTATTGGTGATGAAATGTGTGCTTTTTAAACGTCCTTGAAAGCATGGCATCTTATGTGAAAATTTTGATTTCATAGGATGGAAGTCGGAAGGGTTTATCCCGTGGTGATGTATTACTGTTCACACGTATGTCTTCAGTAATCTGGGGCGTAATTTGACGATGTGATCCATTCGTGACTTTGTGTTGATCTGTTTTAGAATTACCTAGAAGCAATTATTTTGTTCCTGTTATCCCATTTTCACGGACCACTCTCGTGAGACCATTCCCGATTTCGGAGTCGCAGTTCCCTTTTCTAATCGGCCCAAGTGGCCGCAAATTTTCTCCTTCCACATATGCAGCAGCAAGTAATTAAAAAATTACAATACTCATGTCACAGATGCAGAACGCGTAATAATCTAGGGGTGGCTAATTTACATTCAGTCATGAAAATATTTACGAACTTATCACTGGTGAAGTTTCATTTATGAAAAACTGCGCTACGAAAAGCTATTACTTCTGTGCTAGGTGGGCGGTAACTAACGGCTTCAGTGCACTCTATGTGCACACTCGAAGCTTGCTAGTTTATGAATTGGAATGCATTTTAGTCACAAATTGATTCACACTCGGAAAAATTGGTTTGATCCTATTTTAAGAATTGAAAATTATATTCTTGGAATTTCCATACATTTTAACACTTCCCGATCAAAATGATGGACGAACCGCTAGCTTTATGTTTGTTTACGGTCTCTGCGATTATCTGTTACTAGCCAAGTGTGTTGCTAAGTTCTTGTATTGTCTACCAATTTTATCCTGACCGAAAACGCTGAATTATGTCCCACATTCTCGTTTGCTCGGTTAGCCACACTTGGTCAGATAGTCTATTGTCTCTCGTAGTTTAAAAAGTCCTCAAGTGTGAATCAGACGTTCGTTGTGCGAACAGACCAGGGTGCACTTGTCTCCGGATCTAGTATACCGAAACAACACCTGGTTTGTCCCATCATACGATATATCCCATACTGCATCAAAAATGATCAATCGGCCCTGATAATTCCACAGTATTTGTTATTATCCCCCCCCCGACATATTGGCGATGCATCAAGAAAGGATCTTGCCAGCGGAGATTTACGAGTCCGCCATGTACGCGTGTAATTGGGAAGTAAAGCAGCTGAACCTTGATGTTGCATTTGTGTAAACGAATTCTGCAAGCGATCAACAGATTTACTAAACGTACATTTTAACTGATGTGGATGGCTTTCTTTTCCAAACAAGATGGATTTTACTGTCGTTATTCCGATTCAGAAAACCCTGGTGTGGTTTTCAGTCAGGTAATTTAACGATACCTCTGCGAGAAAACTAATACCTAGAAAGCAAAGACCGCCAGAATTCCGACCTTCAGCGGCCGATGGTCAAATTAGCAACAGAAACAATGAAATCGTCTAATTGGAACTGTCTTTGTGCGGATTACCGGGACGGTCTCATTTACAGATTTAGTGGATCGAACGATAACGCATGAACTCCGTACATGCATTTTTGGTGCCCTCTTCTGACGCTTACTACCTACAGCGGTGCCACTCTCTAGATCACAGGGTCTGGCCCTTAGACCGTTCTGGTGGAATAGAAGCTCTGACGGCGGAAGTACTGCAGTCACTTCTTCGTGGCCGGGACACGCACAAGCACATACGTGTGTACACGCACACACGTAAAAACGCACAAGCGCATCGGCAGCAAGACAGACACAAGAAGTTTCTGTGTTAACGGAACATTGTTCGTGTTGAGCCGACTGTTGATGCTGGCCCATGGGCCCATGTTGGCATTATTTGTGCTCGTAGCTAAACGTATGGTGGTTTGCATGCCTGTTCGAGTCAAGAAACGAACACACCCCATGAACAATACAAGTTGGCTTAGTGGCTTGCAAATTGGTATGTCGAAGGCTAACTGCCTGACCAAAATTGAGGCCGTAACGTCCTAGTTGATGGCAGCTTGTTTGTTGCGTAATTCTGATTGTTCATACACACGCACACACAAGCTTATCACGATGCATAGGAAAACATGTGCACAAGCGTACGTAAACGCACGTACAATAGTGCTTAGACCAACCATATTAGTCTTTCATTGGCTATCTGGATCTCCATACCGGATTGGTGAGACAGAATAAACCCGAGTTTGATTGGATGACAGCGTGATATGATGCTTATATGGTAATTGTCCCACTGAACGATGTCAACAGCACATTGTCTACCGCTACAGTCGTGCGAAAAACGGGTTGAATTTGCCTCGATTTGGGCAACACCTCTTGTTCCCAAATGAAAAATGTTCTACACCGGTCAGGTCCTGTCATCATGTGCAAATCGTTGCCGGATCAACTCATCGAATTTGTTGTGCTTCCATTTCTCAACAGCTATTGGCTTTTTTCAGCTGTAGCAGCCGTTCCAATTAACACAACTGGGCAGCGAAACATTTCACTCGATGAACCAGTAAGTTTGTGTATCTTATCTCTGATTTTACACATATTTACTGTATACTTCGTCTCCCTCCACACTCAACGGACTCATCGATTGTAAGTCAGCCTAGGAATCAACGACGGAATGCAGTTTTGCAAATTATTCATACAGTATGTCAACAAAACGACGTTTGGATGTGGATGTCTTCGGTTCGGAACTTGAGACCACTGGACCCCTCCCTCATCCAGTAGCATTTGACTGGTTATGGTCATGAGCAGCACACTAATATTGTAGTCCTGAATATTCAAAGCAATATTGCTCAACAAGTCCCAACCTGTACTGGGTTTGTTGTTTTGCTAGATCAAATTCATACGGGAAAACACTGATTGGATTAGCTTGATTGCTGGATTTTCCACGAGAACCAGATAAACAAGGCTGCTTCGTGTTTGTGTTACATCGGTTAATGCATTTTTCCATAATTCATTGAGCAAGCGATATTTCTTGTCACTCGGGAGGTAATCCACTATTGTGCCACTGTTGATTTTGCGTAGTGACCACAAATAATGACTTTGGAGCAGACACTTCCGCAGAATTCACACTTGAATGCGAAGCATAAACGCCTTAGTACTAGTTGGGCTCAAATGGAAAGACGTACTCATCCACTCACGAATTCACTTGTGCATCCGATGTGGTGACCATATTTTATCTCATGTTTTGTCTCATTTTATCTCAAAACAGTGGTTTCTAGGTCTCATTTTTCCTGGCTGGCCCACTGAATTCTTCCCTGCAGCATTTCAGCAACAAAAAAATTCCTTGCACCATCCTTCTGAATCTGCATTGGAAAGGAAGTTTCGGGTTTGACAAACAGATTCGATCGCAACTGACAAATACATATGAGCGGACTGGACGTTGTTTAGGCGAACGATTCGCTAGTAAGGGAATTGAAGTGCCGGAATTGTTTTAACCGAAAGAAGTTAGGAAAATCGATCAAATCACCAGATACACAGGCAATCCATCGAGTAGGCGGTTTTGTGAGTTGTGATCGATTTTCTCCATTTAGCTCCCATTTCGTCGAACGACAATGGGGTTTTATGTGGTTCTATGCCACTCCAAGTTCCATGGTAATAGTTACCAGTTCTCTGTCCCCACTCCCCCGTGCAGTGGGCGCTCCTCTTCCGCTGCAATCGTGCTCCTAGCATTGTCAAAATATTTGCCGCAGTAAATTTGTTTTCATTCAGCACTACGGAGCGCAGTTTCTGAATCAGCCACCAGGATTCAGGTTTTATTCTGTACTAACCTGGAAGTTTGCAATGCAACCCCATGACAATACATTCCATGTGGGACATGTATTTCACAAATAGAAATGCATGCTTGTACTAGCCACTCAAACTTTGACTCACACGTTGACCAAATCGGTTAAACAAAATACTCCGTTTCATCATCGTCCGTATTGAGTGAAGTCAATGAAGACAGTCTCATACCGTACCCTTTTGAATCCGCATGGATTTAGGACATCATAAAATAATTGTTCCCTTCTTATAGCAACATCTGGGTATCAGTTAGTAGCCTTCGATTGCCTTATCAACCTCGGGCGAAAGTAGAACTGGCTCATTTTTGGACAACACATTTTGCAAGCGGAGACATCAAGTATGAACTCTGATCCAACCACGTGGTTTCGTAGCCTCGTGAGAGTTTATTCAGTGGCTGTGCCATGCGAAGAAATGAGCTTATTCAAAATTTGGTTGTGACTAATAAAAATGACAGCTAGATGCTTTCGAACGACGGAAAACTCTGTGAAATAAGAGTGCTCGTTGTTTGAAGTATGATTGCACTTTGTCCTCTCACGATCCTTGACCAACTGGTAGAGGCCGCCGTGGGAACGGATATTGATGTTTGGATCCATATTTCCTGAACATACTGCAAACACATCGTCCACTGAATAGGAAACAACAACGTATGTGAATTGCAATGACGCTATCTGTTCATATGGCGACTTTCCGAATCCCGAACATAGCCTTGCAATATTCTAGTAATTTTATTCATTAGATGCTCAGGAACGAGATTCTAAAACGCCGATGAGAATGCACGCTTAATGGGAAAGGGTTTTTGTGTTATTGCATGGATTTTGTTCCGGTTTTAGAGCTCAGGCTATCGAATAGCCATATCATTTCAGAACAAAGGTCATCGTTATCATCCTCGTACAGCATCAAGTAACAGGGTGAATTCCACTGACTCCCTCTCCCCATTTCTCACATCGTTTCACGTTCCCGTAGAAAGAACGAATGTCCAAGACGATCAAGATGTGAACCTATGGAGATCGGGAAGAATACCTTAGTAGCCGTGAGTACGGCCTTACTGGTCCAGTATACCAATCTGAATAAACAAAATATGATAGCACAATTGTCACCGTTCACGGTTCAATGTTATATTCTTCAATGTCTTCAACCGACTAGTCAGGGAGTCTTTTGGGCCCCAACCAAGAAGTCCACTAAACATTTTCCCATTCTACGTTACTGCGTTATCTTTTACCTTCCTACGCGGCTTTTTCCCCTCGGAAAGGGGAGCGGAAATCAGAGCACGGTATCTGAGACGTGTTTTCGTGACGTGCCCCAACCAGAAAAGTCTTCCGAGCTGGATTCGCTGTTCTAGATTGCCCTCCGAACCTAGATAAAGACTGAGGATGGGGATGGATTTCAGCAAATCCATTTTTCCGATATGTTCTTTGAAACCGGTTGTTGCACCTAATCCATTGTTTTTTGTTCGCCTTTAGTTTGTAAAATAAATTAAGATCCAAAAATTATCACATTTGTTGAAATATCTTGCGAGCTCTTTGTTGTCCACCCAATACGTCTGTGACTGAATTTCCTATTATGCCATCTATTCTCCGCCTACTGGGATGTTTTTGCATTTTTGCTTTCTTTAGGTAGTACATAGCCTAACCAATTCCGATTCGGAACAGTCGTGTAGCTAGGATATGTTCACTTAGAAACCATTTTGTGACGACTAACTGCCTCAACCCTTACGTGTTCGCCAACCGCCCAAGCTGTGGGTTCGTCTTTACAGCGTGTTCAGAAATTCCGGGCACAGTTGGGAATGAATTTGCATGCTTTTACATATTGACACTTTTAGACGCAATACTATTTTCTATTTGACATAAGGATCACAAAGGTCATGAGGTTATACTGACTGGGCATTTTATCTGACAGATACGGACCAGTGAATTGAAGCTGTACGTGGAATTTTTGAGAAGCTGCATTGTGCAACATAACTTGAAGTGAAGTCCTCTTCGTTGGCTTAACCACTTTTAACGTATGCTCAATCATTGTGAATTTACGATGAACGAATTTCACATTGGTTTTTCTTTCGCTTATGGTGGGTGTTGGCGCAAATTCCAAATTTTGCAACATCTTTGCGGTTCGGTAAGATGTAAAACAACCCATGAGGCACCAGAGTAACTTCCACCGGAAAATGTGCAGACATAATGCGTGAAATATTATGTACGTAGCTTCGAAATGTTGTGCTGAGGGCGCCTGGTAAAGATGAAAATACGAGTTTGTTGAGACGTTCTCACTACTATTGAACATGCTGTGCCTCGTCGCTTGCTGTGTCCGAAATGAGACAGTTGTAAGTGACCAGACATAGGTAAAAAAAACTGTTTTATAACCCAACGTTTAGTCTCCTCCGATCTGATGATCACAGAGGATGTTTTATTTTTGTATGCAATTGAACTGGCTTGTAAATTTGATCCATCTTATAAGATCTGTCGAAATATCAGATTGTAACCTGAGTCAAAATCACTAGCAGTTTAAAATCCCATTTTGCAGACAGTGCCTTGGGATTGCACTTTTGTAAACGTTCCTTGGTCATCACGAGTACGACAAATTCTTGATTCCGCTGATCGTTTTTGTCGGCTTTCCCGGCGGCCATTGGAGAGCCTGAGTTGATATCTGCGAAGGCATCTTAGACCTCCTCCTTAATGGTCAAAATTACGATTTCATTATTCCTTCTTCGTCTGCCAAGAATGCAAAAAATTTATTGGCAAGCGCCCATGTTCCAGGACTATATAACTTGAATCTAAAAGTGAATAGTGAATAAATTCGTAGCTACCCCTTGCAGAAGGTTAGAGTTATGTCTATGTTTGTCTTTTTACCCGAGAAAAAGGACGGAAGCATCTAGTTGGTTGCCTGGAGGATCAACACTCTTCTTCAGATGGTGAAGTGGGATTTTCATCCTACGCATTCAGTGGGTTCAGCCTCTTCAATTCCGTTCAGATTCCTCTCGATAGTGTTCGGAAATTCTTTGGCCATGTACACTAGCTGTACGCATTTTGTCCGTTAACCATTTTAGTGTAATTGCTGCTGACTCGTGACCAGATGACCGATCCACAGTCACAATACCAAGTCCAGTTCATTAAAACTGATTTGAAAGCTTGTTGATATTCGTTTGTCCGATTCTTCCTAGATGGAATTGCGGATTTGTAAACATCAGTGTCGAATGGCGCAAGGAATGTGTCGAAAAGTCGATGCGCCATGTCTTCGTTTCCTTATTGTGAATGATAGTGTGAATAACACAGAGTTGTTTATAGATGTAATGGTTGTAAAAACTTGCTTTGACAATGGCTGCCCACGGTAGTCGAAACGTTGGCGCATTGCATCTACCAATAACGCTGTGTTGTTAACATTATATCATTCACAATAAAAAAGAATTACAGATAATTTTGCGCAGTATTATTAGAAAACGTAAATAGCAGGTGCAAACTGATCGGAAAAATTAGACATACTTGGAATTGGACTTGCTGTTTATCACTTTCATGTTCGGCTTTGTTCTGTAAATGCGTAAAGGAATTGGGGATATAAGACGGATTTTAATTCCCATCTGTAATGTTCAGCTTGAAACCTAAATGGGGTATTGGAATCACGGACGAATTTTAGGGCCCACAGTGGCAATGTTGCTCGCCCAGGAAGCACTGCAAACCAGTCCAACACCAGTGACGTCCGCTATTGGCCCAAGTGCATCAAGAACACATTTTCCACTCGGGAACCAATTTTTGTGTCGATGACGCCGTTTGTTTGTGTGCCTTTCTTCAATAGTTGATCTGTTTCAATATCGACCTCTAGGTAGATCTTTTGAAAATACCAGTCGTTTTCGGTTCAATTGCAAAACCTAATCCGTCAATAAGGTTCTTGAGTATGAGTTGTTCAAAGTTGTTTGAAATTTTGTAGGCGCCCGGGTCTATCGAGAAGTCGATGCACCACGTGTTGTCTTTATTGTGAGCGTTATTAGGTTAATAATGGTAAGTTGTTGGTGCATCCTGCACGCCTCAAACTTTAGCGCTGGCAACTTTGCGCAAGTCAACTTTGTCATTTGAAAGAGTAATTTTTACCGCATGTAACGGAAACATAGTCGAGCTATAGCGCCCATCAGCCAGTCTGTTTTAGTGCTTTTCTATAAAATTAGTAATGGTTAGAACGTTTGCGAGGATACGAAAGTGTTGATTTAACCTAATCAAGGCCACTGTTACTGGTACTCACTAGGAATGGTTTATTGGATTACTGACACCAGACACGTGTGGGAGATCTAACACTAGACTGGCTCAACATTCAACTTTGTTCTCGCAAGCTTCTGGGTCATTTTCCCTTACGACGTTTTCCAAGTTAATCTACTGTGTGATTCTCATGAGTTTGATCTATTTCGGTCACACAATCTGTGATATGAAAGCGCGCAGTTCACCTACCATTCCCAGTTTCGGACACAAGCCATTCTTACCTTTTCCCAACAGGTTATTCTTCTGGATTGTTTCCGTTGTTAACTAAAACGAGTATACTCAAGTGGAGCTGCTTGCATTTTAGGCCCATGACAATAAGTGACGCTATTCCCACGGTCCTGACACACGGGGAACAAATTCATATAAGCTTTTTCGGTTCAGTTCGTAATTGTTATTAATATTGTTTTGATGACGTGCGATGACTGAACTATTGCAGACTCGTCATTGTTCCAACAAACACGATCTTGTGCACGTTCATGATGCCCGAAAAGAGGATTGAATATGTGAACCTCTTGTCAAATCTTTGCGTTCAGTCGGAGACGGAGGCGTGCTTTGATTAACATTTCGTCGAGTATATCAGTTCGTAGTGTTGGCTTATTTCAGCTTGCTTTCCCACTGAGCAGCTGACCACTGTCATTGATTTGTGGACGGCATTTCATAAAATAGTGGTATTCTTATTTTCAGCCTGTTATAAGAAATTCGAATTAGTGTTTGCGTGGTAAGTAATTGCTGACTTGTTAACGAATACCTTATTGTATGAGGGCCTTGTGGCATGTCGAGAAACAACCCAGCTAGTCGGAAGGCTAAGACATTTTACCCACAATCGTTCGTCCTGGGTTTGCGTCTCAGATCCAGAGCGATGGGTGTGCATTGTTCATGGTCCCTAACAAGGAGGAAACAGCTGCATAATGTCTTCATGGTTTCTATGCTTAGTTGGGAATTGGTACTGCGTAACGAAGTATTTTAAGATCACAATGAACTATCTACTACTACTTACTACTACTACTACTACTACTTACTACTGCTATCCACTGCTACTTCTGCTGTCAACTTGGCATGTGATCCAATGTTTTAATCCACTGGTGTTCCACTTTGGCAACCTGATGGCTGGTTTATCGCGATATTTCACGTTGGACTCTCATACAACTGTGCATCTTAATATCCAACAATCTTGTCGATGCTTTTACGAACGGTGCTCGCCATCTTGTTTGTCGCAATGTAACTATTGCCTCACCACACGTAACATGTTAAATCTCTGTGATGAAATTTACTGGGCTCTCACCGACTGCGTCAGTTTTTCTCAGCAGAATTGGTGGATCCTGTTCGAACCAGTTAAGCAACACTGACGTGCGAAACTTCTGTGTAAGTATTCCCATCGGGTTTGAAATGATCCTTGTTTGAGTCAAAATTGTGAGTTCCGTATAGTTTCTCCTTCGAAAGTTCCCAGAAGAACTGAGACAAAAAGGACAAAAACAAGAATAACCGTAAACAGGAAAATCTTATACAATCCACATCCATGTACGATGCATGTGTCAAAAACTATAGCACACGGAATGTTGCTGAAAATGGAAACAAGGAAAGAGGTGGATTTCTGGAATGAATGTAGTTCCGCTTGCTGATTCTACACATCGTGAACACCAGTGAGCATATGGTAAGTCTTCATTACATAGATTCAGAATAAGGCCATTAGGATATCCTGTCCCGAATACCGGGATGGTGATATCTACAAACCGCCTCGTGTTTTTAGCTGCTACGGTTAGTTGTGCTGCCCATAAGACGATTTTCTCAGTTGGTAGCCAAACAACAGGGCGAGCATAAGACGTTAGTGAATAACTGAAGTGAGTTAAACCGAAAGGATTCACATCCTGTTGCGTATATTCCTTATCCCGTGATCAAGTTTCGGTTATCTCAGAATTTACTTTACTTCCCTTAGCCTCATGTAAGTTTACAGTTCCATAAATGTGCCTAGTTTGTGCCGTTTGTCTTACGTTGTGAATATTGTGGGGACTATCATCCTCGGTATGGGCCGATACAACCTGATTCGGTTGAACTCAGTTTTCCTTGTGTCTCTCACGACCGGTTTCCCTGTCTGCAGCTTATAAAAAGGAATCTCTACCATAATTCGACTCCTGTTTTAGCAAATTGATATCAGTAGTAAATTTCATCAGTTCATCGTCACTCAACTAGCAAATAGTTCACACAATAATCAGTCACTGAAAAACCACCTTTTTCAACATAATAAGCGCTTTTAATCGGAGAACATTTCGAGTATCACAAACTGTCCGACGTGATTAACACCGTCTGTTGCAACCTCGTTCTCTCGGTGACCCCGAAAACACTACTGTTTGAATACCGGCTTATCTACGGACTCCTGAAGACCGGTCATTGTGATCTTTGTTCACTTGCGATAGGGAGTTTAAGTAGGGTAACTGAAGTTATTACTATACCAGTAGCTCAAAATGAAAGAGCTGGTAAACGAAATCCTGCAAGATTCTCATCGATTGAATGATGTGAACTCTATCGGAAAATTTTTATCAACCGGGTGACTAATCATACTATTCGAACAACCGATCCATTACTGATAACTATTAGCAAAACGTATTCCGCAAGCCGCGATTGGGTTGCAAGTCAAAATGAACGTTTGTGAGTCCCTCATCTTTGCTTAGTTAACCTTCCCCAAACAGAACCATGGATCTGATGGATAGTTTATTGCGACATTTCAAGTTGGACTGTCATAGGAATGTTCACCTCAAAATGCAACCTTGGTGGTGCTTTTCCGGACGCTATACTCCACAGTTTGGACTAAAATCGAATCCGCCTGAATGGATTGAGTGCGAATTGAGTTCTTCTCACCTACTTCTTCCCAACAAGTCCGGTTCTTCTGAATTCAATACACCCAGGCAAAGCAGACTCAGGGGATCATCTGGGTTTTAGCCTGGATAAATAGGTATAGGAAGGGAACATCTAACGATTATTTCCGGATCGGAAACCTGCGAGTGTTGTCTTTTTTAACAAGAAAAATCGGACAGTTTCGACCAACGCCAGCAATCGCTCTCACGCTGACTGATCAATACACGGTCTATGCTCACTCGTGATTTTTCTCGAGCTTTCGAAACAGGATTTTAAGACGCCTCGACAAGAACTGACAATTACTAGCCGTGGTTGACCAATCTCTGCTGCTATACTTTTAATTGAACCAGTGAATCAATATATTCCATACTGTCTTCGTCCAATCCAACACGTGTCACCAGATCCAGTCCGTCCTGTGCACAGGGAGACCTTACCTGGAGCTGAATTTTTGCCCGTTTCCTTTACGGAGCATAAAGGAATATATATATGTATACATATGTGTATATATAAATATATATATATACATAAACAAACCTATTCATTTCGCTTCATCTAAGCCAGGACATTTGGCCGTAGAGCAAGCCTACGGTCTTCAGAATTTTATCATGCAGAAATGATCTAGTTATCATGTCTGGTTTTTTGACGATCTAACACCTGTCTATCATTAGGCTTCCAGTATCACACAGATCTGTAAAGAGCCGTCTCGAATAGATAGCTTAGCGGCTGTAATGGTTCATTCCCGTTCTTTTCTTTTGTTTACCCTGATGCGTCTGATTTCCGAAGCAACGGGACAGAACGGTTCTGCAAAGATTCTGTGTGATTTTTTTAATGGATAGCCAGGATTCAATTCTGATTGATGAATCGTTTATTTGACAATCGAAATGTTCTGCCACATGTGTTCATTAAAACTGTTCCTTTTTTAATACTCAAGCCTTTATTTTGGTTCATGCCAAGCAAATTCGTGAAATGTGAAACTTTTCGCTAAGTTATGGCGATGCGATAATATCACCGTTCAGTGACTATCAGGTCAGTTTTGCACCAGCGTTTTAGGGCAATTTTTATATTGGGTACAAGTTGGCGCACAGGGCAGTCCAACAATCAATATTGCCAATTAGAAATTACATATTGATGAAAAAATTCCATTCTGTCCAATTCTGTAGGCAACTGGTTTTACTTTTCATAAATGTTCTTTCTAAATGTTATTCAAACTTAAGGAAATTTAATTTACAAATTCACATTAAACGGCTGAAGTTGAAGTGTGTACAGTCCTGCGGATAAAGGACGAAATTCAATGCAAATAGCACCATCCATGGCATTCATCTAGCCTGTTGAATTCCTCAAAGCACTGTGATCGTTGTGCAGTTTACCCAAGAGATGTGTATAGCTGAAACTAGTTGGTTAACGTCTGTCTGAAAAGAAAAAAACGAGTGGGGAGGTATGGATTAGGGCTCGTGTGACTTAGTGACCTTGATGATGTTCCCGCCAAATACAAAAGTGAAAAGGTTCAAATAACGGATCCAAAAACAACGTGGAACCGAATCCCATTTCGAGCGGACGTCCTATCTGACCAACGAGTACCACTTCTACCGTTTAATCATATCACTAAGTGACTAATTGATCAAATTCCTCTTCAGGTTATCTATAAGTGAATGAGAGCTAGAAGAATTCATATAATGCCAAATGTGTTTCAATGTGGTCACCAAAACGGCTATGCTCCGAGCCCCGCCATCCTGTATCCGCACCTCACGCTTCCCGATCTAATGGTTACAGTATGCAGTAGACCTATAAAAAACTAGTTTGATGTCTTTTACTAAAACTCCTCTCTTTCAAGAGTTTGTCCTCATAATGAATACCAGCCCAATTAGAAAAGGGTTCTATATTGAGTGCCACGCCAGATGAAACAGGCTCAGTCAAAGCCAGTGATGGTCCCCGCAAAGACTTGGGGCTGTTCTCGAGGCTGTTCTCGATGAGTTCTTCCTCCCTTTAGTCACCAGACCTCACATTATGCTAAACAGATCCAATATCACTTGCAATTTTCATAATTGATGATCGTTTCTTGTCTTAACAACCAAAACTCCCAAATGCCAAGTGACCACGATTACGACGTTTAGCACTAAACATCTCCGGTTCGAATTTCGTCTCTCGTTTTGTCATTTTTCCGTTGAGAATCATCAATTTGGCTTGGTTAAGAGCAAAAATGAAACCGAAGTACCGCTGTGCTCATTGTGTTCATTGGCAGCGTCAACTGCAGTTGCCCCGCAGTTTTTGATTACTACTAAACTGACCTCAGGATCAGTGCCGTTGATAATCGACGACTCTGCTGAAAATGAAATTCATCGTACCGACTTGATAATCCAAAACTACTTTCGTCCACTACCTTGTGCATTTGCAGCAGATTCAGCGAGAGAGAAAATAAAAAGAATAGTAATAATAATAATAATAACTTAATCGACACAGTCAGAAACCAGTCGGGCTGATGCCTGGTCTAGAATCCCGCTCAGCGGGGCATGTCTGCCTAATACCCTCATAACTGTCTCAACCACAACCTGCTAACAGCAACAACAACCCTGGACACCAAGCTATTTTTTAAAAGAGGGCGATTGGAGTGAAGGGAATCAAGTTTACGGACCAAATACTTTTTTTAAATTTGATTAGGACTTCTGTAGTCGTTTTCTCGAGGCAACACAAATCCAATTTGAAATAAGTTATTTCGTTGTGACCAGGGGATTGTGCAAACTTTAAACAACTTATTGTTCCTTCGGTCTTGGCAGTGGACCTCCCCTAGAATGTAATTACAGGGCACCCACATGGGGCCTTAAAGCAGAGTCATGAAAAACAGAGTTCATCAAAAATGAGCGTTAGATGTTTACACAACGTATTGTGGTCCAAGGCGACACTTATTATAGGTCTAACCTCAACTGCATAAAATAGTTCTAACTGTGTCGTAAGAAGAGGCCAAGAAATTTTGCAGATAAGTCTCGCGTAGCTTCGTGGTCTGATGGTGTTTACGGACAGGGTTAGTACTTATTAATTTGTGAATCCACAGAAATTACCACGACCAGCTTTTTGCGCCTGATTCATTTGATTCCGCTGTACGTCTGATTGTACCTGTTTTCAAGACTGGAACAAATAGTGTTTGTGGCAGTCATCGCAGGATCAGTTTAATTGCGATAGTTACTAAGTTCTTAGCTTCGATAATGTTGCGTCGTTTGATGCCCATTCGCGAGAGTAACATCCGCGAACGGCGGACGGGATTTCGCCGAGTCGAGTTTGCACCATTTGTATAGTCACTCCTCGACAGTCACTCGAAACGCACCACACGCACACACCGCCACCCTACAATCGTAGTCTTGCTGGACTTGAAAAGCGCGTTTGACTCAGTGGATCGGACCGCGCTATCCAATGCTCTCAACCGGAAGGGTATGCCAGCGAAGTTCGTGAACCTGTTGCGAGCATTGTACTCGCATACCTATGGTCGCATTAGGGTATAAGGTGAATTATCAAGTCCATTGGAAACGACTAGTGGCGTTCGACAAGGGTGTCCTATCTCTCCATTCTTGTTCAACTTCGTCATGGACGAGGTGATGGAAGGTGCTTTACGAGGTCTCCGGGATGTAGGAGTCGAACTGGGAAGTGGAGGGAAGCTATGTGACCTAGATTACGCAGATGACGTCGTGTGCCTGTTCGAGTCTGCGGACCATGCACAACGAGCACTAGATAGACTGTCGAGATCGGTTGCTCGGTTTGGCATGTGCTTTGCACCTTCAAAGTGCGAAGTGCTGTTGCAGGACTGGACGACAGTAGTGCCGAACTTGGTGCTGAGCGGAGAGGAAGCAATTGATTGTAGACCGTTTCACTTAACTTGGTAGCTGTTTGTCGAACCACGGTAGCTCGGCGGTGTAGGTAGACACGCGTATATCGAAGGCTCGGTCAGCTTATGCTGGACTGAAGCACTTGCGGCGTCGGCGTGATATTTCAGTGAAGTTGAAAGGTCGAGTTTACTGTGCCGCAGTGCGTTCAGTTCTGTTGTACGGTTGCGAGACATGGAGTATGCGTGTGGGCGATGTTCGTCGGTTGAAGGTTTTCGACCACCAGTGTTTACTTAGTATGGCTAGAATTGGATGGAGTGACCGAGTTAGTAATGCAGGGGAATCTAGGAATCTAGTACTAGGCGCTGGCTCTCAGAACACCTTGTTTCATCTTATTAAACTTAGTAGACTATGCTGATTGGGTCACGTGTTGCGTATGTCAAAACCTGGTCTACCATACCATGCCGTGCCCTATTTTCTATTCTTCCCAATGAATGGAAGAAGCCATGTGGAGGATAACAGATGACGTGGCGGCGCGGGATGAGATAATCTACAACGAACATAGGTAAAATGGGTCTCACGTCTTCGTCTTCGTGGTGGAGGTCCGAAAGACTCGTCAACTAGCTGGCTGGAGACAATGAAGGATACCGTGAACAGTGACGATCGCGTTGTCATTTTCTGTCGAATGAGAATGATTGGAAAGCGCGTTTGTACAGTTAGATTGCACTGGGTGTGCTGGTTACTGTGGCATTCTTATTTCTTCCCGCCTGTATAGCTCCACTCCCTTTTCCCGTTGGATGCTCACTCTTTTTATAGAAACATATAATTATGGGGAAAAAGCAGCGGTCAGTGAGTCTTGCCTTGCTGTTTCACGCTGAACGATGATGATGATGATGTGCGATAGATTGCCGTACATTTGCCCAAGTCTAGGAATTACTGAAGACCCGTGTGGGCCGAATAAAAGGGCTCTGGGTATTTTGTTATTTTTGGGACCATTGAATTTGGCTTAGCAGACACTCGCATGGCCAAAAGGGGATGGGATTCTGGTCTGACAGTAGTGTTTGAATTTTTTCCCAAATCCCTAACTCGGCAGGTCGTCACCTACCTTTCTCATTTGGTTAATAAATCTATTCGACTTGTGCGGTATGTAAATCAGGAACAAGCTGATTCACATTTCAAATGGGATTTGTCAATATCCTGGACCAGTGAAACCAAGTTCCAGTTGTTCTTATGGTCTGAGATTACGTCTTATTTTGAATATTGTCCAAAAATACTGCTAATTTGATCAACGTCACTGAGTGATTGTCTCGCCTTGGTTTTCCTCTAACGTCAAAAAATCTAATCCAATCCTTGTGATGCGACCGAGGTTCCACCCATTGCACGGTGCTTATCCAGACAGTCAATCCCGTGATCTTTTTCGCTGACGCGCAATGCGAACTGATGGCTGACCGAAAGGGAAGAACTTGGGCGCACGTCCAAACTCAACCTTGAACGCACCAATAAGAAGCCTATCTTCATGTTCGCAAGGCTTTACAGGACACAATATTGCCCCTTCTAGAGGATCCACAAAGTCTGGCCCGATTGCTCAGTCGCCGTGCGGCGTAATTGAACCCACGGTAGTGTGTAACTTAGACTGAAACTGTATCACATGTCGCAGTAAAATGGTCCTGAACTCAAAATCTGAACTGCATTTCATATCCAAATTCAATTTGAAGAATCTGATGATTCGAAGGGTAGAATAGAATGAGTAAAACGTTCAATTGAAAAACGACACTGTCACCTCATCCCCCGTGAAATCAAGTGAAAGAGAGCGTGGGTGAGACAGGTAAAGAGATTTCCGAATTTCACACTTACTTAATGTTTGGGAAGATTACAGTCTGTTCAGCAAGTGCGTTACACTTTGATAAAGTTATCCCGTTTTGGGCGTTGGCATACTTACACTCGGCTCCCATTGTCCGTCCACCTAAACTGCTAGTGTTATGAGTTTATTTCCTGCTCACTTTGTTTTTCTCCAAGAAATTACTGGATGAGCGAATCTCGGTCTCGTTTAACACGGGAACTCCATGCGAGAGTTACCTACCGTTGCAATCTTGCTTGGATTATCAGGTGCGCACTTACTATTCGAACGAGTGATTAGTCGAAACTAACATTCAGAGCGATGTGACGTCGTCATGATAATATCGGATGCGCATACAAGATGACCGATAATTACCGGTTTGTGTTTTTCCAAGGAGATTTTGCTTCTGACTTTATTAAAACCATTTCATAGGTGTAATCTTAATACTGTCAAAACAATTTCTCAGATGGAATGTTGTTTGTTTTCAAGCCCTACTACGAAAGTGTTCTGTTTGGCTAATAGGACGGGGATTATAAATCTAGTTGTGTTTGTCTTACACTTCTGACAGTATCTCGTGACATGCGATCTAAGTCTATCTTTATCTTTTATAAAGATTTGTTTGGTCACCCTTGATTCTGTGTTAGCCAAAACAGCAACTCATGGGTCTCGATTAATGTATGATTGACTTAACACCCGACAACAGTGAACATTCAGTTGAGCTAAATGCCTCAGATCCGCTAGAATATGGTGTCGTACGAGGAGAAGAAGAAACAACCTTCCAGTGTACTTCACTGCAGTTGATCTGTGACTAAAAACGTGTCATGTTTCCAAAGAATTGTGCTCAAACTGAATTTAACCAGGCCTGGCATGTGATCAATTTTTTGTCACTTTCCATGTGGGGAACGATCAAGTAGAAGGATTCAAATCGTTGACGGTCTAGTTAGACCAAAAAAAACTAGAAGTTGGGGACGGGAAGCGATTATTGATTGTAAATCCGCGGCGATGCGTTCGAAAGTTCTGTTTCGGGACAACCTGCGGATTAACAATACCGGAACACCAGAAAAATAGAGGAATGAATAAACTTCAAAGAACTGTTCGTAATGTTCTAGACTCTTGAGTTTTCTCATTGGAGAAATACGGTGCCACTGAATGTGAAATCTCCATCTTGGATTGTTTTCCTCGCCGACTCCTTGGGAGACTTCTCTCCCTGTATTTTCGATGTAATCGGTTTTGTTTGTACCCTCGATTTACTTTTCAAACGTTTTGTTCAAAGAATGCACAAGCAAAATCTGTGGCCTGAAAATGGACTGTTGCGTGACCTCAGTTTATCGAGTGATTCTTCCGTCATTTTCGCCAGACCCCAACGTCTATTTTTGAGCTTCCCACTTATCGTTTGTCAGGACAAACCGAATTGAGGTCTCGCCAATATATTTTTTTCTAAAACAATGCATGCCTAATGTACCTGTTTTTTTCTTTGAACATTCTTTCTGTTTGTTGGATTTATTTAAAAGGCACTGAGTATAATTTCTTATCTGGCTTTCTTCACTGAAACCGTATTTTCTAACAACAACAACAACAACAACAACAACAACAACAACAACAACAACAACAACAGGATAATTTCACGTTCATTTGAGCCATTGAGAAGGCTGAAAAAACTTGCCCATGAACTTTTTGACCAGGTTTCTATGACATGTTACCTCGCATGATCAACCGACAGATAAAGCGACTGAATTCATTTTTCACCAATCAGTTTTTGGGTGCAACGAAAGTGAACTTACCCGACATCAAATCAGGTTTCTGTGCAACCAACACCTACCGTCGCCGATCTCCAGTGCGTATTCCCACAATCTGGTCATTGCTCCCATTTACGTAATAGCTTGCAATTATGCCGTCTATCCGTCTGAGAGTGAACTAGTTTACTTAGGAGAAATTTTCAAGCTTCTTCGCTCTTCAAAACTGTCTCCTTTCCTGGTCCAGATGATTCCTCTCCTAGTCGTGTTAAATCAGGAGCGAGTTCGTTCACGGTGATTGTGGCTTCTATTGCCTCCGATGTTATTTTATCCTCTTGGAAATCTCCAAAGGTTGTGCGAATCCCCGGGTGCTCGATCCCAAACATTTCATCCAGGCGCTTTCGTTCGATCGCTGTGACTTTCATCGCGATCAAACTAATCGCATGGGTCACTCCAAGTTGTTTAAAGTTGTTCTTTAGTTCACCTCGGTGATTTATTTTGCTTGCAAATTCAATAATTGCACTGTAAACCCAGTTGTGTCAGTCAATTTTGGGTTTGAAAGCTTAAAAGCTTTGTGAATTCAGTTCCGTTTATGTTTTGGCTATTCCTCTACCTGTGACTCGGTTCACCGTTTTCTTCGATTGTTCCATTTCCACATTGATGTTGTAAAAAGGAGAATATTTCAGTATGATCCAACCATTTGTCTGGTTTCTTAATCGACGAATCCTATATTCTTCGTAGTTCCCTATCTTTTCACTGCGTATTTTAATCATCTGCTTGTTTCACCAATTACCAGAACTTTTGGAGAATGCTGACTCAGTCGTTTCTCGTCATGCTGTTTTCCATTAATCTGTTTAATTTCATCCCGTTCTTAGTCCTTTTACCCCATTAAACAAATCGGCCATGAACTCTGTTCGCGGTCCCAAAGCCACGCTCTTCAGGCGCCTAGGTGGGACAATAAATAGCAACTTGCGATGATCCTCTCATATTGTGACCGTGTTACGAAATTACCTGGCTTTTATTTGCATATCAGTAGTTAGGCTTCCTGGTGCTAGGCAAGTCGTCGTTACTTCTGTGATTCATCAATGTGTTGTACGTATCTAGCTCTATACCTTACCAGTACTCTTTCGGGTTCTAATTAGGAAGTATTTTCACCTAACCTACTGAAAACTGCCCACTGCATTTGTTTCACGTATAATCCACAATTACTATCTTCACAATAAACCTTCGGACGAATTTTCCGGTTACATTCTTGTAAATCGCAGTTATCCTTTCCCAAATAACTTATCTCCACACTGCTCGCATTAGGACAAATTCGTCTCGACTACAATGTCTACCTCCATTCCGCTGTTTCCTGTCCTGCATGAATCCTGCATAGTAAAGACAAAGTCGTGAGAGAATTCCTTTTAAACCACCATGGCTGGACAAGTTCTTATTAATTGAGACTTTTGATTTGCTTCCCAACCGACGTTGCTAGCCTCCAGGAGTTTTCAGTGAGATGTAAGTTTTAGTAAACAAAAATCTTCCACATAATCCCATAAGATCAACCTGCATAGTCGATGATAGGGAAGTACATCATGCACGGAATATCGATTTTCTTTAGGTTACGGTGTTTTTTGCGGGGTTTGTTTGCTTGTTGATGAGAAACTGCCGATTCATTGATTCCGTTTCTCTCATTATTGCGAGTTCTCTTTCTCTATTTGTCTCTTCGATTCGTAGACAGACAGTTCCTCTTGTTCTTCATGCAGGATTAATTTGGTCACGAGATGACTGATTCATTTTTCATGAAATGATTCACCATGTGATATCAACACTCAATAGGCCATTAAGAAACTACGGAAGGACTGTACAGCCGTTTCATCCTTGTTAGGAATCATCAACAATGCATACCCACCGTGCCCGAAGTGGGACGCGAACACAGCTCAACTCAGATCCCAAATGGGAGGAGTGGTGACACTAGAATGAATACATCCGTGATACAATGCATATGTGCTGGGACTTAGCGAAAACAGCTGTTAAGGCTACTGTCAGTTCAGTTTTTGACGTTCACCTACAATGAGCCCGCCAAATTGTGTTTGCGCACAAAACCGTCACCATCACCGTGGCCTCTGAACCCCTCCGATGTTTATCAAGGCAGCATATAGCATGTGTTGTTTAGGTCACGAACCAAAATGAAGATACATTCGCAAAATCTGCAGAACTTTCATTGCATGCTCTTGTGTGCTTGTATTTGTGTTTCTGCATCGTGTGCATATGGCATGTACGCGTGCGCTAATAGGTTTGCCGATCTGTGCATCGTTCACGTCACCATTGGCTCGGTCCACTGGAGACGATCCTTTCAGGTCACTTAAGGTCAAGTGACCTGAACCATCACAGTGTACGCACACTTGATAGGGAAGCTGGTGGCTTGGACAGTCCGTTTGTGTGTGCGCAGTGTGTGTGTGTGTGTGTGTGTAAAGGCGTGTATGAGTGCGTTTGTGTTTATGATCATCTAGGTTCAACAAAGATGCCGTGTTTCGCTACCAAAGCTCTCCGGCGATGCAGTCAGGGTGAGATATGGTCTTGGCCTCAAGATGGGGGCAGGCTCAGGACAAGGCGTTCGGTCGATTGGTCCGGAGAAGCGTCCTATTGGTGCACAGCGGAACGAGCGCATGCATCCAAAATGGTTCACACTTGCGCATACACAGGCACACAAGCAGGCAGACACAGACACACACAACTTCAATAGAGTATTGTGCTGGCTCAATAAGAGCCAATCTCATAGCTTCGTATTACGCGCAGTGTAATGTTGACGAAAATCACAAGGAGGACTCGTCCCCGAACCATAAAACCTTACCCACTTCACCGATCTGGTAGATATGGGCTGGAGTGGAATCCAAACCGCATCACTTCGTTCGAAATCACAAGATCCAGTAGTTTCATTGGTGAGTTCGGTCAATAATAACTTTTATTCTTCCACTAACGGCTGAAACTCATTGTTATTTTTTAAACTGATCGAAGTAGTAATGATCGGCTACTGGTTGTATTCGTTAACCGCTCGCATTCGTTTTATCGACGGACATAGAAAGAGGTTCGAAGCCCCTTGATAGAACCAAAGTCTGATTTGTATATTTTGCAGTTTGTTTTATGAAGCCGGCACTGAGTAACGTACCCTAAGATTCCGTGTTAGACTACAACTCGTTGTTTGGACAGATCTTCGAGTAACAAAAGCCATTTCTATTATCTTTCCATGTTCAACAAATGAATGTAGTTGAAGGGCTGTGTCCATTAGCCATTGGGGTCGGATGCGCAGTGAAAGGGAAGATTATGAAACCACGACTGTGATAGTTGGATTGGCACGGGTCAATTAAAGTCTCGATAGGTCAGATGTGGTAACCACTTGGGCTATAGCGAAGTGCTGTCTCATACAAAAATGGCCAGCAAATATGGACTTGAACCTCTGACGGAAACCTAACCCGTTTCATTGTCAGTTATGCAGCACGGTTGATATAGGTTGTGTATGATGGATTTGTACTGCTATGTGAACGTGGGGTTCCCAAAATTCGCGCTTGATACACTTCTCACGTAGAGGTCATACGTCGGTTACAGTGGAAAGATTTGTCCGATAAGGCTTGGCGAAGACAAACTTCCATTGCCTTGTTATGGTAACCTGCTACAGATCGATATCGGTTACCAGTGCGTAAACTGATGAGAGCTACAGCGACGGTTGTGGTATATGGTAAGTTTAACTATTCTCCACGGCTCCGCAGTTTTACGTTGACCACAATTCAACGGAATCGTGTGTATAATGTTTTTATTGCTGATCAACATTCTTAGGCGGCAGTCGCTTTTAACTCCAGTCAAGTTGATGTCATATGCGTGAGGCGGCACCGCGACCAAATTAACGTTTTGGACACTCCTACTATTCGCAACTGAAAGACCAACTGAGGGGCTTATTATTCTACTGCCCAAAACGTTCTCAAGTTTAACAAAGCCTTATACGGCATTTCGTTTTTAATAACTGCGGCTCAGTTATCACAGTTTCAGCTAAATCCCAAAACAACTTCATTTGTCCAGACTCCACTTTGTGGCCTATTAAACTGACAGTGTATATTATCATGTCCAAACGATTCCCGTCTCGGAAAGCACTTTTTCACAAGTGATGTTTATGACGGTTTACTGCATCTAGGCGGACTGTTTTTCAAAATAAGTTGTCCGGCCATTGGAAAGCTTGGAATGTGAATATTCACAAAAATACGACAGATATATATCGTTTAAGACAACCAGATGCAAAAATTACTTCGCTGATGGTGAATATCCTACCCAAGTCGCGCATACTTTGACCATTCAGCTTGGGGAATATGATTCATCCGGCTGATGGTTGTTATATTTTTTATCTAGTAAAAATGTGAAAGCAGTCCGAGATGAACATGACGAGCGAAAATATTGTTACGCCGTCGATCATTTCTCTGTTACGCGTTGATGCACTCATTTCTCGATACCGAGTTATCAGTTGGCAAAAATCAAACTGAACTTCTATTTGTCTGTTTATTGTAGATTGTTTTGAGTGCATAGCATTCGGGTTTTCTATTGATTTTTTCAGCTATGTTTTTCACTTGATCGAATGTAACACTGACAGTTCATTCTTTCCTGTCGTTATTTGTGCACTTGCGTGTTTCTTTGGGATACTTCAGAACCAGACGATCGGCTGTCTCGATTGTCGATTCAGTCTTATCTCATGGGAGATTTGAGCTTTCTTCTTAGGGTAACTAGATTTTATCATCGTGATAATTTACTGTACCGATCAACTCGCCAGCGAGGACCGAAATGTACGTGGGTGGTAATTCCGACACCTGGATTATTGACCCCACCAGGTCTTGGATTCGAGACAGTTGTTTCCGCAAAACGATGGATTTGTATCCGAAATTAATTCATAATAAACGATGTTATGGCTCCAAGCTTCCGAGATGAAACTCGACCGATCTGGGACCATCGAAATTCCACAAAAAGTGATCAGTCGTCTGGGTGCTCCCAATGAACATCGAGAAGTGTTTAAAAAAATCTCATCGGTTTTGGTTGTTATGTTCTATCCTTTCTACAGATTTCCGGCAATCCACTGAATGATCATTCAGAACCTGGCAACTAGAGTCTCTCAGACTAACTCCGGTTACCATTGAAGCTTCGTTAGGTAAGTATAGCTTGTGTCCTGTCTATGGATGAATGTTATCCCTTATCATTGGTCAGTGTTCGACGAGGGTGGAGATAACCGGTTATGTCGCAAAATCACTCCGCATCAACGAACAGCTATGCGTTTGGTTGATCGGGCTACGATCCAATCTATGCACCCATTGTGTTCACCGAATAAGGTGGCCGGTGGGGAGGAGGACCATCAGGATATCGATCAGCATGTTTGATCGATAGTGGCTTGATCGGTTCATCCCGCATGATTGCTAATTGCTCGGTCCCGAATGAGCGGACGCATCACCGGGTGTTTTTCACCCTCTGGGACCTGGACAAACGTCACGTTACTGGAAGTACTGTTTATTTATTCCGACGCATGAACGTACTTTTTGTAGTGTTATTAATTCTTTTTTGTTAATTTTCTGACAGCACAATTGTGACTTCATAGTAAGTATTCGTGGCCAGTTTTTAAACCCCCAGTGTCCCTTCATGTTCTGTTGACAAATAGGTGTCCGGGTAGTGTCATGGGCAGTCGAATAGGGATTTAACGTTAAGCAATGTGACCATCGGTCCTAAGAGAAAGTCCCGATCTACCCACTAGTTATTTGTACCGAACAACATCAATTTAATTTAACTCTGTTCCACGAGCTCCAGTTCTGGAGGAATCGGTGCCCAGTTGGAGATGCGAAACAACGTTGTTTTACTACCCGTGATCGTTCATTAGTTCTATTTGGAAGTTCAGCACCCGTGCTGATTTTGCTTTTCCTACACACATGATTGATCCCATAAAGTTATAAATTACGTGAATAACTAAAAGTGACCGATATTGGTTAGGAAAATATCGCCCAAGTTAGTAGACCGACGTCAGTTACGACCGCCATAATAAGATGGTACCACCGACCGAAATTCAGGCAACGGTTTATGTCCTTCTGATGCTGTTTGCCATGCGAGGTTAAGACCTGCGTTGTTCTGGGATTGTTTGGTTTGCTCCTAGATAACGACCAGTGAATTTTACGAAGAAAGGATACGTACAATGCGAGGTAAACCAACTTCCCACTTCCCGACGGCATATGTATGTATTGCAAAAAAATCAGACTACAGTTTAAGAACTGTTGCGGCGATAGATACAGGGGAAACAGTCTGAGAAAAACTGGAAAGGAAAGGAAGCAATTGCTGCGCTTGAAAGGTCTTCAGGAATCATGCTACAAATCATCGATTTTCCACCCCAACACATGGCTACTCTTTGGATCGCGCACGTTCACAAACTGATGGTCACTGGTTATCGAAATTTCAGTTCACGTAAATTTGAATCATTTCATATCATATACCCAACTCTGCACCAAGTTCCAGCAGACCCGGTGACCGGGAAACTTTATTAGCATCCCTTTATTTGAGAAGAACGTCCATTTTAATGCACGCAGCTGTCTCTTCTCATTGGTGCGCCAAGCCAAGTCACAGTATACCATTCAATTAGTATTTTTATTTTGTTTCTAAGACTGCACGTCAGACGGAAACGCATCACATCCTCGACACCGCGACTGTTTTACTGCAATAACTTATTGGATGAGCCTGAACGCACCTAATTCTTGCGTTATTGCCAATTTTGTGATTGCCCTGTGCTCGACCTATGGAGGCATTCATTTTTACTTCCGGGAAATGATTGAGTACAGTTGACTGTTGGATCATCGGACACATCATCTCACCCTAACAATACGCTGCTTTACGTGGTTTGAACTGTTTCATTCACTCAGAACTCTTCTTATCAAACGATCGACGGCAAAGTTTGTCAGTCAGTTCTGAATATTTAATAAATACCCTTTTGTTTGGTCCTAACAAATAACAAGCTTATTTTAAATCTTTCGGATAGAACATTTCGTAATAGTCATCAAAAATTCACGATGTTTGTTCGTTAGAATTTCCAATACAATTTATCGCGAAGCAATATGGTATTTTGATCTGTTATTCTACTTTATCAAGGATATTGGGGTATTCAACGTTGTTATTTCATATGACTGACCATCACAATGCAGGTCAGATGGCATCGGTTCAACCTCCTGAGTTTGGGCTTACCGCGATCTTTCACTTAAATTGACCATGCGGAGTGAAGTTCACCAGGGTTGTCCTCTCTCTCTCTGTTCCTCTTGAAGTTTCTGATCAAATACTTATGAAAATCTTATTCTCACGTGAATGTAGCAATATTAATATTTGACAAGACAGGTAACCGCCTGACTTAGAACAAGTGAATGGAGGCATATGTATGTCTCAAGTTTTTTCAGTCGTTGTTTTATTCGTGTTTGGGATGAATTTTGTCTATTCTCAATGTACTGTGCTGTTGCAAGCTTGGACCGACTCGAAGTCGAACCTTAGTTTTGTAGGGAAGAAGTTGGGTGAATTAGATGATTTTTGTTCTTTTAACGGATTTACCTAAACTGGTGGTTCAAATTGACTGTAGTTTCGTCGTGCATAGGAATGTTCTTTCGGCGCTTACCAATTTGAGAGATCCGCGGCGTCCGTGAGGCATCCGGTTATCGATCAGCAGTGGAGTTCTCACAGTAGCAGCAAGGTTAGTCCTGCCATGAGGCCATTGAAGATAAACACGCCAAGACGGTATTACTCAGTGGGATGGGAGAACGGTCTCAATAACTATGAGATTAGACGTCGAGTATTGGGTCGTGGAAATTAGTCAATCGAAGAGATACTGAATTTGAGTTGACTAACATGGTTGCGGCATGGGATACGCATGCCCAAATAGCAACTGTCTCAGTACACCCCGTTATCCGGGGAAGGTAATAACCGGAAAACAGGCCAAAGTGAGCAGTTCGGGAAGGTATGAAAACCTTAACCAAGTTGACTATCCCTAGTGGGCCAAGCAAGAATATCGATTTCGGGTTCGCCAATTCATCTGACACAAGTGGTGCGGACTTTATGAGTAGCGTTCTTACACTAGAAATACATCTTTTCTATGGTCCTTCTCTCTCGAAACTTTTTTATTTCTTGGTATTATAAGATGGCAGACAAAATCGGAGGACATTAGTGCAAGTTTTATGGATAAGTACACATTAAATTGGAGGGGACAGAAATGGTACACTCAACATTATCATTTTTCGACCAACCGTGTACGTTGTACGGCAAAATTCATCGACCAACTGATCGGCCTTAAGTTCAAGAAACGAATTTATAATGTCTCAGGAAGGGAATCAGGGTCAGTTATAAGCCAGAAAGTGGAAAAGTTATCCGAGATGGAAAGAGTCAAAGTTCACTCTCAATAGTACTGCTGACTTTTGGTTAAGGAAAGTTTGCGGGGAGGAATGCACTCGGTCAGTAGGGAGGATCTTCAAACCAAATGAAAAAATATGGATTAAAATGAATGGTTGAAATAGTCAGTTTACTATTCAAATCACTATCTTTCGATTAAGTGGTGTGGTAACTGATTGCTGTCCAATAATTAAAGATCAGAATTCAACAGATATGCACAAAGCGAGGGTGCCGGATTTTGTGATGGTTATTTAGCCGATCAGTTGAAGTGATCAGCTTAAGGCAGCCAACCCATTCTTATCTTGTAGGCACGCGTACCTACACTTTCAACTAACGGGACTTCCGTCTTTGGTTGTCATGTGACATAATTTTAGGTTGTGCAGTGCACTGAACACAGTGTGTCACATGACAGTCCATTCCTTCAAGTGGTTTTATCGGACTGCGCTACGTACCGCTACCATGGCGCTAGTGCAGTGGTAACGAGTTAGGTAACGGTTTCGGTTGGTCACGTGACATCAACCACGTGCATACTCAAAATAGTGTTTATGAGAAAAATTAAATTGTTTTAATCTTAGAACTGAATAAACCACACGAATCAGTGAGAGTAGTTGCAAAACTGAACCACCTTGCATAGGTCATAGTGGTAACGATAAATTTGCCTACCTAATGGTTAGATATGCATTCCAAACATTACTGATTTACTTTGAACGAAAAACCTAGAAGTGGTTTCAGGTAAACTAGAAGAAACATAATTTTATTTTTCCGTCCCAAGTACCAACGCTTGGAAGAGCAATGTGAACAGATTTCGCCTACGGTTTTATTTGGATTAGTGCTCATGAAGATCACTATCCGCCGGTGACTTATTGCTCAATGAGACTCGAGACATTTCGTACACTCGCAAACTTTTGACTTGTCTAACAACGACATCAGCTTCATCGAACCAATGTCGGAATTATTCCCGTTCAGTATTAATGGTTTTCTCCAATTCAACCGTTGAGTTAGATAGCTCACGACAATGAATTCTGCAGCCGGCCGTAGATTAACCGAAGCCCGCATAACTAACAGTTCCTACTCCATTCGTGATTCAGCACAGCTGTAATCTTAAGCACAGAAACTACTGATAAACGAAATCACAGACAGTCTGTACCGATAATGAGTGCACTGACTTGTAGATTACCCGTAGTTTGGAGAAACTGGGCCGGTCGAATTTATTCGCCTAACTTACATCGCCACCGGAATCCCGAAACCGGCGTAATTTTGAACATGCCGAGATGAGGTAACATTATGAAACAAGTAGTGTCGAAAGGATGCCATTCATTGAATCTGTTGGGCGAATTCGGCCCCAGTTCTGCAGTGCACGTAGTCCTAGGCCACACCTGGGGGCGTTAGGAAGTCAGATCGTAGAGAAACTGATTCAATCTACGATAAAGTTGATTGGAGTAAGATTGGGTATGGATAACTTTAACCGCATAACTTATTCGTTGCAGTGGCTAGGCTCAGTGCAGTGTTTTAATGTGGTCCCATTAGTGTGATTTACAAAACGTTTTCCTCTCTTTTGTCAGATTTCTTTTCCTCCATTTGCCGGTGCTTTTTCGCTCCACATCATCAATCCGGAAAGTATTGTTTTCTCCTGTCGGCTGATTTGCCTGACTAAACTGTTTCAGAATTCTTCTTTCCCACTAATATGTCTGCTCCTTATCATTATAATAAGCAGGATGAGCCGTTTCTATGGCTACTCGGTGGTAACTTCAGGCTGAAGGCAGCGGCTATTAACACACCTTGATAGTAAGGATGAACAAGAGCTGACCACTTTTGGACTTACAAATATATTATATACATATATATATATTGGGGAAGCTGATGCAATGTCCCAGTGATGAGCACCATTTCGTTCCATAGATGATGGTACACATACCAAAATATTTCAATTCAGCTATTTTGAGTTAACCAGTATGGATTAAGTGTGTCGATAATCCTGATCTCCAGACAATTTTCAGTTTTTTGTTACAATCAAGTTACTCCAATCATGACGGATTTCGTGCGCACATGGAAGTGCAGACTGTATAGTTTATTCCCGACAAAGTGGAACACGTAACGGGAATAACGTGTTCACATGCAACGATGATCAAGGAGTTTAACTCCGTCTTTCAACTCTTTCTGGTGTGGAACTCTCTAACTCAATAGTTTACCAAGTGGCAAGGGAAGTTGGATTTTCGATTCTAGTGTCTGATGTATACCGTTCTTTGACTTCTCCCTTCAGAATAACACTCGTTTTTGACTTTCTTATGTGATACAGTTTTGTTTAATGTAAACATTTTTGTAGTTAAGGTAGAGAATCTCCTTTTTCACTTGCGAAATCTAGCATGAGACGTCGTTTGATGGAAAAATTTTCCAGGCATCAAGTCACGCGAATCAAAAACCAATAACAACGTTTTTTTCTGAAATCGAGCTGAAAATTTTTCAATTTCAAGTCAGAATTTATCAATTTGATGTCTTTTGCAAAATCCATCACGGACTGATGTACTCAACATTTAAGAAAATAATTGGAAAAAACTCTTGGTATCCATGAAGCCAAGCAAATGATAATTGCACATTCAAACAAGTCCGTGCTACCAGTAGACTCACATGGCTCTACCCTGCGAACCAAGATAACGGGAGCTTAACAATTTGTGATGAGCTCTGGCATTCACAATATCTATTGGCAATACGATATAATCCTCCAGAATGTCAGGTTATGGAGTTCTGCAATTTGTACAAATGGCCTGCTTTCTAGCGATGGCCACCGTGAACGATCGCGGACCATCGGATTATTTATGGTGAATGCTTTCATTTTTATATTACAGTGGCTATCAAGGTTAACGTTTCTCAAGGCAAGTTTTTAATAAGGATATTCTTTATTCCACTAATGTTACACTGGTATTTCAAGTAGACGGCGCAGTAAGGAACATTCATTACGATTTCAAGTGAAAACAGTTTGGAAATTCGTTTTCACGTAGTCCCGTTGTACAGTAATTGCGAAAAGCTGTCAAACTCTGAGGTAACCAGAACTGTCTTTTATGGAGGCACGTGAGTGAAATCAAACTGTCATGTTGTGAATAGAATAACTTGGTATTACTAGAGTGTCCCCTAGGGAGTTCTCGCTTGTTGGTGGCCCGCTTGACAACTTTTCAGTGGATCCAACCCCGATTCGGAACTGATGCACATTTATTCTATCATCAGTGAAAGGACTAAAGGAGATTATTATTATTATTATCATTATCATTATTATCGTTATTACAGTAATCATCACCAATAATGTTATTAAACCCATTTGGATGCCAGCATACTGCAACCCGCTGAGGGCCTCCAGTTCCATCAAGGAGGTCGTGAATCTGTTGCATTCCAGCTGCTTTTAAAGACTTGTAACATGAATTCGTTGTTTGAAAAAGTGTGACGATCACATGTGCACAACGTATCTGTTTTGCACATTTAAGCTCTTCATTTGATGTGAGTGATGTCTTAAAATTAGCAGTTCGTCTGACTCACAAATTTAGCTCGTCAAGCCTTAGTCGCTTGCAAGATCTACCTACATGGTTGCGTCTATAAGTGCCTGTTTTCAGTCAAAAACAACAGTGACGAAACAGCCATAAATCTCACCCTGCAAAAAACGACAACGGAAATGACTTCAGGATGTATGATAGGTTCGCAGGAGGTCGGTTCACACACACGCGGCCACCCGTCCACTGATGGTTGTGTCCTGTGCTTTCACTGTTGCAACAGACGCTATATGAATCGCACACCCGCAGCGCCAAAAATGGTCCACACTCGCCACAGCTTTTGATTCCAATGTGTCTTACCGCCTACGCCCGGGCGTAGCTAGCCCGTTCGTCACGTGGCTTGGGCAAACTAGCCTCGGCGTAGATCAATGTTGTCCGGCTTCCGGCACCCACCACAACTGTCGACTGGCAATGAGATGCTGCGTAGGTGGGAGCGCGTTGGCCTCCGATCTTTGCTAGATTCACCTGTGTACTTTTGGGTCTTAGACAATCTGAGGCCCTGATAAGAACAAAATCGTCGCCTTTTAGAGGCAATCACAAAAAGAAGCAAATGCTAGGGTGTTGGAATGCACGTCCCCCATTAACAAAATGCTGAAGGTTCAGAGAGGAGAATGTGAATCCAACGCCATCAACACGAAGACAGTACATGCATTTTCCAAAGGGTGAGTGACGAAGAGAAAGCAAGTTGTCAGGACCAAATGACGTAAAGAGTGTATCGAAAAATCGATGCGCCATGTATTGGTTTTAATTGTGAGCGATAAAGTGTTAACAACACAGTTGTTGGTAGATGTAATGTGCCAACGTTTCGACTACCGTGGGTAGTCTTTCTCAAGGCAAGTCTTACAATCAAATCGATTTTGAAAATGTACCCTAACATGCACTCAAACAGCACGTTTTGGTGACCAATCTATCCCTATCGGAGAAACCAACTCGCAAAATCTGTAAAATTTTATCGGATGAACACCCATATACATGTGTGTGTGTGTGTGTGTGTGTGTGAGTTTGCGAATTTTCCTCGACAGTCAATTTATTCGTACTGTTATAAAACAAACATTGATTGCAGCACGCGTCGCGTAAAGAATCGACCAAGTAATCCAAGATACATTGTACAAACTGTTTTTGACTTGTGTTCACATTTGTCACTCACGTCAATCGATACCAAACCACATCTGTTATGGCGAAGTACATCCCAGGGATGGATGTGTATTTTCAGCTGGACAAAAACGTGGAAATAAGATAGAATAAAACGACGACTGTGCTTGAAAAGCATGAAAAGAAACGAAATGAGCGGCGTCATGGAACCAGATGCCTTTGGTCATTGTCCACACAATTTCGCTTGCTCAATCGCATTCTTTAAAAAGAAATGGCATCTTTGATTGGAAGCACCGATTTGCCATTTTTGTGTTCCAAGTGGACGACGTACATTGGAACTTTCGCAAATGTTGCCCTGGGAAAATTATGGGATGATCAATTCCAATTTGTTTTTCCTTTGAGAGTCTATTTTCGAATTATGGCCATCCAATCGCTTCAGAGCTCCAGACTACTGCAAACCATCCGCTGTGTCTTCGTTTGGTCTTTTTCATCTACAAATCCCAGCCAGTTGCACGCAGATTGCCGGGCAATTCGGCACTTTGTCTGATTTAATCAGCTCATCTAGTGTTTCTTCTCTGATATTTTTTTCTCTACCTTCAAAAACTGCGCAAAGAAGCGATAAATTGTTGATTGAACCATTGTCTTTTGCGGATACTTCGAAAATCTGATTAGAAACCGATTGGATGCGGTCGTGCCAACATGGATCGTTAAAACGTTTGATCTGAAGACTCAGGCGTGTGATACAGTCCAAATCTGTGACAATTAACATTGCTTTTCAGTCGACTTATGCGGAACTCAGTTTATCTTTCTTCAGACGATGCTATTCTGTAAAGATTTAAATACTCTTGGGGTTTTAATTATACCCAAATACCATCAAAACAAGTTTATTTCCTTCACGATAAACATCATTTTCTGCTTTGTATAACAAGGTATGTAGTGGTCATAAAAGTAATATCATTATACATGTAAATACTTTTGATATTCTTCCCCTTCGTTATCACTGTGATTACTCTGAATGATTCGCCCGCGTACAGACGTTTCAAAACTTGAGAAAATCCGATTCAAACAATTTTACAGCTAGAAGTTCATTTTGCGCTATCATCTATGAGGCCGAGGCACTGCAGCTATTCTTGCCGCACAGAGCGAACACACGTTTCTCCCACGAACGCGCAGTCAACATCTCGATGTTTGCGAAATGTGATTTGGTTTTCCGGTTCATTTCTGCTGCTTTGCGGATGTGTTATTTAGGGCAGATGGTGTTCATGTCTAGGTCACATAGGCATAGGTCAGCAAAAATGGCCAAACCGTTTCGTGTTCTTTTTTCGAAGGGGAGACAGTGGGACGGGAGAAACAGAAGTTGAAAACACGAGCTACATTTTTGTGTCGAGATGCGACATTCCGCAAACACATCGGTCCGGTATCTTCTTTACTCATTCTGTCGTGAATACAATTTTACAGAGTAAACTCTGCACAAAATATGACGCCACTGGGATGCCGTTGTTGCTTGTTGGCACAGCCGAATCGAATAACAAAGCCAAGCGTAGTGGAACAGATAAAAGAACAGCAAAGGATTAATAGAATCTATAGAACGGACCACTATATGTTGTGGTTAATGCTTAGACTCAGTGTGGAATGAGCAGCCCATTCACTGTTCTCACAATCCAGGGGTGAAGATATTTCGGTCCTCCTTTATTTATGGATTTCGGAAACATTACGGTAGGTCTTGGAACGAACAAAAAATCCTATCTGATGAGTTCGAGGTTAGAGCACTCAGCACGCCTAACACTAAGATTCACAATAAAATGACCAAACTTGTTTTGCGAATGCCATTACCGCAGTTAAAAACAATATGAAAATGTGACGTTCTTGCCTCCTAGATCAGAAAATCCATCAAGAGGCAAATATTGTTTCATCACGTGATAAAGAAGTTACTGAATACTTTACGACCGCCATCTAAGGCCTTCTCAATAATTAATCTATGAATCATTTGCAGAGGGGTTTACGAATTAGCGTTGTTCTGCATACCATTTGCAAACGGTTGCTAACTTATTTTCAGTAATAGACGAATAAGTAAAATCGTTTTCTTCATTTGGAGTTACCCACATGCCAACCGATGAATATTACTTTGCCGCGTAGTGTGCACTGGTTCCTTGGTTGTGTTTACTGGATTTGAAACTGAATTCAGGCAAAATCGGTGAGCTTGTGGACAATTTAATCCACTGTTCACCAAAATCCGCGGACGGTTAAATCTTGCCAATTCTGTCAACCCTAGTTCGGAATTCCTAGTGACGCCAGGAAAGAAGTGGTTTTAGAGAGTTTCAAGGTTAATTGTGAAATTTCTGCATCACCGTGATTTGTTTCATTTTGGCGGTGTAATAAGTTTCTGCCTTTATACGTGGAGACGAAGTAAACGCATACAATTTTGAAAGTGCGTTTCCCACAAGATGTTTGCTTTTTAGGGATCTATCATGGTTGTTGTTGGTGCTAGTGTTAGTGTTGCTGTTAAGGTTGCTATTAATTTCTCATCATTACCGGCCTCAGGAAGACCAAAAACGTTTAGCTGTCATCAAGTCCACATTGATCCGGTACACTGTAACTCATGCTTGTATACTTTTTTCGATGTAACCCAATCAGGTACTACTTATCTATGGGGAGCTACATTTTTTCTCTGAAATCACTCGATCCAATCCTTGCTATATTCGGCTATACATGCACCGCTAAGCATCTACCCGGTGGAGTGTTTAAAGCGAAAAAATGGCATGAATCACGAGCTGGTTGATTGAAATTTCCACTCCACCCTTCCGCTTCCGTCTGATGTGTTTGATCTGGACTTGCCTTCCCATTACCCCTTTGGGGACGTGTTCAGAAGTCTGCTCTTGTTTTGTCATGCACAGAAGGCTTATCCCACTCCTTTCGTTATGTCCGATTCATACTCTGTGCTACTTGGCTGAACTCGAACGCTCGTCAGACCGGCTTGCCTCTTGATCGGCCAATGCAGGGGTAAGCAGAATCCCTTTTAACTACCACAGTTTGTTTCGGACTGGCCCCAAGTTTGGCTGAATCCACGTTATTCTGTGAGTAATTTGACCATCTGAAAACGGTGGTTTTGTGGAAATGGCTTCTAAATTTGTCCGCTCACTCACAGTTTCAGTCGTCGAATATTCCGTTCGTGATGAATTTGTGGTTTGGCCAGAAATATGGTCAATTTACTGGTAACAGGACATAAAGTACTAGGTTTCACTTATTTTAAGTGCCGGTAGTTCAATTTATGCCGTTGGATGACAAATCAACTTGATCGTCCCCTATGTCCGCCCTCGGTTCATTCACTAAGATCAACAGCATTTCTTTTCTGTCTTCCTGATCCTGTTTTTACGAACTGTCGATAGCGAAGCGAACAATATCGTGGTGTTTGAGTGACAGTATCTCCCGTTTCAGATCATCGAATCGTTAGCCAATTTCTCATTTGGCAGCCCGCAGATGATTTCCGCCGTTCGTAAGAAAAACACGTTGCAGTGCGTGATTACGTAAGAAACTGAGAAAACCGACAGTGCTTATCTGAGTATTGGTTTGATATATGCATATGTATATATGAAATGTGTACTGTTACACACCGGAAGCTACATGCTACTGCGATTTGTACCTGGGCCGTTGTGCCTTATGTGACCATGTAAGACAAAACAGACGCCAAAAAGGCTTGCTAATGCTTTGGGACTCCATGCTGTGCAATGATGAACTGGTGATGCTGAGGTGCATGAATTTTGCAAGGAAAAATTTACAATGTGTCTGTGTGTGTACATTCATGGGACAACGCAATCGTCGGTGAATCATACACTGCTGCTTGTAAACTAAGGGGTGCTGACTCGTTCGCAGCCTATTTCCGCCTTGCATATCGAAGTAGCAACATTTGGGAAGTCATTTACCGGTTCTGTAAGTGGCCATTTTTTATGACTGTTGAAGGGTTGTGGAAGTGGAAACCTGGAGAGTTCTGCACATGGACGCTTTTCACTTACAGATACTTTCCATCGTTTTCCCCAGTCATTCTGTTTTGTGCATGTTCTTTGACTAAGTGGAGGCTCAGCAGTTTGCAGCTTCACATTTATGTCACACTGTTTCTGCACTGATAAGGTACCTGTTGACCACGAAATGATTCAAGTGCCACCACAGATATCTTCTCAGGGCTCGACGTAGCCAAAAAGCGATGGTCAGTTTGGGTGAACCTGTCACGCGGATAACAGTTTCAACAATACGGTACCGTTCATTTTGTTTCATTCACCTCCTCTCCCGTGTAGACCGTACGAAATCATATAATGCAATGGGAGCGACTTGCCTCGAATTTCGTCATCTTTTATTATAGCACGAATTTCCAAACCTCAAAAAAAGCACTAGTATGCAAATCAACTTTAAGCCAGCTTATTTATGCAGACGTACCTAATGACGCTTAACTTTCAAAGCCATAGTTCCGGTCAGCCCATTATGTAATCACATGACAGTGACAGTGATTTTAACATTTCGGTCCGCCAAATATTGGCAGACTACTGATAGCCAGTGTTGTGTATAGTCATCTTATCGGAATACTTTTTACGTCAAATGTCTGTCTGATTTGGCTAGATAGCCCCCTATCAACGCCGACGAAGGGCGGTGTGTGGGAGAAGGGAAAGACCACTTTTGTCAACCTGGCACATCTGTCTACTTGGTCATTGGCTATGCGCACGATAATCTCGTTTGACAAGAGTAAGAGACTTATCGGGGGTCGCAGTCTCCCGCGTAGTACGGTGCGATATTTGTCGTACTCCAAATGGGGGTCTTTCACCCACATTTTCAACACAAAATAAAAATATTGCTTGCGCTGAAGACTGCATGGAGTGAACTAGTCCAGAAACGGGTTCTAAACATGACGGATAATCTTATTACTCGCTGGCAGTTGAATAGTCTGGTGATTACACTCCAACTATCATATTGTGCAATGCACCTGTCGGTGGGCCCATGTATTGAAAATATTTTTGACGATTTCATATTCGGACCAGTTAGTCCCCCTGATCAATTTGAATAGAATGGATAGAAGGCACAGATTTGAGATGCAAGCATTTCCTTTTAACCTTCTCAATGGTTCACGTAAAACATGTTAATTCGCATTAGGATGAGACGAAGAGCAACATAATGATTAAACGAAAACTCAGGAAAATGTTTGACGAAAGCCGATTGGTTAACGCCAGAGCAGGCAAACATTGAGAGCCAACAGTTCTTTTACCTTTTATCTTTTACTTCCTTTTTATTTATAAAAAACATACATCACTTTTCGGGAAGGGGGCTGCCGAATGGGGAAGTTGACAGGCGGTGAGAGGATTAGAATTCGCAACCTTCACGTCCATATGCGACGACCTTATTCACTTGGCCACCGCCGGCCGTTTTTACGAACAGTGGTGGCTTCCGTCTGTTGGTCGGCAAAGCCTCACGAAAGGCTAACGGACTAAGGTCATGGTCTCACAGGACCACTAGGAAATTTTGGGCGGGTCATTTTGGTGACCAAAAGTCATAAGATGTTTCACGACTGAAGACACATTCTTTGGTTTCCTAGATTCTGAAAAGTCAAATCAGGTTTTCGACTGGGCTTAGTGAAAGCAGATCAATTGTTCATTTACCGAATGATCACGGTTAACAACTCTCGATTGTTCATTTTCGCAAAATCCAGATACCAGTTGTAGGAGGGTTATTATTTTTCACACTGGTGCTACTATTACTACTACCGCGTCTACTGTTACTCTTGCCGTCATTGCGATTATTGTCATATTCATCCCGCTCGTTCCCGTAAAGCAATTCAAGAAATAAAGAAATCCAGTGCTATTCGACCTGTGTGATATTTTTTCACCGTTGCTGGGTGCGTGCTCCGTTTGTTGGTTCTGTTGTGCCTACCGGTCAAATCTAGTCAGAATCTTTCCTCTGGGAAATGACTTATAAAGGTGCAACCATTGGATCTGATCCCTCGGTTTTTAAACTTGATGGATATTGAGGAACGCACCCGAAGATGAAAATTCTTTGGTTCCGACTGCATTCGAACTCATGCACGGCCGCTTTCCTTGATTTCATTTGCAAGTATTTGTCTTCGTGATCAGTTACCGGCTTATTAACCGGGTGGCCCTTTGGACAGATAAAGGACCAGTTTTTTACTTCACCAACATTTTTTTGGGTTAACAAATCTCTATTAGCTACACGAAGAAGTTGCTCGGATTTTACTCGTAGGCAACCTGGTTCATATGTGACCTAAATACAGCAGACACATCAGCGAATGTTGAACAAGTGATCATAAGGTTGATATACTACTTACTGCTTGTACAGCAACCATTACACAATCAGATAAATACGGTACTGACGGGGAAACAAAAAGGGTGGCACCAGAACCTCAAGAATACATTCAGGATTCCAATCGACATTTCCGTCGCACATGCAACGATGCTGATCGCAGTTTCAGAAAGCGGCCCACTCCCGGTCTGGGGACACTCGACGAAACCAAACTAATCTAGAAACTACCCAGTCCAACTGGTTCGTGATCAGTGAAACATGACGAAATCTAATTACCGTGCCGAATGATTTAAACCTTATGGTCAAACTGTTTGTGCTACGGATTCATAGCGCATAGTCATTCTCTTGACTAATGAAGGGACCTTAGACCAACTTCAATCCCCGCCAAATTTAGCAAGGAGTTTTTGTCTCAGTCAACTTTGGAAAGAAAACAGTCTACACAAGGAATTGAGATTTATCTGAGCTCCGGGTTGGTCATTCCATATCATGAAAAAGCAAACTGAACGACGCTAAATGTTTGCCTGCTTAGTTCGCCTTCAACAACCTTAACAGAATAATTCGATTGTCTGGAGTTTCTGTCTCATAATCGGAAACTTACGAATACTCCTTCGAATAGCTGTGTTGATTTTTCTGATGATAAATATAGTAGGATGTCCTGCTACAGAAATTAAATACTCATCGTTTCCATTGCTCTTTTCAGATAAACCGGTCTTTGAACGGAAATTCCAAATCATAAGCACTTCATCATCAACTATTTTTTCATCTTTCGTAGTTTATGACCATCGTTTATCACTCTTCGGCTCCCATTCATCAACCTTAGTTCGTTTTTATTGACTCTGATCTTTAGTTATGCTAGATTAAGTGACGAGGTATATCGTATGCGAATTGTTTTGTCCAATCACATGTTCTAGCAGGTAAATTTGATTTTCATCAATGGCCGTCTTCAGCAACACGAACTCTATGTATTCAAACCTGGGTCATTGCCGCAAAATTGCTGTCTAGTACAATGAATTGATTTCCAGTAGTTAGCAACTTACACTAGTTAACCAGGGTTTGCAACTAGCTGTTATATGTGATTGGTTTGTATAGTGACCGTAGTGACTGTTAGTTTCCAAAATGCATTTCTCAGATTTCTAAGTTATCAAAAAGATGGATTTCGTTGAGGATTAGTAGCTCTTCACAAAATTATGTCATTATTTAATAAACGCACAGCAGAAAACTTATTTAGACCACACGAGTTCCGAACACAAATGCGCCGCTAGTGTTAATGCTAAGAAATTTTAAAAGTGTTTTTCTTGGCTTGTGATGGTTAACTGGGTTAGGCGCCTGTCAGTCCTAAATGGTCAAGGACTCGAATCCCAGGTTCACTGGTCGTTTTTGTTTTGGATGGCAGTATTCTGCCCCCTGGGGCATCTTCTTTCAATCTTTTTTCTTTTACTTCCTTTATTAATGAAACAACAATGTAGATCATTTTTCAGGAAGGAGGCCACGGACACCAAAGGGCTGCCAAGCGGGAAAGTTGACCGGCGGTGGTAGGATTCGAACCCGTGACCTTCATGTCTAAACGCCACGACCTTATCCGTGTGGCCCCCTGCGGCCAGGACATCTAGCCTATCGATACCTCAAGTTAATATATGTCTCAAGGTCATCGTTAAGGATTCCCCTTTCCCGTGTTATAGGCCCTAATAGTAATGGAGGGTACCCTTTCACTATACTCTTACTTTAGGCAAGTAATAAAATAACCCCCTTACTTCATAACCAAACTGTACAGAATGGTTCTAGAATAAATCTCGTGGTGGACTGTCTTGAGTGGGACTACATTGCTTTCCGTGAATTCTTCATTTTGATGCAGTATATTCGTCGGAGTAGTAAAATCATCCAAAACACAGACCATTTGTGAGTACGGTTTACAAGCCTAATCTATTACGAGATCAATCAGAGCTTTGTTGTCAGGTGTAACGTGTAACTCAGACTCCATTTATACTGGACTATGAGCGTGGTTTCCGTGACGTTGCCAAGTCACATTCATCTTCGATGAGATATTTAAGCTGGCATGTGACTGTTTCAGGTCAGACGACAGGAGAAAAACTGAACGAAACAGAATTAGCTCAACCATCTGGTAGTTCTGATGCACAAAATTGTTTGACTTACTGGAAAGTTGAAAATTTCAGCTATGGTTGGATGCTTGTGCCACCCTTGGTTTTCTCGTTGTTATCTAATCTCTTCCCATTGTTTTTTATCCCGTCCCGTCATTTGCCATTCGTGTCACATCATTTGTTATCATTGCTTTCATTAGGACCTCACTATACAGCGTCTTGTAGGCGTGAAAATAATATTGAGGGGTAAAGTCCAAACAAACTTACGTGCTTTGGAATGACATTTTTTCCTCTTGCAATAAGATTTCCTTCTCCGATAAACAAGGTAACTATTTCCTCTGTTTTGCCTAGCTAGTTTGGAATTTGACTATACCTGATAAGAATTGCTAATTCAATCCAGAATCAGAAAACCCCAGTGAAAAATTGCAAGCAGACTACTTAAATGAAAGAAAACAAACAAACAGACCTGTGGATTATTGCCTCGCGAACCAATTATTACGGACATTTTTAATCGTATGTACAATCTGATGCACCACGAGATGTTTCGATTATGTCGGATAGGATTTTTGAGATCGATTTAATCATTGGATTCATTATCTATTGGATCTTCAAAATACTATTGTGGATGACATAAATCCGATAGCCATTTGTTATTCAGTTTAGGAAAATCACGTGAAGCGATTTTTGGACGTGTCATCTCGATGGTATTCCATGGTGAAAAAAATCTGATAGAATTCCACATATCTGAACCTCACTTGTACTGAATCTCATTGTATTCTGCCATCAGTTAGATTAGCAGAAATAAACGGGGACTTTTATTTTGCAACGGAGGCATATAAACGGAAATCTTAAAGCATTTAGGAAAACGTTTGACTGAACGACGGATGGTAGCAACTGCCTCCTATTGAGATCTGTGAAAGAAGATGTACCTTCATCGTATGAGTGACCATCTTGCTGTGGGAAAACCCCGGATTACGATGAATCATTTCCCCCAAGCATGATAAGTAGCTGTGACATTGAATTTTAAAATGTTTGCCTCTTATATGGTGCCATTCCTGAAATTAATTCCATTATTTCCCTATTGATCATCATCGTTCTGTTCGCTAGAATCTTTCTATGCTAGAAAGCGATCAAACTTCTCTGAAGGTAGTTGTGTACCTCTGTGTGTACAGCTTTTCCCAGGAAATCGTTCGAACATACATTGTATCGTTAATGTAGTTTGCCTCAAATCGACATATCTTGGAAGACATTAATCATGTTTTTGAGAAACTTGTTTGTGTAAGCGAACGACCTTATTTTGGTTAGATAGTCGTATCCACTGGAAACAACTGAAGAGGGCAGTATAAAGATTGGAAAAGCTGGTTCCAGCATCAGACACATTCTGTAAAAACGATGACGACAAGTAAACCTTTGTTCAATTCTATCGGGAAACTACGGTGTCAGGAATCGATGTAGCTCTCTTACAGCAGCGGTGTTCAGATTTTTCTGGTTTTCGCATTTACCGCGAGACGGAGTTTAGCCGGTGAAATCTAACATAAATCGTGTCATCTAAAAGAAACAAATGAGTTACTTTGCTCTATTCCACTGTTGGCCCCAATACGAAATTGCTAAGCAGGCTAGTTCGACCGGGATGAGAACACATGGGACATGGTCATCGCTGTTCTGCAATCGACTAAATCCACTGTTCTGCAAGCAGCACGTTTTGGGTGTGTAAACCACAAATACATAGCAAAGGGAGCAGAAGGAATGCAACCTGAATTCCAGATCGCCCAAAATATCCCATTCGCGAAATTATGGTTTGCACAACTGTGTGTAGCACTGCTTTTTGCACTCAGTTTTACTAGTGTTTACATCTGTCTAGTCTCGTCTGCCGAGTAAATGAAATATTACGTAATGTTTTATGAGGTACGAACTAACCAACCGGAGTTGATAATCGTGTTGACAGCCGCGCAGGGAATAAATCCGTTTGGACAGGGTGTCTGTACAAAGATCATTCCTCGCAGTCTCTCAATAAAACTTTGTCTATGGAAGCCATTGAGCCTCCATTCGAAATCCAAGAATGACTTGTTCTCATCGACACAAAAGACATGGCTATGTATATAATGCACTGCTGCATGAAACGAAATTTTCACGAGTCTTTTCGGTAATAGTTGCCATTCACCATCACTCAGCAACAGAAATATAAGAAAATATGCTTTTCTGCTGGGTCCACGAGTAAATCCCGACTCACAGTTCAGTGCATAGCTGCACTGTCGCATCCAATCACAATCAACCAGTCAGAATCGCGGAAGCTCGAGGACATAAAAAGTGAACATTACTCAACTTTCATTGACCTCAGGGTGTTAAGCTAATGTAAATGAATACCTTTTAAGTAAATCTTAACGTAATTTCTGGTTGCTGAGGTTTGGTTGGTGTCCTCATTTGCTTAGTCTGATGTCAACATTATTCCATTATGTGTTTGTGATTAGCGCTCGTGCTTTATTACGGTAGATTACAGTCCGTGCTACATTGCTAGTAAAGATATATTACTCTTGCCTAAAGAAACTAACAGCTTCACTTCTGTAAGGGTGTCAGCTCCAAAAGGCCAGAACAGCTATCTAAATATACGTCTTGTAGCTCCTGTAGCTTGAATTCCAGCATCAGGGACCAAACGGGCTAATAATGGGTTGGGATTAAACAGGCGCACGTAGAAACTGTTAAACTACAATTTGAATAATATAAAATAATAAACTAAATCCTGGAAAACTCGAAAAACCGTGTACTTTTGCATCCAGGGAACAGCAGAGTGGAAAAAATCGATCGGTTTAGATTATAGCCTTTGATTATTGCGTTCCAAGCGACCTCTTCCTTTGCAATTCGGTCTCACTTCAGTCTCCATGATAATCCTACTGGGAAACATATTTCATCTCACCTGGCATCGACAATTTGGTGCGAACGTTATCTGACTTGGTTGGATTTATGCAATCTACTTCCTCTTATTTGTAGCTGGCATTAGGAGCGGTCATTTGAGCGCATGCAGCTCTCCAAAGTTGCTAGTGCAAGCTGTCACACACCACTTGTACGAGAGACTCGCAGTGACATTCGCCACCCATGCTCCAATTCGTAGTACTGTGTTTGATATTGGAATGATCCCATTGTTAGCATCTGAAAGGCATCAAAATTGCTCAGAAATGCCTCTTATTTCTTTTCCCATCCATAAGAAAGGTGTTTTTACGAACACCTATTTGTTCTTCTACTGACAGGGCTTGTGCATTCTTGAACGGTGAACTCATGAACATAGGCCACCAAAATTTGGAGAATACATGTGGACCTTTTATCGGAAAATATTGACATTGTGAAAAATCACAATGAAAAACAAAAAGTGATCCTTTTGGACACCTCTTCCCTTCTTGCGTTCATTCGACCAAATTGGCTACCATTGCTATTCACGATTTCAACCCACCAGTCAATCCATTCACCAAATCCGTCATTTTTCACGATTAAATTCACCTACGCGTTTTGATTATAGTCAAATGAACTTATAAGTCAATCACAAAGCGCTGAAGGCTTCATGCATAAGTTTGTGGGAAACATGCTAAGGATTCAAGCTTTTCCATCTTCCGTACCGAATGCTTTGAATTTATACTGCATGATGGTCTGTGCGTACGCTTGTCTCCCCGAATCAGAATCTCAATGTTCGTTGGCCACCCGGAATGTGGATGAATTGGTGCGGATTTTGAAATAAACACGACGATTAAAATGTAAATCGGCCACTTGGGCAAAATCAGCGAAATATGGGTCGTTGCTTCGAACCGGTGGTGGCCAAATGGATAAGGCCGTAGGGTCCAGGCATGAAGGTCGCGGGTTCGAGTCCTCCCGCCGCCGGTCAACTTCCCCACTCAACGGCCTTCTGCTGGCCGCGACTTCCTTCCTAAAAACTGGTGTACATTATTGTTTCATTAATAAAGAAAGTAAAAGATAAAAGGTTAAAAGGATAAACCATAAAATCAAAACACTGACCGTAAATCATGCATTGTCTATCACATTCATGGCTTCCATTTCTCCCAAGTTGGCTGACCTCAACGGGGATGTATTTCAGTTTAATTGCACTCTGCGGAGTGCAGCACGGTGCCAAAATCATCCCGTAGAACTACGTATATAAAATTGAGCCCAAAGAAATTAATGAGGGCTGTCAGTGAAATGCCATCTCCAGACGGCGCAAATTCCAAGATTTGGTTTTGCGATATCTATCCAACTGAGTCGAGGGAAAGCCAAGTTTCGAACGAATCTCAACAAAACTGTTGTGAAGTAAATAACACAGTATATCCACAAGAAATAAAGTTCCTTTATGGGCAGACAGAACTAATATTTTTGAGTCAAAGCGCCTACTAATTCAATTAATGAAATAAGTCAGTTGTTATTACCGTACTAATGCTAATGTTTCACTGACCCATACGTTGGTGATGAAGACTGAAATGTACTTGGTTGATTGGTTTTGCTGCAACCAGCATAACCGGGAAAGTATATATGCATGCGTGTGTGTTTGTGTGTGCGTATATGTCTGGTTAGACCGATTGGGTTCGGAAGCATCCGATCGTCTGATATCGATTCACATTGTGTGTGTGTGTGTGTGTGTGTGTGTGTGTGTGAGTATGCCTGTGTGAGAGCCCCGGATACAGCTGATTGTGCCAATGACCAATTGATAAACAGAGCGTGTTTGAACGGGATCTCCGATGCACACACTGTTCTCACTGTTGTCAACTGAGCGGAGTATGTTCACACTGAAGCAAAATTGTCGATACGTATCGTCTCTCTTTACCTTCTACACTCCCTGCCCCTCCTTCTGCTGTGTATTCATGTACATGGGTCGAGTATTACTCACCTAGGTAGATTTCTGCTCACAATTTTCGTTCGATTCAGTCTGCGTGGGCGGACTTCCATGCCGATACTCAAGTAAGTCGGGCACGATACAAAGCCTCTTAATTGTACGCGTTGGTGGAAACCGGGCTACAATAGGAGCTTGTTACCTGATGGGGGTTATTCTTAAAAAGCTCACAAAAGCCGAGTTTAGCACGAAGTGTCCTCTGTTCACATATATACATTTGTATGCATTTGCCAATGCTGCTCACCTGGTTCAACTAATAAAAATATTGAGTTAAAGCAGCTGAAAGTGTTGTTTTTCTGCCACAAATTCAAGCGAGATCAACCACAAGTTTGCAGTGTTTGAAACCATTCCGCTGTTTTTGTACGTTCGCATACTGCATTCAGTGTAACTGCGTACATGATCCGTAAAAAACCGAATAGAAACTGAAACGAAAGTCGGATTGATTGGCCGGCTTTCGGAAAAGATGGAAATTGAACAGGTGGATAGGGTAATTGTCCAATTATCCAGGAAAGATCATATCGATAAGCCGTTTGCAAGGTTCTCATTCCTGATTCAAAATTTTCAGTCGATCCGTATGCGGATTTGCGCAGCCTTCAATTTAAGATGTTCTGTTAATACCATGAACGAGTGATTCGACTTTGCATTGATTATTTTCACAAGTGCGATCCTTTCACTCCCATACACATAGGCTGAGTGATTGGTCCAAATGCTGAATTCCGGAAAAACGTTGCCGCGAATGTGACCAAGGATGCCTTCGAAAAGTGTCAACAACTCATAGATCACAATATACGAAGTGGGTACGTTTTTACAAGGAGTAGTTCCCCTTTCGCCATCATTCAACCACGGAATGTTCTTCGGTTAAGTTGCTAGTGCCAAATGAAAAAGTCAAACTAACTGCGCCTTAGTTAGCACATGATCCTTGGCGGAGTGGAAGATGAGCACATATTTTTTCATGGAAACTGATATTTCTCGAGTACTTGGGCAACTAACTGAGAAGGAGGAACACGTAAGCCGAACGATAGTTACAATTTCTAGTTTTCGCACTTAAGGAACATGCAACCGGTTTTGGCCGTTAGCCATTACAGCGGACCTAGAGAATATGTATACACGGTACATTCGCAAAATAGTGAAATTATACGAATTGCTAAGTTTTATTTATTGAGTATCCGACAGAACTCATCCACAAGGATTCTCCAGAAAGCTCCCTATTGCAATGCGCACAAGAATTGAAAGTTTTCTTGAATTAAACCATAATAGATTGTAAAACTTGCCATGAGAAAGACTATTCACGTCAATCGAAACCCATAGTAGGTTGATAGCGTTAGTAAAATAGCATGTATGCGTTCCAATTTAATCGTTAGGGGAACGTACCCGGTCAATATTGACACATCACACGGATAACTACAACGCCAGCAAAAGATTCGCTTTTGCTTGTACGAAAGACAAACTGCGTATGTATGAATTCTCATATAACAACATTTGAAAAAAATGGCGTCAACAAACAGTTGCAACAATTCCATTGTAACTTCAAGTAACAATGAACGCTCATCGTCATCCACAAAACCCAAGTCAATCAGTTCATCAATCCGACAACGCCTCAACCGAGAGCATTTAGAACACCACAACAAACAAGGTGACCCAAATTTGTTGACTCGATACTCATTCTCAATTACAACCAACAACTGCTTAAATAGGGCGCGCAACCATTCTGTTTGACCCTTCTCCGACAAACGAGCATCTATCCTTATTTCTGTGTGACCACTCCCGTTCCATGGTTTCCGAACTGTCATACTCAACAATGCGGTCCATATATGAGGGAAGGCGATACATAATGAAGTTTAGAAATTTGGGCGAACATACTTCCTTTAGTCGTTCCTATGATCAATACGACTGTACCTAACGGTGATCAAATTATCAATGTTGTGATAGCCTCATCGAACAGATGCGACTTCTGTTAGACGGAATAAAGCAAATAAATCCAATGATCGGTAGTTTGTCATTGATCTGTGTTACCCTATGGCAGCAGTTTTTGTGATATCAAGCAGAAAACACGCAGGCGGCTCGTTTCCTGTTACATACAATTTCACTCAAACAGTCTAGGTTGCGTGACTTCTTATCCCCGTGTACATACGTCTGACGCAGGACCAGTACCGCTACATAATATGATATTGCTCGGTTTTTCGTTTTAATTTCGAAGTTAGTCTGGACTATCATCATAGACTGTCGAGCTGAGAACTCGTTTTAGACCTGAAGTTGGCACACCTAACCCATTCGTATTGCAAGGTACACTATTTGTGTGTGTGCGTGCGCGCGCGCGTGTCTGTGTATGCGTGTTACTTCATAACTTGTAAGCAGAACGTTGTTTGCTTGATCTGATGAACAGTTGTAAATGTTTTTGAGCGATTCCAAGTAATTTTGACACAAGTGTGAAATATGCTGAGGAGTACTGCAGTGAGGTTTTGCACCCAAAGCGTAGTCACTTAACTTGAATGTAGGGAACGAGATAGAAAAATATTGCAAACGTTGTTCGTTTGATTCTTTGCCCACTGTTGTGCTAGATCTGGCCAGGTTCCGTTGGGTTCATAGTGAGTGTCACCCAACCCCAGGTGGACTGAGGTTCTCAGTGGATAAGAAAAACCGTAACGTGTGGTGTGTCGTATAAGTAACCAAAAACACCAGTAGCCTCAAGTTATCACTGGTAAAGAGAGAGAGAGAAAATATAGTATCTACAGTGATCATGACGTCGGCCCATTGCGCTGTTCTAATAACGGTATGTTCTCGACTTGCACAAGGTACACGTGAATGGCCAATGCTTTGTATGAAATATTAATAATCACTTACACCGCTCAGGAAATCCCTGCGTGCCTCTTGGACGGTGATGTTAAGATGTCAGAGAAGACCATAGCTATGGAGACCTCGTTCTCACTTGCTACCGAATGGTGAACCAATGCTTAGGCGAATTTGTAAGTGTGAGTATCCAACCTAATTTTTGCATTATGTATTGACTCCAAATTACAACTGTTTCGAGTAAATAGACATACCAGGTGATCCAACGTTTTTGAGGATCCTTTTGTTACTCAAAGGCTCTCCCCGAGTTCGTCAACGTTATGCAAAAAATGCCAACTTCTTCGGACAGACAGAAAGATAAATGAACAGCAAAAATAGCCGTAAAAATTCCTAAATTTTCGTGCAATCCCACAGATTAGGAAAAACAAGTTAAAATTTGGTTCAGTTTTTATTATTTTCTCTCTAACGTGGTTCTGTCTTTTCGTCCATGAGCCCTTACTTTGCCAAGTGATCGATTTAAATGGGCATATTTGCTTTAAACTTTGCACGAGAGACTTCAGGCTTACTCTGATTTCTTTTTTTAAAGACAGTCGAGTGAGCGTGTTTCAGAGAGAGGCCAATTGGTTAGCTATTTATCTCTCCATGCATACATGATCTCACCTTGCTTGGGGATTATGGTGCTGATTTATTTATTTCCCACTGAATTCCCATCTGTTGGGATGACGTTGGTTTATGCTAGTTCCGAATTCGTCTATTGAAAAATATCCTATTGACAATCGAGCTTGTCGCAATTATGGAGGGGGGATTTAATAGGAAGTGTAAATTAGCCGATTCCGGATTATTGTGCGAATAAGGCAAGCCATTTGAACGATATGCATCACGAATGGAGACAAAGGCAATAGTTAATTGCATGCTTCTACGCATAGGCGTGCATCCGTGAACGTATCATACTTTGCTGTTCAGCGTATACGCAGTATTTGGGCCCGTGTTAGTACTGCCGGGTGAAACGACAGCAAAACGAAAATTGGGGATGAGTTTTGTAAGTTTCTAATTGTTGGTAGTAGTGGCCAGATGCATACGGTTCATATAATCGATTTGTGGTGAAGTGATGCTTTGATTTTTCAAAGTGATCACGTTTTACTGGTGGGCCACTACGAGAATCGAATTATTAGACATTTTGTCGATTTGTCTTTTAGAAACTTCTCCTTTAAAGGGACAGAATTTTGATAGTTTCAGCCCTTAGGTCATGAAAAAAGTTAGACTAAGTGAATAGTGCTTCAGCCTTTAGATATCCAATAGCTGTAACGAAATGACAGCAATTTTAGCCTCATATTAACCCACGGCTAAAGACACATCTAACCCCATGCACGCACAAACATTATCTTACGTCCAATCATCAATCCTGTCAGGAGAAATCTGCGCGATAGACTGGTTTCAGAAGTTCATCATTCACCTTGATCAACAGTTGCGTTCGTTTATCATCGAGAATCCCCAATAGATCGAAATTTTGTCCTCCAATCTGCTATGTTAGAAGCATTTGGACGAAAATTCGTAAACTGTTGCACCATTTTCGTTCCTATCAGCCTAGCATGTCACAGGTAAAATTGCTAAACGAAGGGTTTTGCCGATTGATTTCTGACTTGCGCACGAAGAAGCTGACCAGTGACTGGCACTTAAAGTGAAATCCACTATCAGTCGAGTAACAAATTTAATGAGGTGACGATCTCTCCTTCTTTCTGATCTTCGTCATTGTTCGAGAAACCACATCATAGTTCACGTGATTAGAGACCCAGAGGCGGTAATCTGTATGGTGTAAACTGTTATACAAGATCATCTGTTAATGGGTAATCATCCAGTATTTTTCCTTCTTTGGCTGCTTCTTAATCTTTTATCCCTTTTTTTGTTAGAAGATAAAGGCCACAAATCACGTAATCTGTCAACCCAGATGGTCACAATTTTTTGCTGCGTCCTGATTGTATTGCCCGATTCATTTCTAGCTAGTGAATGTTGGACAGCCGTTTAGAATTGGAAATGTGCCCTCGTGACTTTTTGGGCGTCATGGTAATGATGAACGGGTGGCTGCATACTACGACAGCCTAAATGAATCATGGAAGAGATAAGAGGATGGGTAAGGTCGATTGACCAAGATGACTTTGTCTTTTTCTTGGTTGTTGATTTGTGATGCACAATCCATGTGACCTCGGGTGATAGCACCAAGTACGTTACATGCGTTATTGTGTGTTATCGGCCAACAGTGCTCGGAATAGCATTTTCAAAAGACATGTTGCAATCAGCAACAATAAAACCATTAAGTTTTGTAAATAAGTTTTTTTGTCGTTGCAGTGGTCTTTGACGATGCAACTGTTATTACTCCGGAGTACAAACAAAATAACATTCCGTACCATTCAGGCGAATTATCTTGGATTTGTCAATTTTAGCGTTCGGTTTTGGTGGATATTTTACATTGGATCGTTGTACATACTAATGGATTGATTTATCAATACACTGACAAATTCCTGATTGGTTGGTTGCACAAGGTCGATTTCGTGTTAGTATTAGTCATATAACTGAATCTTGTTATGGAAGCAGAGAAATTTAGAGTTTTCACATGCGTATGACAGTTATCTTTACCCTGGCAAAATTCGAAACGACTGATCATATCCATTTAGCAAAATTGGATACGGACTGCTTTTCTCAAACGGACCAAGTTCCAAATCTTCAAATTAGTTTTGAACAAAAGAATGCCAGGCCTAGAAAGCATTTCATACATTTGGGTAGGCAAATGGAACGGGAATTTCGAACACCGCAAATCGAGAAACCATTTTCGGTTCAGTAGTTATGGAAGACCTAGTACAAATCACCAGCCTCTCGGTACAAACGTCCGTAAATTCCCTTTCGACGGAGGTGAAGTGACTTACTTCTTGGATGTAACGCTTCATCAGCAAATGACAATATAATTTGATGTCACAGGTTTCCAACTCGGTTTGGTTTTGCAACGACACACGTGGATAACAGTCTGTCAACCCAGATTGTATTTACAAACCAGCCCGTATTGGCAGTAATGAGGCCAATCAATGAAAGTGTATTGCAATAACCCAATTTCCAGACATCATACTGGATCGATTACGTGGGCCCGGAAAAAAGACTTGTGAATGTTATTACTTTCGTACCGGCATATGCCGTTCCATACCCATGCGTGCCGACGTCAATGGAGGTTTTACGTCATTTAGGTGAATACTTCAACACACCGCGAACAAGCTGACCAATTGTCTGCCTGTTTTGTTATACAAAAAGCTTTTTTCATCCACGATTATTACGACCAAATAAGGCACATGCTGAGGAGTCTAAGTGGATAAATCAAATGTATTCACACAATATATGATGGCACTCATTGGTTGCATTTCGGTTCTCAAAAACATAAGCTGCAAACTTCCACAGACCTTTATTTTAGCCATCCTGGAGCAATTTTATAATCGAGTTTATTTTGCCCGCTAGTTGAATCGTTAGTCAACGGTGCACGGAAAATAATGAAATGGAATCTGTTGTGTGGAAATGTTTGCACCTCGTGGATTCCCGCGATTTTTGCGGCAATCGAGTAATATCCTGCTGAATAATCTTGCTAACTAGATTGAATGGAAGTTGAACCCCCGATCAATTGGGTGCATATCTTCTTACGAATATGGACATCATGTCCGATAGGTGCGGTTTTCGATGACAAATGAACATAGTGAGAACTGAAAGCACTCGGGATAGGAACAAATTATTTTCGTTGAAGTTCACTTTAATTTTTAGTATCGATTGTGACCCTAAGTGAATGAAAATCAATTCTGTATCCTACTGACTTACTGTTTTTCAGTTCTGGATATGGTCGTTTAGTGATCTGAGTAAAGATTGGACGAATCTGTGTAATGTCATGTGGGACAACTGGCGTTGTCATCAGCTTGCAAGAAAGCAGAAACAAGACTTGACAACAGAAAAGTCCCAGTCTGAATCAGCGACCAGGAAATCCGGACTAGCCGAGTGAGGGAAACTCGTGCGCCCAAGAAAAGATCGAATAATGACCATTACGAGACAAAAGTATGCAGTTAAACGAAAGATGCGCTTTGCTACTTGAGCTTTATTTGAAAGGCTTGGTGTGTCCAGCTAGTGAAGACGTACCTTCAGAAAATGGGCACATGGTCCTAAATTGTAACATTTTGTAGCAAGTAATATTGTGTATGAATTGAAGAAAAATAATTTTCCGGGAGCACACGATTGGCTTTGCAATCATAAATGAACTCATCATCCAGGAATAATATTTGAATTTTGGAAGGAATCTCAAAGTCCTATAATATAGTTGATGCTGCGAACAAAACTACGGGGTGTGTATACCTGATGAGCATCAATAAACGCAAAACCGATCCCGTGATCTGGCGAGTTTGTTCTCTCACTCATGTATAATGCTGCATGCAATAGACTATTTTTTCAAACTTAATATGATCTGGAACATCAAATATTTGAATCCTAAAACATGACTTCCCGTTTGAACTCATTTGGTCGATTCGATGATCGTGCATCTTAGTAACTTTTTCTTCTTGCTTACAAAATACCTCTCAGTTGAACTTTGACATGGATTATTGAATAAACTACATGTTTGATTTGGCTGTTATTTAGTGGCCGCTGGATATCGTCTCGTCACTTTCGGACGTTGTAGTAGCCTTAATCTAGAACACACGTTTATCGACAACACATACAGTGACTGGACATACTGCAGGTTCAATAATCCAGTCACGTGACTTGTTAGCGTAGTATGAGTTTCGTCAATAGCTCTAATAGTAGTGAGGAAATGTTTTTTGTTCTAACCAAAGTAATGACTGTTGAAAACAGATCGATGCTACCAAATGATGGCCGCAACTTATTGAACGGCAAGCGGAGGGAACCTGTAGTACCCAACCTGGTCGACGAAAATGACTAAGCTGTGAGCCAAACACGGGATTCCAGTAAGTGGGCTTCAAAACCGTATTTGTTACATAAAAGTATGTATGCAGGATGTCCGATTGATGAACAACTCAGCATTCGTTTCCGAATACAATTTAATTTGCACCAGAGATCTGCATTTGGAATATCGATCTATCCCGTCAGTTGCATGAGTTCTGTAGTTTTTTTTTCAATGCATTTCACCTGTGTGGAAACACGTGATTTTTGGAAATCAACACAAAACTCAGCTCTATCGAATCTTCTCTAGTTTAAGGCAGTCTGACTAAAATTCGAATTACGAGGTACTCATAGGCGCGAGGAGGTGTTGTCTATAAAAATCTATTGTTTCATTGTCGTGCAGGGGGCAAGTCTTTACCGGAACCTGATTATTCAAAGCGATCAATCGGTTGACCAGTTCTCAGACTCATTGGGAGATATACTTAATAAATTGATGATAGAATCAACCAATTGACCGTTCATTCACTGATTCGATTCCTAAAAATTACTGTTGTGCAAAGCTTTTTGTTAGACTTGTCTCCAGTTTTACCTCCTTTCAGCCTCAGAAACAGATCACCGTACTCAATGTCGTGAACTGGGTTGGGTGTTTATTTGTTTGCAACTATAACTCTCTGCTGCTGTTTGGGTGTACCACTTCCACGCGTCCTTGGATTTGCCTCTCCTACCTATTTGGAGTAAAACTGGTTTATTGGTTTAATTTTCGAGGCTGTATTCAACTGGCAGTTACTTACTTTTAAACCCCACTCATTTGTTCTAATTAATACGCGTTTTGGTACGATAGCTCTGAACTGGGTCATGAAATTTATGCAATATTGGACGGAATCGTTTGTCGCTTTACCCGTCATTAACCAGATTGGTCGCTGTTGTTTACGATATATGATGACTGGATGCAAGTGGGAATGCGTACGCTGAATAGTCGTCTCTCTGTATGTGTGTGTGTGTGTGTGTACGTGTTTGTGTGTTTGTGCGCGTGTTTGTTAGTTTTAATGGATCTGCTGTTTAGATCAGTGAATGTTTTTCCAAAATCTTGTACGTTTTTGCTTGGTAGCTGTCATAGTTCTACTACTGAAGCTACTAGGAGTAGTAGATTTGTGACGCATAATCGTCAACCCTCCTACTCCTATTCATTGTCATTGCTTTTGGTATCACCGATGTCCTTCTTATTCGTGTTGGTGTTCATGTTTGGTCGTTTTCTGATTTATTGTTGCTGCTTCCACAATGATTGTTGTTATTTATCTCTGGCCAAGAGCTGCTGATTCGGATGTCCGAGGATCGATCGACTCGCGCATCCCCCCCCCATCCAGGAATTCTCGACTCCACTAAATGTGTTTACCGGTGTGCATACATGTTTGTTTTTCGGGTACTACGCCCGCTCGCCGATTGGTTCCATAATCCGGACAACTATGCGAATGTGTGTTTGTTTGTTCTTGTCCTGGCTTTTGGCAACATAGTTGCTGATTATCGTACCACCTAAGTCCATGATACAGACAAGTATACGTACACGCATACCCCTAGATCACCTCGGTTATCAGCTCAATTTCGTGACTTGATCCGATCGACAGAGAATGGTCCAATTGGCGCAGAAACTGTTCTGTGGTTAGTGGGATGGACCGAGCACCCAGTTTTAGCATACTGATTCATCCTTGTGTTCGTTTATGCATTTGCAAGGATGAATTTGATAACCCAAGTCCACCCCTCTGACGTGCATGTCGGTGGGAATAAAGGCGATTTGTGTAAATTGCAACACTCGTCACTGCACCGACATTATCCTGTTCTGGCAGGAAAAGCCACCGCATTCCAACCTCGGTTGAAGTCTATAAACCTGTCGAGTAAGTAATTGTTGAGTGTGCCAGTGATAACACGCTGCTAAACACCGCTGTACATATGTTGAGATTCAAACAGCAAAAATGAAATGTATTCCATTCGGTTACGTCAGAGATCAGTTACGTTATTTACCGAAATGCATACTCAGGTTTGCCTGAACTGAACGATCCGTAAGTTCTAACATCGACTGAGTTCCTCCTCGCGAACAAACTGGTGTGAATATCCTCGGCCAGAAAGACACGCGAGTTGTAATCTGTTCTTTGTGACAAGATAATTGCATTTAATCACCGAGTAAAGCCACTCTAGAAATTGAAACACCGTGAATCATGTTTGACTGGGACAAAGTCTGTACCGAATGGAAGCTATACCTACCCCCCCTCCCTCCCTTTATCGCAGATAACTCATTCACCATTTGCACCCCAAATTTTAATTGAAAGTACCGAAGAAAAAAAATGTACCCGCTAATGCATTAATAGACTCGGGCCGTAGAATGAGTTGGCTTTTTCGCAGCTGTTAGATAGTGAATGGGCCATCACGAGTTTAGCAGGTGAAATGCAACCTAGTGATTTTGGCCAATAACCGAACAGTGTACTAACGATTTAGAATGACGACAAAAAAGAATGTGATCTTGTTCATAGTGTGGAAAAAGAACAAATACGGCTAAACTGGTCAGTAGCATTAACAGCTTTTTTTGTCGGGAAAAAATAAAAATAACCTTTTTTGTAATTTTCAACATAGTTTCCTAATCTTTACTTCCTCCGGTGTCCTCGTGTGATGCAACTTTCATTAACCTCAGGGACTGAGACGCGGCCCACTGAGGAATAAAAAACTGATGAAATGACCGGCGTGCGGGGGATTTGAACCCTTGAGATTGACTATCAAAAGCCAAGGCAAACTTCTCTGAAATGTGTTCGAGATGTGAAACTGAATAGTAATAAATGAATCTGCACTAAAATAAATAAATTACCCTCACAGTCGTGTTACTGCCCGCGGATAACAATTTCTCGAGGGCAGGAGGCCTGGCTGACTGCTGTTGTGTTTCTGGCATTTTCCGAGTAAATCCCTAAAACTTATGCCAATTAGTTTCAATTAAACGGAACAAAATGCTGATTATTGTACTGGAAAAGTCATTTCCTTTGGAATCACTCATACTTCTTGTGCTTTTCCGATAACTTGAGCAACATTCAGAGTTTCTCGCCTCACTTTGGTGTTCACCTGAAAGTATGCGTATACCTTCAGTTCATTTTCCCTCGTTCTTTCCTCTCCTTCCTTGTCCAATTCAGAAAGCGATCATAAAATCAGTGCCCATTACCAGAGCCGACTCTGTGAAGTACTCATGTGCATCGATGAGCCCACATTTATGGTTTGCTACCTAACTCACGGACTAGGATAAAAGAACACACTCGTTTTTTGCTGACAGGCTGAAGCAATTTGGTGCTGAGCAAACTGTCATCGTTTCATTTACTTGTCAGTGCATTCCCCATCAATCGCTGTATTGCTGTCTTGCAATAGTCTTCGGTCTATCAGGGAAATGATTATTTGCGCTTTTACTATTTGCTTTCCTTTCGTTTCAGTTGGTTTTGAGTGGAAAACGGTTGAATAACATATCAGCGCCTGGAAAAAATGTTAGACAAAAATCCTTGCAGGCTTCTCTGTTACGAAATGATTTATCCTTTTGTTACGGGCATTCATCCGCTCGTTCGCAGTTTGAAATCGTTCCATTTGGTAGTAGGGCTGGTTATAAGACGTCCGGTGTCAGTCCGCCTTAGGAAGCAAGCGGCTATCATGGCAATCCAGGTTTTACCTACTACGAAACCCTCTTCACTGATTTTCCCATTGACCAAAATGCAACTTTTCGATCATGCACACGTTCGTGATATACTGGTACAAAGAATACCACCACTTTTGCTTTCTCTTTCCAGTGCCTGGTGCCGTTTGTGTAACTAAGCGAATTGTCACAGATGGTTGTGACGAAATCAGTCTGTGTAAAATCTCCCTCTGATAGGTCAATGCTATTTTTCGAACAATGTTGGTGAAGGCAACGATCACGACTTCCGGAAATTCATCGATTCAGAACAGGAAGTGGAACGATCCAGTAAATGGCAAGTGGGCAACTGAAGAACTCAAAGTAATCTGTTTAGGACAATAGTGGGGTTGAAATTAATCACCTGAATGTCCTTGTACCACTTCTGACATTCGGGTTCACATACCCTGTGCGGTTAAATTTAACGGGATCTTGTTGCAGGAAAAATGTTTTTGCAGATAGGTTTCACAAGATAACTGACTAGCCGGCGGAAAAGTCCTTGGCGAAGGGGTTTTCATCATTTGAACGTGTAGGCAATGGTATGTGAGTTTCATTGTATGTCAACTATATGTTCAGTGATGTAGAGGCAATGCAGCGGGACTGAATAGAGATGCACAAATAGAAATCAGCCTCTCGGGCTAAAACTGCTGTCGGTAACCGGAAGCTAGGGAACGCAAACTCTGATAAGCGGTACTCAGCTATGGCGCACAACAAATCAAGGTGGTCAGGTCTGGAAAGTATCAAAGAGGACAGCGTGAGCCAAACCGACATACTTCACGAGACGTTGCAGTCAATGGATTGATAAACTGGACTGAATGGCCGACATTTCAGCTAACCGTACACACACACACACACACACACACACAAACATACGTTAGAATGGTTGTGCTGAGGTGAAGGTGACTGCCCGCAGTGAAAATGGTATACCTATTCGTTTAGTTTTTTCTCGGTTCCACCGTTTAGATTGCAACTCACCGAATGACAGGAAATGTTCCGTCGGGGACAGGAAAATTCCTGAGTGATCACTTGGGTAATGCAGAAACGTTCGGTCGAACATTCTGTTAGTTTTATTGGCTTCCTAGCTAAAAATTTCCAACCTTTTTCAGTGATCTGGCACACTAGTCCCTGTTACCCCATTTTACTTAAATTCTTCGGGGAAAAATGGTTGTTTGAACAAATTACCGATGTGTTTTGTTGTCAGCTAACCCTATCTCGCTGAGCTACAAATTTTATTTTGAAACTAGAAATGGAGAATAATGTTCTCAGTTGCATTTCTAATCCGGAAAGACGAAACGACCAACATGTTAGAACCAACCTTCCACAGTTCGCAATCTTAATTTGACCTCAGGTGACCTCGCGATTACTGACCCCGATAAGTGGAACAGGTGTGATCGATTCCTCCGGTTCCCACAACCTTCGTGGCAGTACACGGGCACAGGGACACGCGCAGGCAAATAAACAAGCCGATTGATTGGAACAGCTGTTGATCTGCCGTTACAATATAGCGCAAACAACAGGTGGTGATATCCGCGACCCGCAACACCGTGTGTTTGACGTTATTGTATGCCAGAATAAAGAAATCATAGACACGGTTTCACAATGAATCCATTAGATGCGACAAACGGTAATTCGGGCTTTCGATCAATGCACTTCAAACTTTTCGTGACCTGGTTCACCTTAAATTTCGATCGTTTTCGTGAGGGAAAGTTCACTTGGTCGTTTGGTGCTGAGCAGGACAGGCTGCAGTTCTCAATTGAATGATTAGTAAATTGTAAAGCGAAATGGGTTTACAGTTCTGATGAAACGGTAGCCTTATTTGTTGTGAAACATCGGTAGAGACAAATGCCATTAGATTTCGATGCGATAACGGTTTGTCGGTAAACAAATGAAGATGCGAATAGATAGATGGATCAAATCGACGGATATGGAAGACAAAATGGACTGAATGTGAGGTTTTGGAAAGCACTTTTTCAAGAAACATGAAAGTGCTGTAACGTGGTTGTTATGGCTGTCCAATGAGAGGTTATTTGAAACAGTTCCAAAAACGGGACTAATAAAAAACAGCCCTTACTTACGGTGAAGAAATGTATTTTTAGCAGGTTGCATAAATGGTAGGAGAGTAATAGCAATAGAACATTTTACCCAAATTAAAAACAACTTCATGTACAACACGTTGTGCTCGTAGGGGGCGAATCGGGCAGGTAGGTCGGACAACGCGAAAACAGTGGAAACTTGCGTAGCTCCGGACACCCCTAAGTAGTTCACACTAATCACGTGACAGTCAGTGGGAACCAAATGCGATCCGCACACAATAAACCATTCAGTAGGAAGTCACATTGAAATTATTCCCAGTTAGGGGAAGGTTAACAATGAATTCATCGGAAGCAGGCTACTTGGTCATAAGACTACCCCATAATTGATGCCATCTGCGTACTCAAGTAAACGGACAGAGGAAAAGGGAACAAAACCACCCGAGTAAGTTGGGAAAAAGAAGAAGGAAAAGTAAAGACTAAGGACCAAAGGACTATTTAAAACTATATTTTATGTCCAAACCTATTGGGTTCTTTTCTAAAATGGTCTTTCAACTATTTGGGAGTACAGAACAGTTAATGAACTGCGGTTTTTCAGAGGCTGAAGTTTTGGAACTCCGCCAAAAGCTAATGGAAAGTCAAGAAACACATATTGGTGTCATTCTAACAAACCGATGATATATTCTACAAACCACTAAACAACTGACTCTATTACATCAATCCTCAAGGCTCGCGTTTGCACATCATCTGCCATTCTTCAATCAAATGTCTGACTCTGAATTCGAGATGGTTCCTCCCGGCAGCATTTGCCAATCTTCACACTTACAGGCAAGCTGCTACTGAACGAGGTTTTTCTCGTTCTTGTTCGACACTATGCACCATAGTATTCTGAAACAAAAGAACATGGTATCCGCAGTTCGGAATGCAATGCGGTCATAATAAGTTGCTAGTTACTGAAGCCCTTAGTGTTAGAACGGTCATTATTTCGACTGTCCAAGGGCGTTCAGTTTGTGAGAACACAATCAATTTTGGTATTTGTTTCTATTCGTTATTGATATTATCGTTTGATAAGAACGGTTGCGGGAAGAGGTTGTGGACACATGCAGTCTGGTTTTTTAACAACCGATGAAATTCATCTGAGCGGCTGTTCTTGGGCGTTAGGTTCATTTAAGCGGAAATTTCCCGTTCAAGCTGAAAGCGACCCTCGTTAGTGAATGGTATGAACCGAAAATGCGGTTATTGATTCTCGCCATAAACTTTACTAATTGAGATATTTGCAAATTAACATTTCAGTGGAAAGTGATAAGCGGTACAGAAAGAATGAGGAATAGATGGCTAATTGTGGATGAGTTCAGTGGGTCATGTGTACGGTTCATGAGAGTGATAGATGCCAGATATGTTCAACAGAGTACAGATGAACGAATTCATCAGTTTCGATAAAGTTTCCCCTTTAGGCCGAGGGCCATGGATATACTAATCAAGGGGAGTGAGAAGAATGTGAATCCTAGGTATATACTTCTGGTTCATGAACGCGTTGAATGATGAACTGAAGTTAATATGTCGAATGATTTTTGAGGCCATAATACGCTATTTGATGAAAATGAATTTGCTAACTGGGAGAAACGGTGCGATTTCTGAACAATCATCATTGGAAGCACAAGTTGTTGCGAGGGTTCAGGACTTTGTGATTTAGTTTCAGATAATTACAACGACCAAACCCACTTCTTACTAAAGTCAACCGTGTTGCATCACAATTGGTCACAGAAAAAAAAATTAGACCGGTTGTTTAACTTAAATTTATCTTTTGTATTGTCACTAACAAATCAGAAATATCGTCTAACTTTCTTTTTATTTTGCAATAATCGATACCGATGCATGTACGTTGCGGCCGAACCGGTGTTCTACTTCAAGACAAACTATTGTGACTTAAAGATCATGGTTGGCAAACGAATCGGGCCTGCTCTCAGCGGTGTGAAAAAACAACAATTCACGACGTAAATCCGTTATCTGTGACTGAGTTCTGCGAAACGAGCAGTTTTTAGGAATCAAATGACATGCCTCTAGGGTCAGCGTGTGAGGTGACAGACTTTAAATCCACTCGACCATTGGGGCTGCAGAAAAATCACCCTGGTCACCATCGCTGGTTGAATTCAACATTGGCTGACGGAAAACTACGTGACGGTTCACTGATGATGAAGTACAAAGAATGGTGATTTTTCTTCTCATTGGTATGTCACGCATACGGATGGACGGATAAAATTTTCCCCGATGCACATAACCGCTTTCGCGGTTAGTCCCGCTCTTCAACTAGTAATAATAATACCGATAATAATAATAATAATAATAATAATAATAATAATAATAATAATAATAATAATAATAACTTTTTGCACAGTGATTTTCTGAAGCCGCTTGGAGCTTGATACTACGTCATTCACCCAGGACATACTAACAAAATGGGAACACAAGCTATCGTTCTTGAGTGCCGGGTTTAGCCAGAAAAAGTGAGCGTTGTACATTTTCAAAAACAACCTTTAAGAATCTCCAAACAAAAGTCAGAACATCTACCTTGTTCAAATTAGACTCTTCACATCGATTGGCCTGTGCTTATAAATCATTTCTACCGTAAACCGAATGCAATCCCTTTTCGAGAACAACAAATGCACTGCGAATTCCGATTTTATCTATCAGGAAATCCCTAATTTGAGTACAAACCACACAGAAAATAATAAAACACAAGTCTATGTCGGGGGTTCCGTCGTGACATAGTGAAACAATATACCAGATAACTCTAAGAATGACGACGAATTGAAAGATCATGACAGAGCTCAATAACTTTGAAAAAAAGTAACAATAATAATGGAGATTAGGATGAATTGAATGATAATTCGGATGACAATGATGATGATGATGATGATGATGATGATGATGATGATGATGATGATGATGATGATGATGGTGATGATGATGATGATGATGATGATGATGAGTATAACGATAATATTTCCAGCAAATCCTGATCGTCAATGTAGCTATGACTATTGACGTACTCACGTCTGCTGTCTGGTGAATAATGGTTCAAGACTATGTTGGAACAATTCTGTTATAGCGCAAGCATTGACAACGTGTATGTTCAAATTCCTAACACGTGCGACTGTCTGATCAGTGTACCGGTATTTTCTATGCATCAGCGTCATGGCGACCGGTTTGTTTTTTCAGTCTTCATTTGCACACGTTGACGAAGCTGCTTGTTCGCGTATCTTTTTTCAGATAAAGGCATACATTCTTCTTAAAAAATATAGACGTGACGAAGACAGGCTATATTCCGTCCCCAGGGGGTTTACATAAATATTTGGGTAAAGCACAATCAGTTGAAGTGCGTCGATAGAGACAATGTTATCTATGAAGTCCCCAGGAGCGACGAAAATCTGCTAAGTGATTTTTCACTGCCTTTCCAGAATAAACGATGAATGCGGTATCACAGATCGGGAAAAAATCCCAGTGTGGAAACTATAATATTGGTATAAAGATAAGCGGAACTCCATTAGGCTCACACGTGTGTGACTGATACAGTGCCGCTGCTAACTGGAAAGAACACGGTGATTAAAATGTTTAACCGATTTTCAGGTTTGCTGTGCACTTGTTGGTTCTATTAGGCGAGTACCATTGATTTTTCTCATGTTTGATTGATTATTGTGAGTGCCATACAAGTGCCATATAAGAAAACGTATTAATGAAGGGGACTTTCAAGCTTTCGTGTTATCTGAAGCAAATGTCTCCTATTGTCAATCAACTTGTCTCCATAGTTATATATATATATATATATATATATATATATATATATATAAACCACAAATCTGAAACTAAATCAGCGAACCACCCCAAAAATAAAGAAACAGAATCTTTATAAAGATTTGGCTAGATTTTATCTCGTGTTATTGATTGCCTACCACAATGCATGCTGGGGTATTCTCAGAGTAGAGACTACTCACAAAGGGTCCTGCCCTGAGTTTTTGTTCCGAAAACCAGACCAAAAGAGCGGCAAAGCGAGCCAAGATGTTAGAAGTCCCTTGGGTGACGATGATAGTTATTTCACTTTGTGCGTCTGTTGAACAAGTTAAACCGGAATCCACTACTCTCGAGATGTCTAGCAGAGCTGATAGCCGCAAAATGCAGTTCATATGCCTATTCTAGCTTAAAATAGTTCAAATGAGTGACAAACTTCCGGTTTATTGGCAGTCTACACTGACCGTGTTGAAATATTATCAGGACATTCTGGTGGCATTTTATAGGGACAGTTCTTGTCTAACGTTTTTGACATTGTTCTAATTTGTCTATGGCAGCTTATTCACCAAGGTTGCACCCTCTTCTGCAGTTAACCACCAGTTTGTCGGTCTTTCTCTAAATCAGAGACTGAAGACAAGCCACACTGCGAGCAGATCTGTCTCTGCATTCAGTAAAGCTTTGACCGAGTTCAGTAGAACACTTTATGAGTTGTCAGTACTCAATATCAGCAGTGACTCTGCTTTATGTTCTAAATGGAACTCCGAATATGGCTGAATCTTTGGAAGCTGAACACGTGGTCTCTGGAATTGGTTTCAGTTGGGAACGTCCAGATAGCACTAGTACGACTCTCCTATTGTAATGCTCGTTGCAAACACTGCACAAGCCATTCTGAATACACAACAAATGTGGATTACGCAGGGATTGCGAGATCTGGTGATTTTACCGAGTAACAGAGGTGATACATGCCGCAACCATAGGGAATTCCAGAAAACTGTCTCACCTCTCCTGATTCATTTGTAAGAAAGCAATAGATTTGAGAGAAACAACCTTTGGGGTTGGTAATTCTTCGATTCATAATCGACAACGATGAGTCCTACGCTGGGTGGAGTACTGTGAAGCAATTTTTCCCTACTTCATCTTCAGCTTCTCCCATGGTAGTTCTGGAACACGTTCTGCTGTCTATTTCGACGGATCTGTTTTCTGAGCTCCCTCAGAAAATCGAGGCCACCAGAGGATATGAAGCCCTAGACTCCGATGATTTCCTGTCAGTAAAGTTTGAAACTGGTTGAACCACACTCGATAGAGAACTTCATGTACTGCCCTCGCAATTCTGGCACTCTGGGCAGGCCCAGTTTTCTCAGGGAAATCCGGTAGTTGCCTCCATCTTTAAAAAGAACTCAGACAGTGACTGCGTCAGCCATAAGAATATTAGTCTTGTACCGGTAGCGTCGAAGCTGTCAGTGTCCCTCATTCTGCGCAAGTTACACAACACGCCTAATGAGGAAACTCACGAAAGGCAGACTGGGTTTCGCGCCAATCACAGATGCATTGATCAAATTCTCGTCACCAAACGGTTGTTCCAGCAGCATTTTGGTTTCCAAACGCTAACAGTCATTGTATTTGTGGATGTTCAAGCTGCTTTCTACTCTGCCAATACGACTGCACCATGAACTTATTTTTTGAGGACTGGTATACTAGGAGGGTATGCATCAAAGCTCAAAAATTCGTACCACCACACATCAAGTTGGGTAGAAAAGGTTGGGTGATATCCCCGTTTTTTTTTTTCAACCTCGCCATAGGAGGTGTTTTACTGGTAGCTTTGACTAGTTTAAAGGAGGGCGAAGTGGGAGTGGCGTCAAGGAACAAAATCTTCGATGGCTTTTATAGCGCCTAGCTGAAAAAAGTGCACACGCTATTCCGAGTGCTTTCGACGGCTTGGAGAGTGAGGTAAATCTGATACTGTGTGGGATTTGCAGGTTTGAATTGGATAACCAGGACCACCAGAAGCTTTTATATATGCTGACATTTTATGTTAACCAGTTGAAAGTAGCCGACGACTTTAATTACCCCAATAGTCTGATTTCAACTAGGGAAATTTGGAGAAGCAGCTACATCACAAGTTGTGGAATTCATAGCAGCAGTTGAGAATCAAAAACATACAAGGCCCCTCCGTCACTGTTGTTCTTTCCTCAACAGTGCTCTTCCTTACGGCCGCAAGATTTGCGCCCTCCGTATTGGAAATGCACGAACGGTCCATGATTTTGACTACCGAAGCATTGCTGGAGTCTGGTTGGAACATCGGGTGACCTGGTGCATTGCTGTGTTTGGTGTTGATAGTCATTCTCTGACCGAGGTAGTCGCTCTACTCCGCCTTCGGTGGGTTAAAACACGTGCATGTCCATCGTCTTTTTTCCAATTAGGGGAACGAAGAAGCGACATGACAGCAAGGTCCTGAATACGAGCGAGATCATGAACTTGGCTTGGGCACTAGCATTGGTTTGTGCTTTCGACCTCCTTGGTTGTCGTCCAAGAGATGTGGATGATCGTTGGCTGGAAGCGATGAGAGATGTGGCTCAAAACCAAATTTAGTGACATGCACGCTCCACGACCACAAACTCCCAGTGACCGAAGAAAAAATAATCACAAAATCTTTACAGAAAAAATATTGAAGTCATTTCAGTTGTACTACTCCTCACCTAACTGTCACGCCAGCTGACATTCATTTTGTACATTCTGCTTGTGTTGTTGCTTTGCAGATGTAATGCACAACACGATAGCTCTGCGATGAAAGCTAGTATAGAATATTCGCGTTGAATTAGCCGTATTAGAAAATAACCAAAAGCTTATACATGAATTGTCGGCAGTTAGAAAACAGCCAATTTGACAACAAATTTATGCCGTAGGATTTGTCATCGCCTGTATTAGGCACAGTGGTGTTTTCATTTTTGATACTGGATTAAAAGAAAATGCTCCGAAGAACCTTTTTATGCAACCGTAACTCTATATAGTGTTTTTGTTTCCGCATTCGGGACTCGGTTTCATGGAATGCCGAAAGTTCTATGACAAAAAATCAACAGAATGACTTTCACCCCATGGTCCACGTACATATTGGATATCGATACATGGCCGGGGCTACTGGGTTGACAGTGGCAATCAGTATGAACCCAGCCATGAATTCTTTTACTACCTACTTGAAGCATGAGTGTAGTGGCTAGAGAATGGCCTGTAGCCTTCAGGGCCCACAGCACCGGAGGGGCGGGAACTTCAGCCAAGACCCTCAGACGTGGAGTGGCACAGAACCTTACAAGAACCCATTAGTTCAGGCGTGGTAACGAACCAGGCAACAGCGGGTTTCCCTCTATCACCAAAGCCGTACTCTTTGCAAAATTGTTGTACCAATAAATCCTTGAAGTGCATTGCCTTCCCTGTGACTGTTTTGTACATATCTTGTCTTGGTTTTGCAAGAAATTTCAGATGCTTTCGGAATGGAACCGTGTCACCAGCGTAGGTTTGACCATAAGGAAGTAGTCTTGACCGAACGACAGCTGCAGGAACAGCTCAGACTCAGAAATCGACTTACTTGTCTCAGTGTCCTCCAAAATGATTTGTTCAGAAGGCACCTAGTTCGTTGCCAGCCGTAGATCGGATTCCTTGTCAGTCAACATCATGATCACTACTGCAAAATCAGGCCGGATTCATAAATGTGGTTCACCTGAACCTAATCATCACTGTTGCGGCGGGTGCGGTGCGGTGGGTGCGGTCGGAACCGAAGAGGCTTATCTCCAGACTCAGCACCAAATGAAACGTGTAACTACCCAGAAGCAAATCAGTGAGATTCCGCTGGTGAAATTCACACATATGTCTGTTGAAAATGGTCAAAATGACAATAATGTTGTTCCAATTTCACAGTAAAGAGAAACCACGAACGGAGGTAGAATAAAAGATCCCGGAATGCATACGATGATCGGTTAATGCTGACCAATCAAATTAACCGCTAAAAGGACGGCTTAGCAGTGGGATCTCTCCTTGATTCACTATCAGCCCATATTTTCATGACAGTTCGGTAGTGACCCACTGGAATTGTTAGCCCATGGCCTCTGTTTACGCAAACGTTACATGGATGGGATTCTGTTTATAAGCAAACTTTCTTCGGAAACTAGTTATCTATTGAGTAAGCTTACCGTGAACCAAGAAAATCTAGAACTCATAACAGAAACGGAAACACAAGTTGGCGAACAAGCTCGTTTTCAGTGGTTCGTACTCATGCCATTACATCACTTTATTTATAAATATATCTTGACAAAATATTTTCACTATAGGAAGGATTGGATTAGTCATTTACAAATATGGGTGGGAAAGGGATTTGTGGTGTTAATTGTTTTGTTGTCTAGGATTTGTATTGGGACGGGGGTGGGCCAAGGGAGTTGAAGCGCAACCACAAATTGTTTTTGAGAACAAAGTGGAGGATTGTGAAGACGGATTGCGACAGCTTCCGCAGTGCTCAAGAGGCGACACTTTGCCAACCTGGATTGTTGACCTCTGACCTTATACAGGGTCCGGAAAGCTTGCATCACATTCACGGTGTGGTTAGTCTGTGCTAGATGTGGAACAACTGTCCTATTAAGTGACTTAATTGTTCCAGTGCCTAACCATGCCGGGTGGTGCTCACGGATGCGTTCAGACAAGCGCCTGGTCGTGCGGCCGATGTACGTTGTCCCACAGGAACAAGTGATTGAATAGATACAAAAAGAGGCTGCAGAATCGGGGACTTTGTCTTTCAACCGTAATGACACTACGGGGCGGGATTTGAACAGGATACGAAGCTTGGCTGCGTAGAATCTCTTATTGATAGCGCTAGTCAGTCTTCGTCGTGCTGTCTCTGCTGACGTGTCACCTTTGAATGACAGAGATAGGTATACTGGCTTTCTCTCCACCGTCGCCCTCCTAGGAACTTCCTGTTCTGTCTCCAACATTTTGTCGATTAATCTAATTGGGAAACCATTTTCAGTGAATACTCTTCTGACCGTCTGCAGTTCAGCTTCAAGAGTATCTTCTGTGCATATTCTTTTTGTCCTGGCAATCAAACATCTAATTAAGTTCCTCTTCACATTAAGAGGTACAAAGCTGTGGAAGTTGATGTATTGCCCATTCCATGTGGCTTTCCTGTGTACTGATCGCCGAATTGAGCCGTCTTCTCGACGACTTAGTCGTACATCTAAGAAAGCTATTTCACTGTTCAGCTCCATCTCTGTTGTGAATTTCAAATTTGCGTGAGCCGAGTTGAACACATTCAACAGTTGTTTAGTTTTCGTCGAGGGGTTGAGTACACAGAAGATGTCATCCACATAACGCTTATATAGGTAGAGCGATTGTATTGACGACTCGAGTGGTCCACGTTCCAGCTTTGCCATGAAAATGTCAGCTAGTAGCGTACCGAGTGGGGATCCCATCGCTACGCCGTCCTTTTGACGGTAAATTTGATTATTGAATTTAAATTGGACGTTGTAGGTACAAAAGAACAATAGTTGTTTCAAGTCTGCTATCGGAAGACTTGTCGCTAAGCCATTGTTCTCGATGTAGTCACAGAGGTAATCGATTGTCTCCGTGATCGGAACGTTGGTAAGAAGGGCGGTGACGTCTAAAGAAAGCATCCTTCGTCCCTTCATATTTAGTTCTTTTACGGAATCGATAAGCTCAAATGTGTCTTTGAGACTATGTTTTGCTACCTTCTGTCTAACAGGTTCCAGTAACCTAGCTAACCATTTTGCCACAGCATGGTACGGCGAATTGCACATGTCGAGAATAGGCCTCATAGGTACTCCATTTTTTTGTAATTTGGGTAGGCCGTACAATCTCGGAATAGTAGTTCCAGTAGGCCGAATTTGTTCGAATGTCGTCGAATCTATGATATCCCTTTGTCTTAGTCGTCTCAAGATACTAGACAACGATTTTCTATCTGATGCATGTTATCATTCTCCTTCGCCATTTTTGCAAATTTAGATTTGTCATTCAGAATGGCTTCCATTTTCGTTACATAGTCAGACCTGTCCAGGAGAACTATGCCTGCACCCTTATCTGGTCTTGATAACATGATGTCGGCATTTTTCTGCAGTTCTCTTAACCATCTCTTATGTTCTGGTTTTAATAACCCACTCGTTGTATGTCTAGCGCCATGATATTAATAGCAAGTGTTCACCAAAGTTGATTTAAATGCTTGCATTTCCATTTGTGATGACGGGGATAAACTCGACATTTGAGAGAAAAGATTCTCGAATTCAACTTCTAAGTCCATTTGCGCACTCTGGCTGTCTGGGCAACAAAATTTGGGCCCCAGGAATAAAACTTCTAATAACGTCCTATCTAACTTGAAGTTTGACAGATTGTGAACAAATCGATCAGGGTTCTGCGGAAACTCACTGGACGGTTGTGATCCTTCCAATCGTTTCATCAACACTTGGCACTTCTGGTTCACCTGTTTATGTACAATGGATTGAACGTATTCCTCGAAAGATTGTTTTTCATCCTGACTCAATTGGTCAAGCACATAAGTTGATGCCAACTTGTGTTTCCTCAATGTGCTCAGTGGTAATTTTCAAGAAACGGAAACCTCAGTAACACCCGCCCATCATTTGGAACTTTGGGTTCAAATTCTGGGTAAGATAACGCACATGCACCACTGATTACTCTTGATCGCAGCGAGATTCGATTCCTGTGTATCCTGAATTTTGGGCTGACCGGAAAACCGGAGGTTTATGGGTAAAAGATGTATCTCGAAAGGCAGTCAGTCACACGTGGTAACGTCAGCCCCACATATTTTTCGTAATTAACTGTGGGAGCTGTGATCATACTGGGGCAAATGAACATGTTACTAAACAATCGTAAAGAAGGCTGAGTTCAGCGACTAATACAAAAGAGCAACGTGGATTGAAAAGTAAGCCCATTCTAGTGGCTTTTAACTGTCAGTGTACAAAGTAATTTGATATCCTGCGAAAAGCTCACAGAATGGAAATGGAAAGAATAGTTCACGAAGCAATTCGAACACCGAAAGGATAACCACAAAAAAGGAATACTCAGGTTGATCGTATGAAACGGTAATGCAGACAGAAAGGAGAATTCCAAGGAAGATTATGGTGAGGCGAAATTCAGTATACCTATTTTTTCATTGAAAGTGGACACCCTAGCATCTATCGCACAACGAAGGCTGATGAACGTTGTAGCAAAGCCTCGAAGTCTGAGCAAATTTCGCGGTTAAACCATAATTCAAACTATTAGCGCAGTCCATCCGGATTCCTTGCTATCACAGAATGAATTTCATGCCACCATTTATTTCTTTTGAATCTCATTTTCGTTTTTGTACAGTAGGTTACTTAAAAGATTGCAAAAATTCGAACAAGAGAAAACCGCGGGAGCTAAATCAATGAGTAAGTGGACGAGGTTAGCGTAAAAATCGGTGAAACCAAGCGGCTTCGTATTTATAATGACGCTGAAACATTCATTTGCGTCTATTTTCAGACAAGCGGATTTAAGGAAAATAAATCACCGACAGTGGTGAACGTGTGATACGACATGGCCAGGATACATGAAATTTGGCACCTGGCAGTGTAGATTAATGGGACAAGGAACCCGTGGCCGACTAACATCGCCTACCGAGCATGTGATCAGGCCGCACTGCCTCCAGCGATCACGTGACAATTTTCTGCAGTGGCTGGTCATGTGACTTAGAGACATGCCTTTCATGAAATAATGGTTTTATTTAGCCAGGGTCACGTGAGAACGAGAACGAGTTTTGGCGAAGTGATGACATTTTTCCATCTGGTTAGGTTACCTTGTTCAGGTAAATTCGGTTTTTTAATTGCGTTTTTCCATCAATTCTATTTTACCCTATACGTGGTAGAAACAACTCAATACCTTTTTAAATCTCCATAATTTATCAATCCAATTTTGGCCACTAAATGTATGTTGATTCTGCCCGAATTTCGCTAACGCGTGAGCTGCAGCGGTCAACATTCAAGCTCGATTCTCATGAGCCAAACAGCTTTGATATTCACCTGCTATTTGGTTTTAGCTGACAGATTAAAAATACGTTATCTATTTGGTCCACTCGCAAATACCCACGAAAATTTCAAAAGGAACTGCACTTGTCAAGCACCAGAACTCAATTACCTAGCATTCTAATGAGATACTGTTTCACGAAAGCTATGGTAATAGGCTGACTGAACACAAATTGACCAGTGTTTTTCATTAGTACCCTTCGCCTAAGTTCATTTATCACCGAACCTAGGGTCATTAGGGTCGATCCAAAGTTGTCGGCAAGTTTCCAGAGATTTCGGTAATGCGCAAAAATTTCGTACATCACGTTACATCGAATTATCGGAAGAACACGTATCGGGTAAACATCCATTCTAGCAACCGAACGTAATCACAACCATGAAATGAAAATATTACCAGGATAAATCCACAATTACAATTTCGCGGAAATGAACTGAATCAGGGTTATGTGGATGTCAACTGAATTCGTTTTTCTAGGGATATCGATAGAATTTCAAATATTAGCATGGCCCTAAGAGTTTCGGTCCTTACTGGAAATAGAATGGCTCCCATATTGTTACAGGCCTTATTGAATCCCGCACAAGAAGAGAATAATGAGCATCCTCCAAAAATTGCAAGCCCTTGCATGAAATATTGCGTCAGATGAAACATAAGCATTGTCTCTATCACAATCGAACATCTCTGTTCATATCAAAAAAGCTGGCTAAAGAAGCGCCATGGGCGTCTGGAGTGAGTCGGATGGTGGATCAAAAGTTTTGCACAACACAGCAGGGTTGATGGAGGGAGTTAAATGTTGTTTGAAAGAAGCCAGATATCCAAAACGTTAAATGCTTATCCATCCTGGAGGAAAAACTTGGAATATCGTTTCGACCAACAGTGACACCAGGAACTAATAGGACCGAGAGATGTTTCGGCCCACCAGTGATTTCTTCCTATAATGGATTGCACAGCTCAAGGAATCTATCAGTCAGCCTATTGTCTCTGTGTTCGGTCGAAACCAGATCAAAAAATGGTGGTAAGTCTTATCAGCGGCTCACTCAACTTCACTCATATAATGATGTCCAATAAGCGTCATGCCACTGAGCCACCGACCTCAAAGGATATGGCAGTGAAGATCGTGTTGTCATTTCCTGCCGAATCAGCTAAACTAAAAAATGTACGTTTGTACAGTTAGACTACGTTCTGTGTGCGGGCTATTACGGGGTTCTTTTGTTTTCCCAAGTGTGTAGACGTACTCCCTGTTCATTTTGTACATTCATTCTTCCCGAAACAACATATAGCTCTGGGCGAAGTCGGCAGCCAGTGGGGCTCCTCCCAGTGTTCAACACTGAGCGATAATAAGGAAGATGATAACAGAATTAAAATGCAGCCAAGTGGTTATCGGCTTGGACGTTGTATCTCTTGACGCTAGAGTACAGATGAAAAGTGGTTGTTCCCCTTTGCATTCTATATACATTTTTGATTTATTCTCAATGGGACCGTTCCCACTAACCCACCTAGGGGCTATTATCGGCTCAACATACGCCACATTTAAACCTGCCACGCAACTATATGCGTTGTCATTTTATCCCCGTACCCCAGAGCATTGCCATGATATTTTCCCTCTGAATTAAAGCCCAAAGCAATAAACCCTTACCAAAATCACTGGGCATTTACCAGATATATGCTGACGACACTTTTGACGTCTTCAAATAAAAAACAAAGGGAACTTCATCAGTTGCCGAAATGATCAATGGAGCTCCATCAGGTTCATGCCTGAAACGGAAAACACTGACCAACTCACAGACGTTCTAGGTTGTCACAGGAAAGCGAGTGGATTAAAAAATTTAACACCAACATTCAACGCAAAACAACTTATGCAAATTAATAGTTATACGGTAAGTCGGCTCATCCTCAATATGCAAAACGTGTACTTGTTTCCTCCCTAATGGGAAAGTTGTGCAACAATTGCACAGTTCATAAAAAGAAACAAATAGCCAGATTGCACTCTCTAAGGCAATCATTAGCTACGTGGTTTTATAAGACAAGATGAAAAACGATCTGTGCAGTGTATACATGAAATAGATCGTTTCTCAGCTTCCGTCGAAATTCTTTGCCGACTGGGGATTTCGATGGCAACCAAAGAAGTCCCTGGTTACTGTAACATAAGCACCATCTTTCTTATTGGAAAAAAGCCGAGACGCGATCTCAAAAAGGCCAGAGATCCCAACCAACCGAAACGCCGAAAGCAACTGTATTTACGTCTAGTATTGCAAATCCTGCAATAGAGGTTCAATAATTTAATTCCTTTGCTTACTTTTAATAATAACCAACTATTTCATCTTCTGATCAGAGAAAGTGTAGGGCTTGTTGGCAAGCATCTTCATTCCGTAACCGTATGGGCAACTGTTTTGTTTAGGACAACCGCGAGATTTACTTCTATGTTCTATAAATCAGTACACTTATAGTATACGTGTCTGAGAATCAATCTGTTAATTGCTCACTAGATTCTACCTTCCAAAAGGCTGTTTGCTGCCATACTATCCCACGGAAAATTCAACAGCCAGCGAACTGTGATCAACTTCATCCGGTCATGTGTATCAGCCAAACCGTGCATCAATAGGGCATAGTCAATGACCTATCTGGTCATATATATATATATACTCTAAACTGCCGTAAAACTGATCATGATCTCCGGATTGGCTCAACCTTGAAGAATCCCTAAGAATATGTAAGGGGAGGACTAAAGGTCACTAAGATAAGCTGAGCGTTCCTCATATCACTGGCTGCAAATACTAAGCTAAGACTAATCAATTTTCTTCCCAGGTTGCACGGCATGGATCAGATTTTAGGCAATCACTTCTGGCTCTGCTATTATCGTATTCGCATTAGAGATACTTCATAGATCTAGACAAATAAAGAACAAGATAAAAATCAGTTCACGTGAGAACGGAAGTAATTGCTTACGCATTGATGACGTCTCATATGTGAATAGACAAAGGATAGCAATAGAAAGGCAAAGTTGGCAAATAACAAGAGTTCGAAAACAAACATCCTGGGCTACAAATGCGCCAATGTTTAACTCATTCGGTGGCTTCCAATCCAAACTGGTGTGAGAGGAAATACAAATATCAAAACAGAATTATCGATGAGAGTAACAGTCAACCGACGTTTCGAGTGCCACGGTTAGCAAGTCTTAAGGCAGTATTCGATCCAGTGATTCAGAAATAACATTCACACAACTGATATCTGGATGGAAATTTCACCATTTATGCTTTCATTTGTGACCCTTTCATCGTGTGCACGGTAAGGATCGAAACAGCCTGCGACACACACACACACACACACACGTTTGTTTCCATACGAGGCGTCATTTTTTAATCGCTCCCTGAATAGTTCAGATCCGAGAATGTAATTTCTGTATCATTTCTAAATCACAATTAGACCCATTCTACAAAATCATGAACAATATAAAATTCAGCTTAACCAGATGGATTTAAATCATCGACAAGCGTTGTCATAAGCCCCTAACACACAATGGCAAATGATCCGAAATAAGCCCCATTTGCATTAAGAAAAACGCGTCGATCCGATACCGGATAATAGGATCTAAGCCATTATACGTGGCCATTGATTTCACTGATTTGGAACTAAAATTCTGATCACGTAGGACCAGAACGAATGAACACACGTGGTGCCGTCCGAGAGATCAGTTGAACAGTTAATCCATTAGATAGCAACAAGTTGGATGGTATACGAGGAAAGGGATAACAAAAGAAAACAAACGGGAACGAAGCGGAGCCGGGCGTGCCGATCATTAGTCCGGACTGTTATCGAACGGGAGAGTATGCTATAGCCATGGCAAATCGAGTGACTAGGTCGGCGTCTATTTGAACGAAGTCTCTGTTATGCTGGATGAATTTGAATTACCCATTATATTCTCAGACTCATTTATCTGGCTATTTCGACTAATTTGTTGCATCTACTTAGACGGTGCTAAATTACGTAGAACAATTTACTGATGTTGTACACACCACAAATTAGCAACAGACAAATGTGACACATCTTCCTGCTTTCCAACACCAGTGTAATCTGTCAAGAGAATTGGAGTAGGAACTCAAATTCAACACTGGTCCGACGGTTGGGATCACCCAAGCACCGGCTTTGTTCTTTCCAAATAAATTACGTCTAAAAGCGAATAAGAAATCTGTTCCGTGATAAATCCATGTTTAACGGAAATTACGTATGACGCAGTATCGCTCAGAATACCGGTAATTCATTTCACTTCATTTCCGGTTTCCTAACCATTTATCATGCACTGATTCACTCTGGTTTCGGCTGAAACCACATCTCATCACCTGCTTAAAATAGAATGGTTCCAGGAATAGTACAAGATCATCTGCAAGCCAATAATAACATTTCAAATGTGTGAACTCAACGGATCGTGGTCTTAACTTATAATATCATCTAGGGGATATGATGGAGTGCAACCCGGGAGTCTAACTGTGCCTACACTAGCCAGCCCACTTGTTAGGATTTTCTCATCTGTTTATTGGGTCATCCAGTGATAAGTCGACCTATCTCCCATCCACTACCTGGATCGTAGAGCACCGTATGGTAAATGAGTGGTACTCAGTGTATGCGCAAAACATCAAGTCTGATTCTGTGCGTGTTCTAAAGATAGAACCCTTCGACTTAGCGCTTGACGCCAAACTCTTAGATGTTCACTACATTCTCCCATTATACACTAGCAATATTATGGGAACAACATTATTCAAGTTTCGAAAGACTTCGCACGTCTTATCTCGACAGTCATCTTCCATAGATCTAGAGTTGGGGCAGCTTCATTGCTGGTGTGTAGGCTCGATTTCTGATCGATAACCGGGAGTGACACTGAAGCCACAAATAACTCAAAGTTCTGTATGCAAGTAGGACACTCTGTGTTCCAAAAGACAGTTCATACTCTCGGCCCATATATCTCCTGGAAGAACGAAGTTCGGCTTTGAGCCTATAATATTTTACATTTCGATGGTGCAAACACATTCCATGCAGGACGACACTGCCATTCGCACGGCCGATACGTACTTGAAACTCACCTGAATTTTCACCCACGAGCACAACAGCACTTTCTAAGTGGAACAACCTACTACCGGAACAACTGTCAGTTCCACTAGCAGTACATACGGATAAGGTGATTTCCATTTAAAATCTGAATTGCCAAAGTGACAAGAAAAGTTGAAAGTAAGCATATCTGACCAAATCACTCCTTTCAGGTTCTTGGGTGAAAGATCCTCTCTGATGTGAGCTCCATTTCGGTTTTTCGAGAACAGTTATTGGGCAAATGAAAGGAATTCATTTGGCATTCCTTCAACGCGAATAGGATGCGTCGACGGCTGCACCCTTTATTCAAGGTAAGCCTTAAGAATGAACATAAAAACTGGGGGATTAAGGTAGTGGGCGACACCAGCGAACTTCGGTCAGTGAAGTCATGTGCGGTAGGAATGGAGAGCTCATCCATTGTAAACAGCAAAGACTGGACCGTTGGGCTGAGCACCTCAAGGATCAGTCTAGCTGGTCACACGCTAACATATTTAGGCTGACGTCAGGAGCAGCAAGTCCTCGACTCTGCAATGGAACTGGACATAGAGTCGAGTATTCGACTTCTGTAGAGGGGAAAGCGTCTGGTCCAGACCTTCCCCCAGTTCTTTTCAAACTGGAAGGTGAAGTCTTGATAAAAGCACTTACCTTTTTTTCTTCTTAGTAATTGGAACAAGGAAAGTATTCCGTTATAGTGGAGTGGGTTGCTGATTGTACCCATTTTCCAGGACGGCACACAGAGTGACTGTCGCAATCATCGTGGAATTTGTTTAATCCCAATAGTTACTAAGGCACTAGCTTTGATAATGCTGCGTCGTTTGATGCCGATTTGCGAGAGTAACATCCGCAAACAGCAGGCCGAATTTCGCGGAGAATATTCACTGTCCACCAGTTAATCGAAACATACATCGCCTCCTTACTATCGTAGTCTTTTTCGACTTGAAAGGTGCAAACATTGTAAGTGAATACCTGAGTAAGCGTGAGAGCGCATGATGGACTATCAAGTCCACTCGAAACGACTAGTGTCGTTCGACAAGGCTGTACGGTTAGACTATTCCGTGTGTTGGCTATTGCAACACTCTTGTCTTCTGTCTGTGTGGATCTACTCCCTGTTAGCTTTCGATATTCACTCTTTTTTAAGTGCGTACAACTCTGGGGAAAAGGCAGCGATCATTAAGACTTGCCTTGCTGCTTAACGCTTAACGATGGCGATGATGAACGAGAAGCAGAGACCAATTTACTGCGTGTTCGACTGACTGGAACCCTGCTTGTAAGTCAAGGAAGACAGAAATCGTTGGTTTACTGGACGTATTCTTGCTTTCTAGTATCCTTTGTAGAAGGAAAATTTGGTCAATCCAACTGGGCCAGACCGAATTCGTCTTGGTTCTCAAGCATGCTAGAAATGGTCGGCGAAGGATAACGTCAGCGAGTAGTCTGGATGCTGCACTTATTAAACTAATTCCTTTGTGATTTCCGCCCGAGAATTTGTCAACTTTCGTGTAAATCAGTACAGATGCCGATTCACACCAATCCAAGGTATCTGTTTTCCGGTCTAGTTAGTCTCCGGAGTTTTGTTAAATCCGCTGGTTTCATTTCACCGTCCTCCTTGAAAACGGACGGAGGAAGTTCATCCCGACTAGCGGTTTTGTGACTTTTAGGAGAAACTGAACACTCGGATAAACTTCATTCTTGATGGGCAGCTGACATCTGTTCGTGTTGTTTCACTTACAGAGTGAGGTATGAGAATAATTGTCACTCTGCATTAATGCTCAAGTCAACGTTGGTGAGACTAAAAAAATCAGCTGTTGGATTTCTTGACCATCTTCTCTATATTAGGTTTTCGTCGGTTAGTATTCTAAATCAGTCGGTGAAAGTTGCAAGTAATGGCGACAGCTGCAACAATTTCCAGTTCTCCACAAGTCTTTGCCCAATATTTTCCACGGGTCATTTCTCAGGCATCTGGGATTTAGACCTCTTATTATATATGACATTCCCCGGGTACGGACATACAGGGCCTCAACAGACCATCTGAAGTCCAGGAAATGCATCATTTTAGAAGTTCGCACAACCTGAATTACTGTGTCTCGGTTGTGGCTGTGTCCACTGTTTACTCGAGTCCTGGGCGTTTCGTTGCGATAATCTTCACATTGAAAATTTCCACTGAAATTCGTATTGACGATTATCGTCTATAGTCAGTTATGTAGGACGCGCAAGATTTTTTTGCTGGTGTGGCCACAGACTCGGCGCAAACAAAGACGAGCTCAAGAAAAAATCTGATTTGTGTTCACAGATGTGGATCAGAATGGTCGGCAATCATTGATTGATCCAACTACCAAAGACCAATGACAATAAGGTTCAACCTGAGTCCAGCTCTGTGAAAATGATCAGCCGGTGTCGCTTTTAATAACAAAGATTTTCGTTCCCAGAGAAAGTGTATGGTAGAAACAAACTTTAATGTACCGATCAATGTTGTCGGTGCAGTTGATAGAACCGCTAATGGGCACCCAATGTGCCGTTCTGTCTCTGTCAAGTATCCAAATTGGATGTTTAAAACACCAGAAAGTAAGGTTCAAAGTAATCCGGGTCTGTTTCACTAGAATTCGTATTTGGTCACAAAGGACCTACAGCAAATGAACCCAAACAGAGATACGACAAACAGACAACGACTTTTCTGTTGACTGTTATTGACGGGTGCAGAACTGTTTAACCGACGTGCACACAAATGAACCTTGACCGATATACATTGTAGTAGTGTTCGCTCGACTCTCGTGCTCATAACGATCTGGCTGCCAGTATGATCACGAACACTGGAAACCGGATTACCTGATATGAGGAAAGTGAAAGGAGAAAACTAGATTGTCTCTGGGCTACGAATAGTGATTTTGGATGCGGGGACTTCTTGAGTGTTTCGGAGAGGAGGCTTCAATCTATCACAAAATTTTCGAAATTTCTACCTGGGGTAGCTCGCTTCTCTACATGGCGTATCATGTGACGATTGAAGGAAGATGATTGAAATGAGCATTTAGGTCTAAATATGGCTTCCAGATTATTTGTTTTCCCTCCAGCAACTAAGGTCTCCATCTAAAGACTTTGATTCTAATGAAAACCTGTCGTCGGAGTGGCGACGTATCTACCTGGATCCGTTATTCTTCCACTCAATTTTCCAACTGAGTTGCCAAACGTGACGAATAATGAGACTACTTTGTCTGGCATCAACTCATTGACTGTCACGGTGTTTGTTTCCTTGGTCCATTAGGGACGCGCAGCTCAAATCATTGAGATCTTATTTTTTCTCCGGGTATTATTCTTCCATTTTATCCGAACAGCAATACTTTTAGCATCTGCATCCGGTTACATTATATAACGTGTTATCTTATGCTTTGCTTTACTGTATTGTGATTCGCTCTGTTGTGTAGCAATTATCTAGGTTAGTAGAAGCGTACGTTTTACTCAAAAACCAGAGAAAGCTAACAGTGCGCTATTGGAAGCGGGACAAAAGTATAAAATAAGGGGAAACATATCCTGAAACGGAGATTGGAATGGAGTTCTTTTTCGTGACTTTGTCTTGCCAAACTAGGATTCGTGTGCAATATGAAACACGGGAATCGGGACAAACAGTAATACCAGAAGGAATCAGCCCTAAGTTTGAACAAGTGAGTGAATGCGAACTGCATGAAGATGAGTGGTCGTGTAAGTGAATGTGCAAGAATTTTAGTGAAAATTTCTTACCGGTTTTCAGTGTGCAAATGGCATACTTGGGTTTATTGAGTGTAGAAACTGGGACAAAAACACCGCAGTAGTGATTGCCTCGCGCTTCTTCAGATACGCAAACCTCCTTCCTAGGTTGACCCGAAAAAAATTGTGTTAGAACATCAGAGTTAAACTGGTGGAGCACAATAGTGAACTAACACGATATTGAGAATTTGTCTAGCACCAAAACTACCTCGATCTGCGTAATTGAAAACACGAAGGAAGAAATTGCTTACTATTGTCAAAAATACGACTGAATCATCGTAACTTGGTGCTCATTGTAATACCTGAGCACCTGACGGACGTAACCCTTGGAAATGGAATACCACTGGGGACCGATTGATTGTTGGCGAAAGGGGATTACGAAGGAGTGAAAATGTACTAACAGAATCTAGAAGTATAAAGAGGCAGGCCGAATATGAAGAAACGTCCTGAATCTCACTTAGGTCATCGAAAAACCTCAAGAACCGCGATTGGCTGGAGATTGACCGACATAGTGTGACGTCATTATCTATACGTAGAAAATTACGCAGGCAGTGAAGCGAACAAATTCTGAAGCTAGGGCGAGGGATGGATAGCACGTAGGCGAATATCAGGGTTGTTAATTCCGAGACAAGATAAGCGGGAACCTAATTTAACTCGTTGAGATTTATTGTAAAATTGTTGGTACAATCAGCAGAGTCAAGGAATGGGGCAAACGAAAAAACCAGAATTGTGGGAAACTGGAGAATGGCGGAGCCGAACCAGATAGAGGAGAACAATCCAAAACCAGACACATCGAACCGACTTCACAGAGTTCTGGATGCTTTTAAACACAAAAAGTGTGGCTGATGTAACTTCCTCCACAGTGCATCTATTTAGTTTGTATGCAAACTGGAAAGGTTGAGTGGGGATAAGTAATGAGCTGATCTAGGCTCGAATGAGGTAGCACTGATAGGACAAAAGTACTTAGACAAAATGTCCAAGGTTGTATGTTTGGGGATAAGCACTACAGCTGCAGATTTCCTGGAGGCTGGCGTAACATTAGTAACGATAGTTTTGTTCACAATAGAGGTTATCATTTCGCGTGGCAAGCTTGCTTTTAATTTGAGAACTCTTGGTGGTAAGGCATTTGAACCACGGGGAGGGTGTTTATTTTGAGAGCTTACGTCAGACAGGTTTGAACCATCCACAGATAAATTCAGAAAAGCTATTCAGAGTGTGTTTATTGAATTCGTAGTCACATAACTAAAGTATGGATGACCTTGTTAGCGCTTGGTCCTATCCTCACTGCCTCTAGGGATTGGTATCGGAGCACGCGAAAGAAGCAGGTTGCCTACTGCTCTCTTCTTCAGCTTAGAAATACAATGCGCCAATTACATATGCCTCGATTTGCAAAGCTCAAACTCGGGACACAATTTTTTTTAATTCATTTCAGTACGGTTCACTCCCAATTACTTGAGGCTCCAACTCTTGTAATGACCTCGTTACAAATATAATTTTAGCGCCCTGTTTATTCATACTGGTTCTTACGTATTCTGGTTATAGGAAAAATGTCTCCTTGAAAAAGGTTATTGCCACACATTGTTCTCTTACTTATGCTAAAGAATCACATCACTTGTGGTCTATTTCTCATCAGTATAAGTAGGGCTTGATTTGAAAGAAAATCTCATTGGGATGTAGTTAGATTTAAAACGGTTTTTACTATTTCATTACGAGATTTGTTGCTGAATCTAATTGAGCCAAACAATCAAGATCAGGAAGGGAAGCAAACCGGAAAACAGGCAAACAGTATTTCTGCAACAAATAGGCATGAAAAAACGCCGACAATTGGAAAACGAAAAGAGATCTCATTTAGGAAATACAATCCTAAAGAGTTAACCAGAACACTCGAGCCAACACAGCAGAAGCGATTTGTAAAATTCGCAGGGTATGGTCAAAATGGAGCCAAAGGGCAACCACGTTAAACAAAAGACTCAGGTTGGATACAAGATAGAATGAAGCTATCAGTTACATGAGATTCTATTTTGTCTGATTACGGCGTTAACAGTACACGGTGGAAAATTTTGCGATTTAAACTATTTTCTTAATTAGGAATTTGATTTTTCTATTAACAGTATTATCAAAAGCAAAAAACGAATCTTTTCTACTGTTTAAGCTTTCAGAGGCTGTTTGATGTTCGATGCTTGTGGCCGAAACAAAAAGTCGAGCTCGAGTCGATGAAACAGTCCTTAAGGGTAAATGATCATATCGGTGGAGCTATCTCTGCATGGCTATCCAGAGTGAATTAAGCAGTCATAGCGGGAATCAGTTTGTCATCCACTGGCGCAATCGGTTTTCGGACCCAATTAATACAGGTTGACGGACTGCCCAGTAACGATACAATCATAACTGCCACAATTCCTTTGGAAAACCTGAATCCAGTTTGAGTATTCGTTCACAGGTTGAGCGCAATTGAGCACAACTTAATGTGAGACTGAAATAAGGAAAGTCACTCCCTTAATCGTAAGCACGGAATATGCTGTGATATTTAAACCCTTTGATTCGTGATTCTCAGAATTCAACTCTCTAGCCGAACCACTGAGTAGTCTTTAAAAGGACGGATCACGGAGTAAAACCCCACTGGTTCTGTTTTTCACATTGATCCCGATTTTCTGAACCGACATTTGTCATTGTGGTAGCTTCTTTAGCTTTCCTTACTAAGCTTTCGTCGAAATAGGCAATTTTGGAGCAGCAGTCCACAAGTACTTAGTTCCAACCCACAATTCCCCAACTCCCACCCATCTTTTTTAGCCCCACCGTATAAAATTTATTCTTCCCACTCATTGTGGTCAAGTCAAGTCTAAATGTATCGGAGTATTCCGAGGTCGGCGAGTGATGAATTTTTACATTTCAGGATGACTAGTGTTGGAAGGTTTTGTTGAACAGATTAGAAAGTGTAGCGATCGTATTCTGTGCACCTGAACTTCTCAATGGATTACAGTTCGGCACCACAAACTGAATGGGATTAGGACAATTTGCGAGTGTCATTAAAATATCTGGTCCATTCGATAAGACAAATATTTTTAGTGAATCAGTTTATGATGGGATAAGGTCATCAAAAAAACTGTAGTTTACCTATTGAATGATTTTTCCGGTGGGTGAATGTGGTCGTTGGTGTGCACTTGTGAGTCGCTGGCCCTCAGATAAACAGGCGCACCCCCCTAGACAAATTTCACTGGAAAGAAGCTTATTATAATGTGCCGGGTAATTTTTGTATGACATTAGAACTTGATGATATCGGCAACCGGTGAACTTGTTAGAACGCCCAAGTCAAGGTAGACTTCAAAAGGCTTTGAGCAACCACAAGTCAGACAACATCATACGTTGAAATTAGTTTCATAGATATGGAGCTTCAACATTGTGTTATCGGGTGTTTTTAACTGGCAGGCGAACTTCATGCGAATGTTTTCCGCAATTTTTCAGTTTCTTTCCAACGACTAAATGATTTGTTTGATCGTACAGTGACGACCAACTGAACAGTGGATTATTTGCTGACTGATGTTCCTGGGAAGCCCCAGATACTGTCCTTTAACGGTTTCAATGAACGCGGTGGGGTCTTTCCACACACATATCACGTGTTTAATAAATTTATCATTTGAATTTGTCTCATACAATCCAAGTTAAAAAATTATTTTGCCACCGGAAGTGGTTATTCGCTTTTTGATCAGAATGCCGGGAAGCCTAGTGGCTTCTTTCAAATCGTCGCCCGTATATAGTCATTCGGCAACCTTTTGTCGATCTTCCAAGCAGATAAGTCGATAGGTTTTTTTTCCTTGTATCCATGTTGACATTGACTATAGTTATGAAAAACGAATATTACTGCAGAATTTTTATATCACCCCATTGTCGGCGACAGAAACATCTCAGGTCGACACTGCAATGTGAAACGTATCCCAAAAGTTCTACTTCTGTAAGTCATTGACTCTGTTCAGTATGAGCGGTATGCATCCAGGATCTGAAAAAAATCAATGCAGAAAGCAAGAATAAAATTGATTAGCTCTAGTTTAATGGAAGTGTGATATAAATAAACTGACTGTCTGATAACACAAATGCATCCTAACAACAGTCACCAGTTTGCACGTATTGTTGCATTGGAAATGGTTATAACAGTCAGTTAAAAGCTTATGAACTTCACATATCGCTTGTTTGCTCAGCCTTGTAACATTAATCTATGTAAAGTATAAACTGTCTTTCATCTGTTGACCGTTAAATATTTCGCCATACTTGCTCATACCAAGAATCATGGATAAAGCCTGTTTTTGGGTTTTGACAAAATCGTGGGGGAGTGGAATCCCACCACTGCCAAACTCACCCTTACTTTCCAGGTTTTATTTGGCCCTTAGCCTTTTTCTGAAAATAGTATACTTTGCTGTATCACTAATAAAAGAAGCAATAAGAAATAGTTTCTTTCAGAATTGTCAGTATAAAATCCAAACAAATGCCATAACTGCCAGTGATGCCCAATTTGAGTGTTTGATGAGGCGGTCGTTTTGTTCTGGCCAACTCCATAGCCTTCCCTGATACGGGACCTTCTATATCCCCGTGAATGAGCACCATACACAACGTAGTCTGTCAGTCACAACCATGTCTACCATCTGTATTTGGAGCACCAGTGATTTACTCCAAAGGAGGACACGAAGCCGAAAATGATTTCCTCCTTGTTGTACAATGCACACTTCATTTTTAGCGCGAAATCAAAGGACTGGTGACTGAATCATAGGGGAATAAAATACTAAAATCAAACCAAAGAGGAGTTAATTCGACTGACCCAGGTAGATTGGTGCAGGGGTGGTAAAGCCGCCTTAGTCAAGAATCACCACAAAGTTGCCATTCAAGTACACCAGCAGCAAATAAGGGTCGCCGTTCCAAAGGTCGCTTCTTCTGGGGTCTTTCAATAATAGATTATCTGAGGCGCACGTCCACCATGTGACGATGGTATCGAAACAGAAAGAAACACGATTGTTAAGGTATTACAGGAAGATTGAGGATGCATACATCGGCATCTCGTACTTAGGCAGGAGACGATAATGATAGCCCCTGCATCGTTGTCTTGCCGCTTATCAATCGGTGGACGAATGTTGCTCGTGTTTCACTCCTGTTTTCTATCTTTTGCTTCCTTTATTAATGAAATAACAATGTGGATCATTTTTCAGGAAGGGGGCCGCGGACAGTAGAGGACTACAAAGTGGGGAAGTTGACCGGCGTTGGGAGGATTCGAACCCGTGACTTTCATGTCCAAGCGCCACAACCGTATCCGCTTGGCCACCGCCGGGATATTTTTCAAACAGTTCCTGGAATTACTATTGGCATAACTAACATTTCAACGGTTCAACATGTTTTCAAGTTGATTCAAAACCAAGAAACTAGGCAGTCGCTAAATTGATCACACCCCGTCAGCTCTCTCAATCCTTTTAGCCGTTTGTTTTTGATGGAATGGGGTGTCATTAGTCATTCTGGAGTGGAAACAGAAGTTACCAAATGTCAACAAGTTTTTTTCTATTTTCCGTAAATATTCGAACCCAAAAGCTGGCTTCCATAGGACGCACTTTGCATCAACTCAGACGGGCGACTCTATGGAAAATATTGGTCGGTGAGGTCTTTATGTTGCAGTAAAATAATGCGGTTGTCCAATAAACTTTGCAGTCAAAAAAGATGTGAAAAATATCTGAATTCTAGAGGCAGATGTCACAACGAAGCTCTAGAGTACGTGAGAGTGCCGACGGTAGTGGTGAAAGGGATATTTTGCGTTTGGAGTTGCATTCGCAAGTGCATTGTGTGTAGAGACTCAGCGGCTCATTTTGATGTGGAACTGAGAGTCGCTTGCTCAGATCGCCTGTCAAGAGACACGAGAACTGCAAAAGAGGAATCATCCTGGGTGTACATGTACAAATACACAGAAGTACACCGCCACGACATATTGAATAGAAATAAATAAATTATAACCCTACAGAAACTTGAGTCTTTTGTAACCGGTTTATAGTATTATTTTGCGCAAATCAGTGTACGGATCATGTGACATCCAAATTTAGGCGAAGAACAAAAAGTCTGAGTAAGAAAGATGGTAGAATGTGAAACAATACGGTGACTCCTTCATTCGCCGTTGCGATCCACCTGGATTCGTGATTTCTTTGGGAGCTTCATACTATTTGGTTTTCACAAACCGAAGTAAAAGGATGAATTCCAGGACTTCACCCCACACCGCTGACACAGCAATCTAACCCAGATCAGTACCCACACAGCGAGCGACTAATGTGACTTTGCTGCTGGAATCCCATCTCCATCGCGTAGTGCGAAATACTCTATTGATGATTTTAGGCAAGATGAAACAGCCGCACTGGAGTTTGCATCCGGAAACGTACTGACACTGTTATTTATCCAAAAGATTTTAACTGATCAAGAAAGAGAGTTGGTCAATGTGCTTGACCAAAAAACGAACACAGGTCTTGGTCTCAGTGGCACAACTTAAGCGGGAAATTTATTGATTTTAAAATTTTCGCAGCATTCTGTGCCAACTGGTACCCATAATGAGCTAAGCAGATAAATGAAAATGGTATCCCTTAGAACTAATTGAAAACATCGGTCTGTTAGAAGTTCCACATTGGATTGACCGGATGTCCGCCGAATCCGTTATCATCTCTGTCTCATGCCGATGACGGCAAAAAAATCTGATTTGCACATACTTCACTTTTTTGTCCCCCTCATTGACGAGACGATAATGTACATTACTAGAACCTCATCTGAATCACCGGGAGCGGGAGAGCAAATAGTTCACTTAAGAATCACACAGCGAGTCGGCGAAAGTTTTTCGCTGATGATATGAAGCTAACCTTTAGAGTTTTGTAGTCAGTAGTATGTTCCACATACTGATAGATTCAGCTGAGATTCTAGTGAGAAACGAATAATGCACGAGTTTAAGAATGGCTGGACGCGAGAGTAACAGGTACACTCATCTGACAAGCCGCAATAATCGAGGAGAAATTTCGTGTACATGGGCAGACTTTCTTCATCTATTCGTATGCGAAACTTACTGTTGACAGCAGTAACGTAAACCCTTTTCCAGAATGATGTCACGATCAACTTTACGCTACCAGGTGGGAAGCTGGGTCGTCAATAAGAAAATTTGAACGTACGACCCCCGAATTCGGACTTTCTGGTGCTCACTGCTCACTGTCTCAAGCTGGCAGTGGCCAAACAGATAGGGTCATGGCGTTTGAAGGCGAAGGTCGCGAGTTCGAGTCCTCCCAACGCCGGTCAACTTTCCCACTTGGGAACCCTCTGCTACCTGCGGCCCCTTTCCTGAAAAATGGTCTACATTGTTATTTCATAATTAAGAAAGTACAAAGTAAAATCCTGGACCTAGGTAGTTTGGACGTATGTTTCTTGTCTAGTTGTCCAAGCACAAACAAAACATCAGTGCTTATTGAAAAAATGTGAAATCATCTAACCATAGAAAAGCGTTTCACCTCAAAAATTAGTTGAGTGACAAGTAATTGGCATCTTCGCGTGAACTGTCGGTGAGTGCACCGATTTACAATATAGATAATAAGGTCCTCATGTGAAAATCAGTCAGATGTCAGTGTAGTAAGTACGTCACCCAAATGGCCCTTGGGTTTCAGTCTCCAGGGCCCACCTACAAAAATTTGAAATTTGAATTCAGTAAAAGTAACGTTAAAAGGAAAGATGGTAAGCTTAATTTGAAGATAAGCGATTGTGGTGTATCTCGCTCGCCCCTGGTGCGTCTTATATTTCAATTAAGCATATCTGCTCACTGATATCGACTGGGATCGCCTTCTCATACTCCTTATGAAAAGAAATAAGACAGACCTGAATATCGTACGAAACGTTAAATTACAGAGCATCGCATTTCATTGAGGTCTATAGACACTAATGTTTTGATCTGAAGGCAGTATTTGATCCAGTTGAGCTTGCACTTCTATGGCTCGGCCCCAGAAACTCAGGTAAACTCAAAAAGCAAATTCGTTTCACTAATGCTTTATTCTTTCTGTCTCGAAAGGGAATTTCAGGAAATTCATTTCACTTTTCCAATAAATGTTTGAATATAGCCGGAGCCAAGCTCGTCCTGGCTTACATCTTTTACCCGACTTCACTAAAAAGAAGTGATAATGATCGGAATTCCCCACTTTTACACTTATCTGTTCAGCTTTACCAGTCGGCTGATTCTAAAGATAACTCCATTCTCTTGAAAGACTGATAGCATTAAAACTTGTCCCGATAGAAAATTGCTTGATCTTGGGCTGTGATGATAATATTGTTCGAACGAGTGCAGATCGAGGTGAGTTTCATATACATTCCGACCATCTGAAGGGCGAAAGGATGCGTTTGGGTTGCGCTTGCAACCAAGTCGAAGGATTCTATCTTTAGAACACGCACAGAATCAGAATAGATGAAGATGGTTGGTGTATGTTTTGCGCACGCACCGAGTACTACTCATTTGCCATACGGTGCTCTACGATCCAGGTAGTGGATGGGAGATAGAGCAATCTAATCAATGGATGACGCAGTAAAAAAATATGAAAATCCTAACCAGTGGGCTGGCTGGTGTAGGCACAGTTAGACTCCCGGGTTGCATTCCATCATATTCCCTAGATGGTTCGGGGACAATAAGTGTTATAGCTTAGTAACACGGTATGTTGAGTTATAATTAATGGCATGCGGATGATCACATAATATTCCTGGGACATTTCTATTCCAAGCAGGTGATGAGATGTGGTTTCAGCCGAAACCAGAGTGAATCAGTGCATGATAAATGGTTAGGAAACCGGAATTGAAGTGAAATGAATTACCGGTATTCTGAGCGATACTACGTCATACGTTTTTTCCGTTAAACATGGATTTATCACGGAACAGATTTCTTATTCGCTTTTAGACGTAATTTATTTGGAAAGAACAAAGCCGGTGCTTGGGTGATCCCAACCGTCGGACCAGTGTTGAATTTGAGTTCCTACTCCAATTCTCTTGACAGATTACACTGGTGTTGGAAAGCAGGAAGATGTGTCACATTTGTCTGTTGCTAATTTGTGGTGTGTACAACATCAGTAAATTGTTCTACGTAATTTAGCACCGTCTAAGTAGATGCAACAAATTAGTCGAAATAGCCAGATAAATGAGTCTGAGAAGAGAGTAGGTAATTCAAATTCATCCAGCATAACAGAAACTTCGTTCAAATAGACGCCGACCTAATCACTCGATTTGCCATGGCTATAGCATACTCTCCCGTTCGATAACAGTCCGGACTAATGATCGGCACGCCCGGCTCCGCTTTGTTCCCGTTTGTTTTCTTTTGTTATCCATTTCCTCGTATACCATCCAACTTGTTGCTATCTAATGGATTAACTGTTCAACTGATCTCTCGGACGGCACCACGTGTGTTCATTCGTTCTGGTCCTACGTGATCAGAATTTTAGTTCCAAATCAGTGAAATCAATGGCCACGTATAATGGCTTAGATCCTATTATCCGGTATCGGATCGACGCGTTTTTCTTAATGCAAATGGGGCTTATTTCGGATCATTTGCCATTGTGTGTTAGGGGCTTATGACAACGCTTGTCGATGATTTAAATCCATCTGGTTAAGCTGAATTTTATATTGTTCATGATTTTGTAGAATGGGTCTAATTGTGATTTAGAAATGATACAGAAATTACATTCTCGGATCTGAACTATTCAGGGAGCGATTAAAAATTGGTGCCTCGTATGGAGGCAAACGTGTGTGTTCGTGTGTGTGTGTGTGTGTGTGTGTGTGTGTCGCAGGCTGTTTCGATCCTTACCGTGCACACGATGAAAGGGTTACAAATGAAAGCATAAATGGTGAAATTTCCATCCATATATCAGTCGTGTGAATGTTATTTCTGAATCACTGGATTGAATACTGCCTTAAGACTTGCTAACCGTGGCACTCGAAACGTCGGTTGACTGTTACTCCCATCGATAATTCTGTTTTGATATTTGTATTTCCTCTCACATCAGCTTGGATTGGAAGCCACCGAATGAGTTAAACATTGGCGCGTTTGTAGCCCAGGATGTTTGTTTTCGGACTATTGTAATCTCCGAGCTACTGATCTGTCACTGAATTCTGTGACTAAGTTAAGGTTTATTTTCGGATTACTGTGCCATTTGGTGATGCTTTCAGAAGTTGTAATAAATTTGTAGGCGTTCCTTGGTTAGGATGTTTTGTGCACGTCCCTATGAGGACAACTTTTGTTTACGGTGTTGTCCGCTTCAGGTAGATTTTAGAATGTGAGTCGAGGATTTCGGTGCATGACATTAAATAAGAATGAAATTTCCAACCAATGGGCTTGCCGGTGCAGATGCAGGTACACTGCTGGATATTGGTCCACGACATCCTGCTTAGCGCAGTTAGAAGCAGTAGATAATGCGGCTCATTTCCTCGGTCAGTGGCGTTCATGAATTTGGAACCTTTTCTTTTCTTTGTTATTTTTTAAACGTATTACCTTAGGGTTGCTCTCACAACGCCTATTTACCCTTTGCCTCTTCATAGATGGTGTTGTGAGGTAACATTCAAAACTAGGGCACTCTTTTTGGAAATTTAATGGTTAAAAAATTGAAACTGAAATGCAGTGAGCGCTTCAGAATCCACTTCTGCCGGTATTTTGACCGAACTGAGTTTTTCAACCCCTCCCTCCATCTTAGAAAGTGGTTATGACAGTAAAGGATACAGGAGCGGAAGTACGAACTGCGTTTTTCATCTTGAATCCTCTATGAAAAGTTTTGACTCGGTTGTTCTCAGCCGCATTTTTTGCTCTAGAATCTGTATATGACCCGACTCCGGTTGGATGTTTTCTTGTCCCACTCACTATTTCTCTAACACAAATATATTTACTTTGAATCAACAACAATCTTACTAGTACCAGTGCTGCCAGTTCGAATAATAAGAAGAATAACGATACGAATTTCGTACATTTAGTGGACTGCTGCTACTTCGGGTCCGATTTTGTATTGATTGTACATAGTTGCTAATGCTACCGCAGAACTCATTGGCGAACATTTCTGGCCGAAAGCTGGAACACAGTATGACATGGATGATTCTTTTGGGACTGATGGAGATGTTGGAATGAAGCTTACGACCGCGCCCGTTTTAGCTAAAAGCTAGATCGGCTCCGGTGCAGCTAGGCATGTGAATGTGCGTACAGAGCACACCGGTGTTTGTGTGCACATCAGGTAATTCATACATACATGCGCACACACAAACTGATGAATGAATTGCTTTTGCTTGAACCCTTCCTGTATCTAGTTCGTTCTGTTCCAAGAGACGGACAACCAAGTAAACAAAGCCAGGATAGACTGAAGTAAATAAAGGCATGTGTCGATATTGTTCGAAGATTCGGTAGTCCGGATCCAATCGCGAAATCAGCTCTACGTCAGACGATTCGGATGAATCAGCGAACTTAATACAAGAAATCTGAAGCCCTGGGTAGGGGTGTGTTATTCTTTTCGTATTTATATTTGAATGTCGTGGAATTACGCTGTCTGTGAATTGCTTTTTAAATTGTTTATGTTAAAACAACAACATTATCAACACTACAAAACAATGGCAAGGAAAGAACAACGACGACGATAACTGCAACATAGACAAAAATAACAACAACAGCCGTAATAAAACAGCAATAACAAAAAAAGATAATGATTGGTACAAGAACTGTGATGGAAAATACGAAGAACGGGCAAACATATTTACCGCCCCGGTTATCGACATTACTATTTTTTCATCACTCCTGTTGGGTTACGTTAACGTGCACTTATCTACTGACTTTGGACGTAAATATAAACGTCGAGGTGGTTTGCATAATACGTAGTACATACGTCGTCTATACGTCGATTTTACTAGTGTGACAAGGTGTTTCCACTTCCTTTGAACACGTGAGACAGGAACTGTTTGCGAAATCCTAAGAAAGACCGAACAGTGTGCAAAATAAAATGAGATTTTGGTTTTGCAGTCTATTAATAGGCAATAGATATTCTATTTGACATTCTAGTATCAGCCAAAGGTATGTTTACGCCAAGTCGATTCCCGGGAAAGAAAAGAATTTTAGAAAAAAAGATAGGATCGTTTATAACGCAAAATATCAAAAGATTTGAGCGATCCCAAAAAGCATATCCGTGGAATGATAGTGAAGCCAAGGCAGCATTCCAATGATATACATTTCTAATTTTGGATTGTTCGGTAATACAATAATACAAATGATGATAATAATAATAATAATAATAATAGTAATGATAATGTAAGGTGATCTGAGTACCAATCTTTTATCTCAAAGAAGCATGATTCTAGTGAGTGAGAGGCAATGACTTTCTCTCAGCGAGAATATCCCAATTATACTGTCTTTATCTCGTTATTTTTTAACCACGGGGCTTTTTTAAAAAACATTGAGCGGATTTGAGGCATGTTCATGCGTTTCGTTGATTGGAAGCATACTATGTTGTGATTAGTTTGTGTTTATTGATTGGAATATTCTTGAGAAACGGAAAAAAGCTGCACAGTGTGTGTTACTCGTTATTCTCCGCTTCAGTTTGTCACTCGCTATCCCCTTAGACGCAAATCCTTAATTTATTCAATAAATAAGTGCGATTCGAACAAATCACGATAGATTCAGCTACAATAAAGTTGACCATGGTTATCACGCATGACATGTGGCCGACTGGCATCGGGATTAGTTATACAAATTGCTTCGGCAATTACGCTCCGGGCTGGGGCCCTCCACTCCCGTTGGCTTATGGGCGGTGGATTTGGTTCTGTCTGAACTGCCTTCTTTGTAACCAAAAAAGACAAGTCCTAGCCTCAACCAAGCTTTTTGGGCATATTCATAAGGTCGCCTCTGTGGTTCTGACGGACTGATGCCTCGAAATCAATCGAAACACTTTCGAATGCATGCAACTTCGGCCACCGGAGCCGTGGGATACAAAGTGCGTTTAAGGTTGCTAAGGCAATCGTCCGTCAATAAGGCAAAAGATCTAATCTCGTCACGTTTTCAATCCCCATTTAAAGATCATAAGTACTCATCCATTGGAGTTTTCGTGCCCCTTCTAAGCTTAGCCGGACATTTCCTTCAGGATTTAGCAAGAAAACTGTGCCCAAACAACGTCCTATACTATATTTGAGCAGCTAACTGCTGCTCCGCTAAGTTTGGTCCCGTAATCCGTGTTCCATTAGATGAGGGTAACTGTGAAATGGTGCATACGCGACAGCCGTAATCACCACAAGTTCAAAAGATGCAATAATATAAGCAGTTATCCAGGAATGAAGAAAGCTGCACATCAGATTTTTGAATTCTTTGTTCACCATCATCTTTGGTTGCTGAATTTTTAAAGAGTTGTTTCGGTCAGTTGTATTGCCTCTAAAAGCATTCCGTACCAAGTTGGACCGTTATGTTCGATACCCGGAGTTCCAATAAGACGAGATAAATTTCTTTCTAACCCATCAACGGAATAGACGGCGTGACAAGTGCACAAAGTTTCGCATTCCTAGGCAAGACGAGAGTCAGGATCCAGGTAAAATAGGCCGGAAGGTCAGGGAAGCTAAACAACATTCCATGCATTGTCCATCTAATTAAAATATGAATTCTGATCGCACTGCTCTATCCACAAAGCCATACTTCCATGTAAACGTAAAACCCTATTCTTTACAAAGTGATTGGTGATCACAAAGCAGAAGTAATAGCACTTATAGCCCAATCGCGTTACCATATTAGTTGTTAGTACGACATGGGGACCCGATTCTATCACACATACGCCGATCGATTATTTAATTATAAAAGTCCATGCCGTCTCATATTTAACAATCACTTTTTGCCGGTATTGCTTATTGAAAATTGGATCGATGAGGAATTTCTATCAGAATGTAAATGAAGATAATAAAATTTGTTTGAAGGTAACGACATTGATATGTATCGTCTTAGTGGCCCCAGTTTGAAATATGCTGCGACCGACTGCATAGTTAATGAATAACCACATGTTTCTCATTGTCATCCATAGTTAACACTGCGAAGTTTTGTCGGCCACAGTTTGTAGTCTTTGTGGTCAGATTGACGTATTTTCTGTTCAGTATAGTGAATATTCCAGACTTATTTTTACCGCACACGTCACCATCGAGAGGCAAAACGGCTAAGATCAGGCCTGTGCAAGATAAGCCAGTTATGTAGACATCATACGTCCAGAAATGGTAAGTTTCCCCCAATATGATCTGTCATGTAAGAAAATAGCCTTAATTCACATCTAGTCGTCAAAAAATTCATCATATCCTGTCTACCTGTTCTGTTGGAATGGAGAGGAATTGTTGACCGCAAAAATCACACTAGTATCTGTTGTGTAAAGTTAGCTAACTAATTATTCATATGCCAATTAAAGCTACACCAACTACTACTCGAGAAGGTCTACACCATGACTCAACTGTTCGTTCATGCAATACCAATCGGATTGTGTCATAAAACCTTAACGCAGACTACTTACATCATGTGATCCTTATGTTTACCTGATGGACGTTTTGAAACCACACCCTAGCAGATTACAATATGGCCATTTATGGGTGTGAAGTGAACTTCGGAATGAGTTTAATTCATTTTATTTATTCTTATCTACAGAGCTGTTTGGCTCCAACATGAAGCGGTTATTATTTGTCTAAAGAAACATTAAAATAAGGAGTATCCATGGGCGCTTTCTCGTTTTCACAAGAGGGATCATCATTTGAAATTTAGGCTCTTCACTTGTATTTACTATCATGCAGATCTTTAGAGTGTGAAGGGGCCTTTATGTTTTAGCGCCCAAATCTGATTTGACTCTCTAGGATTGCAAATCAATACTGAATCGATTTGTTAATCATGAAGGTGTTGAAGACCGTCCTAAACTAATCCCTGAGTCGTTGTCTTATCTCCGACTCTTGATGATGTGTCACTGTCACTTTTATTCCGAAAAACCAGGAAGTCTTATGGGACGTTTTTGAGCAATACACTTTACGTCCTTGGCACTGCAGTCGACGAAAAAAGCCATCTTCACATGACTGCAAACACATAACGACCTCAGGACACTTTATGATTTACCTACAGGCCAAATAATCGCAGCCTCGAAGGAGTTGCCTCATTTGTTCATCTAATCAATAAGTTAACTAGCAACTCAATGTTTTAAAAATATGGAACTAATGTATTACTCGAATGTCAATCAAGTCAGACAAAGCTGACACTAGTTTCTGCAAGCCAGGTGTAATAAAGCGTTTTGGATATTCAGCGGATGACATGAGGCCCATCTGATGCTAAAGATGTCACTTTGAGGTCGACGAATGGTTTGAGGGTCAGATTTATATATATATATATATATATATATATATATATATATAGCAGGAAGTAGTATCGGAATGCGCAAACAAAATCTGCCCGGGAGCACAGGACCGGTTTCGCGGTTATATTTCTGGGATATTCCACCCTCATTCCTAAGGTTGGCTCAGCCCAACTGACAAAGAATTATCAACGAATCACAGTTGTGGTTCTTCTGTGGACTCTTCGACGAAGAGCTTCCATGCACACTCCTGATGCTATAGATTCGATTCTGGTGAAATATATAAATATATATATATACCACCAGACGTCCCCTTCACTGCACTTATGCTTCAAGCATGTCACAAAATAGAATCAGGCACGTTTTCTTTCAACCGTGAACTGAATATAATTAGTGCATGATGGGGTTTTGTCGCATAGAGCTTCTTGTATTGACTACAGTAGACAATCTCTGTCAGTGAGTTATCTTCGAATGACGGAAATGAAAGCTAGCAGGAATATTAAACTATCACAGCCAGCTTACTGGATTTAATCTGAAGGCATGGGAACACGTCGCAATCATCTTAATGCGTTCGAGTTCAGTGCATGCTCAATCGATTGAGTTTAACGGCACAACAACTAATGTCTAACCAGGCATTGACAGTACAATTCTTTCTCCTTAATCTAGCATCACAAAATCTCAAATCTGGATCCAGAATGTTTACGCATTCGTAGAACGTTCACTAACAGGTGAGATTCGGTGCTAAGTTCCCTTCAGTGCTCTTCATACAATTACTGAAGACGGACGATTGCTGGTTGGAGAAAAATCTGATGGAACATTATCGAAGCGCTTTTCGGCAACCAAGTTAGCTGACCCACTTAAGGGAGAAAACAGCCCTACTTTCCAAAAGTGGCGATTTTTAGCGTTTAGTTATTGTGTTAGTTCTGATACTGCAAAAGTAGCAAAAAGATTACGCTATTATATGCAGGGTTCCAAAGTTACCGCTGCGTTACCGTTGCGTACTTCGCATGTTCCCCCTTCATTTCAAACTATGAAGACTTCAGTGAATCCAGAAATCCCGTCGATCATGGTGGGATGAACCACGAAAAAACCTCGTCTGACCGTGATAGTATTCCCACCTGTCTTGACCCATGACCCACGGCGCACACCAACACTGATCACAGACGCATGGGTGTACTCATTGACTAAAATTGTTGTTAGCATATAACAATAAATGTTTATATCTCCATTCCGCCTTTTGTCGCGCGTGAATCGCCTCTGGTGGCTGCGAGCACTTGGTTTCTTTTGCTAACCCTCTGTCTTCATCCCAGGGACGTTCGTCTCAGGTCAACTCGTGAACCATTTTATTATATTGTCCTGATCCTCTGAAACTCCGAACCAGCACGGCCCCTACAATATCACGGAAAGTGAAATTAGTATTACAATAGAAAATTGTAAAGAACGCTATTGTTCCCGAGGTTGGTTAATTATTTCATGGTAATTCTGAATAAATTATAGTTTTTATTAAGCAATTCAAATGTCAATACATACATGATATCTTCCATGATCTTTCTGTTTATCTTATGCATAAATCATCCATTTAAAGATTCATATGCGGAAAGTTCTTTCCTTTGCTCATTTTCAGACCGGCGCATAGAAACGACCTGTACATCGAAGCTGTTTGCGTTTTATCAGCCAAACCAAGTGAATAAGGCAAAGGATGTTAAAGCATTTTGCTTAAGCACTAACAATTCCCTCCTCTCCGCCGTATCCTAACTTTTGAGGCGGGACGGGGCGGGGCGGGTCTCACGCGGTACTCGGACGTGGGCTTCATTTCTGTGTTGGCTCGAATACAACCGGGGTCAGTGATCTCTCGCAAATTTGATCTCATTCTACGTATTCGATCTGTGAACATATAACCCGGAGGAACGATGCATATGGATGGTTGACCAGCGAATAGTATTTATCGCGAACCAAAACTGGGATTTCTTTTCCCCTTAAAAATCGGGAAACAGTCCGGCAATTTTATTTTGCAATCACCACACTGCAATGTTTTCCGTTTTTCTAGTTTTAGGTTGTAGCAGAGATCCACTTTGAAATAAGCTGGTAGGCGAAGAAATAAGAACGCTTGGAAAGGAACAGCATAAGTTTGGACAAATCCATTTTAAGAGGCAGACGCGAATGAATTCATCGAACAAAATATTCATTTTTGAAATCTTGGAAGACGAAACACAAATTGCTGCCCAAGTGTAGTTAAACTATCATCTAGCTCTCGCTTTTTTATTCACCATGTTTTTCTAAGCCCCACTGGATGTTCTTTAACTCGTTTCGTTCACGTACACAGGAGTAGTTTGGGAGTCTGCATGGCCAATTAGGGGATCTCTCCCGGAATTAGTCAAACAATTTCTACTGTTTTTGCCCTAAATCGGTTTGTGATTTCCATCCCCCACCTCGAAAGTCACATGGATAGCAGTACCGTTTAAGCTCCAAACATTATCAAACAATAAAAGATTTGAAAAAGTAAGTAGATTTGACATTTCTTAAACCCTGACGAAGGTTCAGGCGCACTAATGGTGACCAGAAGGTCATTTTTAGACCAAATGAACCGAATGCTGAGGGATTCCGCGAAGTTCAAAATAGGCAGTATACCCGATAATAGTCATCCTGTGAAAAGTTTGTTTATCGGAAGCTGTTTGTTTTCCCATCTAATCTTTATTTTTGGGAGATACAGCATGGATTTCTAAGCAAACAGAACCTTATAAACAAGGCTTTTTGAAAAACCCATAAATACGGAGATCTATTTAGGCCAGTGGTTTGTTTTCATCATCCGACCTATCAAAAACGTGCACTAAAGATGATCAGTATATTGAACCCAGCTAGTGAATTGCTGAGGATTCATTTTGTAAGAGATTCATTCGGATCGCCAAAACACTACGAAAAATAAACGATTATCATCTCAAATTCTGTATTCGCTTCATGTGAACTTATCATTAACGTACTTGTTCTTCAACTATAGAACAATCCCCTGAATATCTCTCCCGACACCCACGGAATGTCTCAGAGAGCTTGGCATTTTATGCAAAGTTCATTTTTGCTTCTATTTTCCAAGACTCAACTGCACAAGTAAATGGAGTAGTAACAGATAACCCATTAGACAGAATCCTGGCTGATATTTTCATCTATGCTTGATAAACTAAATATGGTGGCACTTTAATGGTTGCAGATGCGAATCATTTCGTTGCCATGTTACAATGTTTTCAATCGGTTCGTCGTTTGAAAAAGGAGTAAATAGATTTGAGTATTCTAGACATAAGACTCGCGAGGCGAAAAGATGGAGAAACTCAGCCGTCCACCTATCGAAAAGAGATGTGTAGCAATCAGAACTGAGATAACTCAAGTTTCGCTTCAATAAGCTACAAAACGTTCTGGTTAAAGTCTTCTGTGAATGAACCAGAAATACCCACTCTTCTGAAAAGATGAAGAATGGAAAACGTTTTCGAAGCAACACTGAAAGTTAACGACAAACTCGATATCGGGATCCGAAATCAGTGTGAGTGCAGTCCTGTATAAAGAAACACGAATAAATCTGTTTGCCTAATGCTGATCTATCCATGTGATCAACTTACGAATCAAATGCACCACAGACCTAGTTGAGTGGTAAATCGCACGCCCCCAACTGAGGTAACTATAGCGACCAAAACAAAATCTGTTTACTGAACAACAGCACGGATCATGTGATTGCATGTAATCTGTGAGAACCAATCATCCCTTGACCTCTAAGACCGCGATAACAGACTTTGTAATCAACTCCCCCTTGATTTCCTTCACGGTTGGGAAACAGTAGCGGTTTTGTCTTTGGATATCCACAGTAATACAATTTGACTGCAGTGAGTATTTGTCCAAGATAGCGGGGAGTTTTCGCTCAAAGCAGGCCACACTCACACAAAGATGAGCTATCAGAACCTAAAGGTAAATTTTCAACCCAAATAATGACGAGCATGGACAGCCCGATTTCGAAACCAAGTAATCCGGATGAATTACAGATATGCTTACCATAAACGTATTATCTTGTGTTGTATTAGACAGTGCCAGTATCAGCAGATTCTTGCTTAATAGCAAAACAGCAAAACATACTTCATGGAACCGACCCATCTCATGTGAAAGGACAATTTAGTACCTCAGTAACAGTGGAGTTTTAGGCTAAATGCACTCTCACCTCGATCCTGTGAAAACGTTTCGCTCAGATGGGTGGTCGATTGAACGAGGCCGAGTTAGGTGGCAGCCCAAATGCAAGGCAGACTAAACATGAATGCTTGTCGGAAAAATAGTTACTTTCAGTTAAACAGAACAATAAAGCCATTATGATAAAATAGCTAATAACTTCAATTTTAATGGTGACAAACTGGTGAACCAGCTAGTTTCCGATTAGTATCGGGACCGGGAGAAAAAAGGTTATGAAATCTAAGGGAAGGTGCAGTCAGTCTGAAATGTGCACACGGTAGACTAGAGAAAAAAATTGGATGATTAAATGTAGGATTGTCGGTCACCAAGACGCCAATCCGAATCACACTTTCTTCCTAGAATATGAACCCTAGTGAGCATGATATACGGTATTGCACTGTATTGTATTGCAATGCATGGTATTGTTTTGTATAGACTTTTGTGTACAAAAATTAATGTCGTATTTCGATTAGAAAATGTGAGGGCGAAAAATAAAAAAAATAAGGAAAAATTTATTCTCATCATCCTGCAAAAACGTGAAAAACAAAACTAATCGATGAATAATCAGAGCATATTATATAGGATGCTCAGGAATCCAGCTAAAATACGGTCACGGTTTGTCACAATGCGTGTTACATATGGGACATTGGAGTTCCTAGATACTGATTCTAGAAGATATGAAACGAAAAGCAGATCTTGTTGAAATATGAGAGCGACACTTCGAAAGATCGTTGTGCATGGGGTCAGAAAGAATTTTATGAGCAAATTTCTCAAAAGCTGATAAGTGCTGACCACATAGAGTGAAGAATAATTCGTTTAGCAATATGGAAGACGGACGGCTCCCGGCGAATAATTTTTAAAGTCTTTTTTAAGTAAACCTGGAAAATATAACACTAGAGAGGGATGGGGAAAACATTGGTATACAAATCGGGAAATGGTGCTTTATTTCACCTTGTAGTGTTGCGGCTTCCTGATTTGAAATGACGACCGTCTTAGATTCATTGCACGGATAGAAATGTGAGAAGTCCACTTCAGAATTTTATCAGTAGTAACTCTCTAATATTTCACAGAACCAACCATGGTAAGAGCTTTTGAGTTCATGGAAGACGTTTCCGAGGGGTAGGCTGACTGAGGAAGAGAGAGAAAACAGACATTCGAAACATTTAGCTGTGTTGAGACTTAAACCAGCTCGTGCAGAGAAATCGTAGAGCGAAGATAGGTGGTTGGAAAAATGTTGAAAATCGCCGTTGTTTGAAACGGCTTGAGAGAGGGCAACATCATCGGCATACATAAACAAATGACAAGGGGAGCTAGTTGATATGACGCTGATGTAGGTAGAGCAGAGAAACGGTGAAAGACCAGTACCCTGAAGGACTCCTGAGTTGTTAACCAACGGTTTTGAAGTTTTACCATCAGTTCGTATGTAAAGGGTTCGGTTAGCAAAGTAATCAGACAGCCATGCGAATAAAGACCTGGGACAACCAAATGTTTGCAGTTTGCGAAGTAGAAAAGACCGTGGGACCGAATCAAATGCCGACGAATAGACTAGAAAAGCGCAACTCACAGACTTCATCGATGCGTTTAAGGACATACAAATGTGGTGTATAAGGGAGGTGACATCGTCCAAAGTGGACCTGTTGGATTTATAGGCAAACTGAAATGGGTCGTCAGGGGGGGGGCACATAGAAGAACGCAGGCGCTTAAGTAAGGCGTGCGCCCTCAGTTTAAAAACAGATGTTAAGGCGATAGGACGAAAACATTTTGCTAAAGCAGTGCAAATGGTGAATTTTTGGATGGAAATAATACTGACGGGTCTCCAACAGTCAGGGAAGGATGACGAGATTAATGATCAGACAGGCGAATGCATCCGTCAGAGTCACAGCATCATGCCCTAAAAGAGCTGAGAGCAGACTGTCAGGACTAGTCCCTGTGGTAATTTTAGTGGTGCGGAGAAGGTCGAGCACCTCTTCCCTAGAAAAACTCGTAACTGTCATATCACCACCCCATCCCAATATAAATAGGATTTAAACGAAACGGTGGATGAAAACATGACTGATGCTATCGACTGCAGAACATTTCATGTCTCTTTTTCTTCCCACACAACAGTCGAAAGCCTCGCCAAAGGAATCGACTGTTGTTGTCACTCAAGAGTTGGCTGACGAATGTCATATCGATGCGTTGGATTTCCGCTTTTATTAGGCTGGAAATATACCGCCCTCTTGAGTTATTACGAGATTTGTAGAAGTGCTCCCTGGGTCGTCTTAGAGATTTCAGTTTCTGGGTGGAGATACGGCCATTTGAGACAAATAGTGTTTCTGAGGGACAGCAAAAAGCAAAGATTGCGTTGTCCGTCTCGGTGAAACGTTTGACATTGTCATTGAGCAGGGTTTCAAAATAGGAACAGGTAGATGCGAGCGAAGGGGATTTCTGAAGCAGAATGAGGTTGTTGTATGAAAAGTTACGGAGATGAACTTGGATTCGATTTGCTTGCCTGAAGTATTGGAAGGTTACCCTAGAGTATATCTTGGGCCTTAACAGAGGCAGACAATGATCGGTACTTGCAATTGGAGCACACAGTTTCTAAAACGGAACCGCCTCTGTTAGGAGAAACGCAAAGGTCAGTCAAATCAAACACAGTCAGTGGTAGGGCAGATGCATGATTGAAATCACCAACAATAATATTTAGACTCTCTTCAAGCAAAGAAGCAATAAATACTAGAAAAGAATAGAAAAAGCGTGATATTGTGTCACGAGCTAAAAGGGGCCATATATAGGTTGGTTATGATTGTGCCGGTATGGCCAGAAAACCTAGGACGACATTGTGTCACGAGACAGTCAATTCCATTTAGCGAGTATGTACAAATAACTTCGGACTTGCCAGACCAGGAGTTTATGTATGCCGCCACACCGCCTCTAGTCTTCTGCCTGTCCGAAACTCTTTCCCACCGACGGAGTCTAAAGCTGTCTATCGACACAAGTGAATCAGCAATATCCGGGTTCAGGCACGATTCTTGTATGCAGATGACACAAGTGTGAACATGGATCGGTGATTGAAGTGCGAGGGACAGATCCGATATTTTCGACAGAAGTGCATGGTACAGCTGTAATCAGCAACATCAAAATTTCGGGAAAAGGAGTAGAGCGTTCGGTGTCTCTCTGTGGCCATTAAAAGCGGAATTTTTATCAATCAATTGCATTTCGTTGGCATCTGAAATAGATGGAAAGAGAGAAGGTAGAAAAGTATTAGCAATCACAGTTGCACTGCCAACTGTCTATTTCCCCTACAGTATGATTTATGCCTAATTTTCAACAGTTTTTGCGCATATGTCCAAGTCGCTAACAACTGTGTGAACCTATTCATAACAATCACCCGATTTCCTATTGATATCTCTTTACTGTTAGGTCTAAAGTGCAATTCGTTTGATGGGAGAACATTTGCTCGTCCATTTTTTCGATTTGTATTGGATATATGTGTACTACCGCATCAGTCTCAAAAAGACAAACTGATTTGTCTATTTGAGGAAAAGCCGCACGTTCTCGCCATTCCAAAATGCGTATGATTTCTTCCTAACTCTGAAATGAATTGGAAAACTTAAACAGCGCAAGCTAGCAAACCAGTATGTTCCCAGTGATTCATAATCATCTTGTTATGTCACATGATAATGCAAAACTTTTACAAGATAGGATCAAAAGACTAGCAAGCACAACTTTTATGATCTATGAATAACCACCAAACCGAAGAAATGCAATGGAATTGAGACAGGTCTACTTCCAGAAGATCTGAGACGCCTGCTGATGAAATACACCGTCGAGAAGACAAAATTCTCCCATAATTAGAAATGGAAAATGATCATAAAATTTCACTTTTGAGGAGAAACCATTCGGCCAAAATTGACAAGCAAGATGTTATTACCCAACATTTTCAATTGGGTTTCGATCTCCTAGTATCAGTTGTTTGATAAATGCAGTGTGATACGGTGACCATGACTCAACTCCAAATAGTAACTGTCTCTTGGCACCTTGTGGAAAAGAGTGAAACGCTCGGACCTCATGCCTAAGCCACTGGTTGAAATGAATACTCTTTCCGAATGACATGTTCTGACATACATACTGGTTAAAATCGTAAAATGTAGTTCATTGTTCACCATTCCAAAGACAGACTACCCCGTCGGTTTCAGGGGCTTGTTCTATACCAGTTTTCGTGTTCCTCTGCTACATAGTACATAGGACTGTTGACAAGGAAATCTGAAAAACGTATCCGCCACTCTGCGCATTAAATTGATTCGTATAGTCCGTAGTGCAATTTTACATTTAAAGGCCATTTAAAGGCCACCGGATAGAACCATCGACGGCCTTAAAACCGATCCTAGCCGCTCTCAAATTTCACACCAAGGAGTTACGTGGACAACTGCTCGTGACATTTGAGGCTTTTGCAATCTTGTTTAGTTGCTGTTTGGCTATGGCAGCAATATGATCTTCCCGGTCCTATATATGCGGGTCTCATGGTCTGCTTCTTCTAACACTTTTTATCCCTTATTTACACATTCATTTTTTCACACATGTCTTCCATTCTCTGTAATTCCGCATTTCTTACATAATTCTAGTTTAGACCAGTGTTGCCAAGATCAGTTATTTCTAACGCATTCGAAATACTGGTACTTCATTGGACACTTACTTATTCACTGCAAATCGCAACTACATACGTTCTGTTGGTTGCTCAATACCATTAATGTACGTGTCTGAGGTGACTTTATCGAATAGAAATTTATCCGCGTTACGATTCATTTATATCATGACTTGTTGAATTTCAGCAAACCATCTAAAGCCTAAGTAGACAGCCTATGGGCTGTGACGTTTCGATGTACAACCTTTCGCCATGGGTTTGTACTCAAATTTTACAATCCATTTATTTGTCCTGCGGATGATTTCCAACGAGAGTGGAACATCTACCGCTTGCTTTCCCAAGATTTTCATTTTAGGGCCTGGCATGAGGAAGCATTGAAAACTCTGATCATTTCTGCTAAAACTAAAGGAATGCAGCACTCATGCGGAGATGCGGTTTTATGGGTTGATCCATAGCAGGCAGATTCAGTCCAGTATGAATGGGGTACATGGAACACTAACTCACAGAGACTCAGCCCCATTCTATCATTTTTTTCCGATAAAACTAATTTTTTCTCCCGTGTATTGGAGAGGAATAACGAACAGCTCAGACTCAAAGCTTATTCAGACTTTTTCGAACAATTGGCTTTTGAAAGATAGTTACAGAACAATGAGCTTTCCACACTGGGTACATATACTAACAGAGATTTCCTGTCGATGATTTAGTTTGCACGCAGTGGGTGTCACACAGCTTCCGAAATATATTGTTGACCAATGGTCTCTATAAGTCTTGCTGAAATCAGATCACTTCTGGAGGCAATCGGAAATGGTACAGACGACAGACAGGAAGTTCGATTATGGGAACGAGTTTGCTGAGACTCAAGTAATACTAGACACGACTGGTAGCTGTTCGTATGAACCATGTCCTTCGTAATTCTAGAATAAATCATTCTTCTGGAACCACTGTGATATCATTCAGAAGCTGAAGATAAGCATGTTTAAACGGAATCAAAACATCAACCTCGTTCTGCATAAATACAACATGTAACAATAAATGGCAAAATTCACACCTGCTTCACTTTGATCTTATACTTCAACTGGCGCAGCATCAACCGCTAATAAACGTGAGTTCCACAAAAACAAACAGTGAACAAAACATCGGATCCTCTGGGACTAAAAAGTGAAATGCCTTTTGGGAACATTGAAACCACGGTGTGCATAGAGTTGTGTATACATCCAATGTATCAGAGTAGTGTAAAGTTTGGCAGTTAAGAGTGCTGTCTTCGTTTTGTCGACCTCAAGGTTGATCCAGTTTTAGATCTCTTCTGCATACCCGTAGATTGCTTAAATGTTGATAGTACACCTCGTCTTACGTGTAATCTGGAATTGAATGAATGGATCTTGCGGCACTAAGATAACCGTTTATTCATCTTTATAAGACGTATATTTCCTCAGTCTATTAGGGGAAGGATCAGTTAAAATTTCACGGTTCTCTACAGTCGTAAATGGAGCCATCAAATATGTGTCTGTGGTATTTTCAAAGCACCTCATTCTGAACATACCACCGGTGTCTGTGTTATACTATCAACCGGAGTTGTGGCGAAAATGTCCACATAGACACTGGGGCGTTCCTCCCAGGAAAACCCGATTTTCGGGTCCCAGAGAAGTCTGGGGGACATGCATGAAGCTTATAACCATGACATTTTGAAGAATTACACTAAAAAACAAGAAAAAGCAAGTCCCTTCTTTTTGCAAATGTGGTCTACTCGGACGTGGTCGTTTTAATTCTATTATTGAGAAAATAAGGAATATCACCTGGGTAGAAGGATGCTGCTGCCGTGAAGACTCATTCGCTTATAACTCCAGAAATAGAAAGCCTATGTAAGCCGCTCTGCTACCACCGACGTATACAAAATATCATTTTGATGAGGCCAAAGTAAATATCATTTTTTGTTTTCTACTCAGTCACACGGTAGATTTAAAGAAGAACACCTTTGTTCCGGTATGTAAGTATTAGGACCAAATGACATATGGAGTGTATCAAAAATTCGGTGCGCCATGTATTGTTTTGTAATGCGCCAACGTTTCCACTACCGTGGGTAGTCTTCCTCAAGGCAAATTTTTATTGTAAAACTCGCCTTTGGCTTTGTACAACTGTTTACTGTCCGATATTATTCCGCCACTGGTAGTAAGAGAATGACTCTTATCTAATAGGAATAACAGTATCTATGGTTAATTTTCTTTTGGGTTTGTTACTGATTCACACTGAAATCCTTCCGCATGAACGTTTCCTTTGTGATAGGGCAGTCACGTGACCACATAATCAGTCCGGGTAATACATCAGCGTCGCGAACGCGAATAATCCAGATGGAAACATTATAGAGTTGCAAAATTAATATGATCCAATATTCGTGACTCGGATAGACCATGCACATGACCTCACGGCGATCCGAAAGATCATTGAGCTATATTTGGTTCGCTGTCAACAAAAAAGCGGACATCTTTTTCCGGTAGTGGTCAAATGCGTTACTGTATACCTATCATTTTCAAAGGCCCACGGTTCATATCTGGAACGGCCAGCAAGCGCAAAACAACTCGAAAAATCCTGAAAAATTCGGAGGTTTACTTAAACTAATCACATATTAAGTGACAAGCTTTCGGCGCATTTCTAAGACCATCAAGTATGTCCTTCGACAATTCAAGTCATTAGTGGAATTCGCAAAATCGCCTGGTTCCAGTATTTCACTAAACTTCGCTTCAGATTTTTTGTAAGTTTATAATTCTTCGATTTCATTCATAAATTGTAGGAATTTAACATAGTTGACTTGAAAGCGCATCACGGAATGTAGGACAGAGCTGTCTCGTGGTTTTGTCCTTCCCAATAAGGATTCGTATGAGATACAAAAAAGTAGAATTGCGATAAACATTGATGTCAGAAAAGGTTATTCTTAATTTTGACAAAATGGATGGATGCGAAAAACATAGAATGCATATTATGTAAAGAATGACTGCGGTAAGAAAGGATTTCATTGAAAGGGTTTGCGCAGGCTTTAATGTGTAGATGGTATTCATGGTTTATAAGTAATTCAACTGGAATAGAAGAAACACGGCTAACAGTCTTCGATACATTACCTGAAAAGACTTCCTAATCAGGCCTGAAAAGATTGCTGGAGAGCTACAGAGTAAGGAGAACTTGCCTATCACCCTTGTACCTCGGTCTGCGTATCCGAAAAAACAAGCGATGTAATGTGGGAGGATCCTGACAAGTTGGCGCTTATTGTCATACCGAAGTGCTTGGCAGATGAGGCTCTGACAACGAGGCCAGTGTTAATGATCAGTTGATTAGTGGGGTAAGAGGAACAAGAAAAGGAGGCCGGACTTTGAATTTCCAGTGTCGTTTCAGTTACCTGAGAAAGATGAAGAGTCGGATTCATTGAAAATAGGTTGGGGAAGCACGACGCTTACAGTGGGCTCAGCCCATTTCCTACGTGATCCAGCCAACAAATTGATAACCAACATGAACCTATATGTACTTCACTCAGAAACCAAACGTCTAAATAGGAGAGGTTTCAACTTTGGTCATAAATTTTCACTGGCTTAAATCATTCTGGCTTAACGAAACTGTATGTGGTGCTATGCCGCTCCAAGCTTCAGGGTAATGGCTGACGCCCCCCAACTGTTTAGTGGGCCTTAGCGTCCACGGAGCATGTCCCGTCTACGAAACTCATGCTTCCGTGATCACTTACAAATAGGGTGTTCATCCGAGCCAAGGACGCTGTTAGTCAACGAATCTTTGTTTTAATCAAAACGGTCCAAACAAAATATACCCAGTCAAAAGTACACAAACCATTCCATGAATGAGTGGCTTTGTTACGTCTCATGGTAGTGAAATTCTGGTGCAACGTTGTGGAAATTTTGAAGCTCATGGAATATAAAAGTTCCGGGTTTTTGCCAGACTTTGAAGGATAAACTAGATACCGTGAACTATTAAAGGTGCTCTAGGGAAACAACATATCATTGTGTTCGAAAAGGAATGGCTGATAACAGTTAGAGGAAGTTGAAATTAACGCAGAACTTCTGGACAGGAACAGTTACAAATTTCCCATCAATATATATGAATGCAAGTTTCTTGGAGAAGTTGGCCAACTTATTGTTGGGTTCTGTTTACCCAAGATTTTATTAGTCATGGACCATTAAACTGCGTCGATACAACTTTTGTGCTTTCATCCAACTAACCACTTCTAACATAATAAAATGTAACAATAAAAGTCAATATTTCCTGAGCGGTAATTGGGATAGGTGTCAGACACTGCGATGACGACAGCCGCACCTCCGGCCCAGTGCTTGTGGTGCTAGGTTAACTCTCTAGGGATGAGAATGCCTTCTTTTTTCCAATTTCGAATATTAAGGCAAATTTTCCAAAACGGATGCAAAGTTGACCACTCCATTGAACGTTTTGTAGCCGAAACTTCCTCCGCTTTCTGAACCCTCATTAGTATCCGGAGCTCGAAGGTTGAGATCCCTGTTATTGACTGGAAGCACTAGTAGGTCGTTGGGTTTTTAATTACGCCCAGTCACTAGCGCTATCGCTTGGGCAGCGCTTTGAGGAAATGCCGAATTAACCTTTGGCAAAGGAATATAGTCATGAATACTTCCGCTTATTACCATCGCTTGTTGGAATCTCTTCTTCTCGGGATTCAGAGCAACTGGAAAAAAATTACATTGTGCCCGAATCGGTCAGAAGACAGTGCATTGTCTTCATCAAAGCAGATAATCGAGCCACCCTGGCCAGTTGCTGCCTTGGGTTAGACATCTAACACCAAACGAAGTGAACAAGATCAAGATGCACACAAAATCTGCCCATGCAAACGGCCTGCCAAGCAACACTGTTGGCCGAAGTCGCCCATCACTGATCTGGTCAAAGTACAGCCTCTCCGTAGGATCTCTGCATCAAGGCAGAGAAAGAAACAGAGGAATGGGCTTCCAGGTTGATCGACTCTCAACTTGCTCCAGTTTGTTTGACTCGGCCCATAAGTTCATTCCTTTCTGGGTTTGAATGTCGCGGCCACGAGTCCTGTTATCACAGGAAGTTTTTCCGCTCGGCAGTTATTCAGTGGTTCCGATCCGTTTTCATCGATGTTGTACTAAGTACTTTAATAGGTATAACGGAACAGAATCATTTTATGAATAGAAAATCACTAAATGTCTTAATGCTTGAATAGATCCGATGGAACGATTGACGGTGACATGCTATCGAATACCAGGTTGTGGGCAGCGACATCTAACTTCCAGTTTATTACTTCCTACTTTTGACTGATGGCTGAGGCCAGTTTCTTTCTTTCGCCTTTTGACAAAATATGCCTCCGGTTGTTTTGATCATGTCTTCCTACTGGACTCATTCTTCATTTTCACCCGTTTAAGCTTCGTCATAGCATATTTGTAGAGTAATTTCCACGGAATTCACCGGCGAGTTCATCACACTGAACGTCAGTCACACGTTTGGGCCGCACCCTATCCAGGGTTAGACCAAGGGTGACAGTTTTAACTCGTGTCTGTTTTCCATTGCTCTTACTGGGCGAATTCCAGCAAAATAATGCCTACCTAGGGTAACTAGATTTTCCAAGTCCACCGATGATTGTCGAAAAAAATTGGCACAAATCCAAATGGTACACTGTGGTCTCTTTGCCTTACTCCTTTTGTAAAGTGCGTTGACTTAGTCGCATTCGGCTAGCAATGACTGGTTGAACAGCGGTAGTTTGTCTATTTGCCGACGTTCACTGTCTGGTCGTCGGGCTGGAACAATGCAACAGAGGCATTAAAGGCAAAGAGACTGTGGTGACAGGTATGGTCGCCCTAAAATAGGCGTTTTTGCTTATTGATACTCATGAAGGCCACATTGATCTCTGCGTCCTCTACCCGTTTGTACTTTTAACTCCACGGGACCGATTCCTCAGGTCAGGTCTGTCTGCCAAATGACTCAGCACCGCAACACTTCAGGGCGTGCCGGCCGCCTAGGCCGGACCGGTAGGGCCATGTTGTTTGTGTTCATGTTTGGATGTGTGTCGGAGCGCTTGTGTGGGTATGTGTGTATCTGTACCAGAACGCTTTTTATGCGAGTCCATGACACTGATTCATTTACTATGATGGCACTAGCCAAGCTACCAAAACAACGATCAGCACACGATGGATTTACCTGGGGTCAAAAAAACAAGGTAGAACAGCGAATCTCCATACTCACGGTGTTTTCAGCTTCGTGGTTTATTGACTGAGAACACGCAAGTCAACGACAGTGCATGGATTGGAAACTGAGCTGTGCTGTCTAAGCATCACGTAGAACCGGGTGCCAGTTTGGATACATGTACATCACCAGATGGTCGGACTTCTCGTTCATCGTATTCCGTAAATTTCGTTACCTTTCATTGGGAAAGAGGACTGAAATGAACTGACCACTTTCGAATGAAGAAAGAACCCTTTTCCGGAATGATAGGAACCAGTGAAATTCATGGCCACATGCCACACCGATATGTAAACCGGCACGTGACAATTTCCGAACCCGTTTGTGCCACCGGAAGGCGCAACAGACAGGTCTTGTCTCCTAAATAAGACATCTCAGGGAACTCGGATATGAAAGAAAATTATGCAGAAAATTCTATTTATTATGTTTAGGTGGTTCACTGGTTCAAGCCTAAGCTACTGCTACACTAGTATTCATTTGAGTCTTATGAGATAGATTAATGTGATAAAGTCATCCGACACCATTCATGCATACATTTTTGTTCCAACATCATGAAATTCATGCTCTCGTCAGGCCCAAATAGATTGCCTACTTTCAGTATTCACCCCACACTCAGTTCACAGTTCTTTGGTTCGAAGAGCATCGCAAACTAAAAAAACAGCTTTTCCAAACATCTTTCAGTAAATATAAGTTGAGCTGACTTGATCATCAAAAAGGCTGTCAAAACGATCACCCTTCGTTATTCTCTAGGACCTACAACCTTGATGACGAGTGGATATATATATATATATATATATATATATCGTTTGCCTTCCACTCGTGGCTTAAAGGATTATATGGTTTCAAGCAAACTGTATTTCTTCTGAAACATGCAAACACAATTTCAATGAAAATTATGGTGGAACGTATTCGCCCGCAGGTTTAGAATTCGTAAACAAATCGGTGTCTTAACAATTGTAGATTATTTGAATATTTTCCTCTCATTCCGCTGATTCAGTAGCGCACTCATCAACGATTATTATTTCAAGGTTGATTAGTGCAGGGTGAGTTGGATAACTGTGAATGATCGCATGTTTCAAGCAACTCAAGTGAAGTAGACCAAATAATATGCAGGCTGTGGGATAGACAACATTTTGTCAAACTACTAATTTGTTCTACGAAACTGGCGATCGACAAACAGTCGCGCGACGAGTTGTTTTTTTTGCAAAACTTTTATTGTTTGACGTTAGTAATTGTTGGGTTCTTTCGAATTCAGCCCGATGATTTATCTGAATTCCGTAAACTCAACAATTTAGAATGGGCTAACAGAGGGTGGATCCAGGCCGTTGTTCGCAAAAGAAGTGGATCCCAACAATGGTATGTGTTTGCCACTCCCCTCGAAGTTCTTCGAACAAGAGCGCTGGTGATGACAATTATGAAGGTTGTGGGTAATTTTTGTTCTTCTTCTCTTTCTTAATCTGGATTGAATCAGATGCTATGTGATTAGAAATACTACAAAATACTGACATACTTACAAGTTCCGTTCCTCCGGGAATCCACCCAAACTTCCACAATCAAGACTCACACGGTTATCTCCCAGCCCGAACAGGGCTGTTTACTCGGCACTAGTCGCGGTAAACAGATGCAAAGCTCTCACTTCACCGGATACCACAATTCCATTGGAAACAGAGGAAACAAGTTGATGAACCCCGGTATCATAGAAAGCGACACATATCTATTACCTCCAGTATAGGTAAGTAAATACTAACCATCTCTTTCTGGTAATTTCTATCTTCGTCTAGCTGACTGACACTCAGTTCATTCCTTAGTTCATCACTCAATTCAATGACAGACTATCATTATGCTCGGTTTACTTCTACAAACACAAACATTAACACCATAACTTTTTACTGAGCAAAAAATATTGGTACACTTCTATGGAATCGATAAATTCATATTTGTCTGTTTCCAAATAGGCTGATCGTTTTTCCAGATTGAAACTTTGGTGTTCCCCCTTCCCGACATTCTTTTTGTTGTACAGACAAACCTGAAATCATCCGAAAAGCCATAACCTGAACATTCACGACACTTTCAATTTATACCTCATTTGAGCTTTTTCCTATTAACCTACCGCATAGAAACCACCAGTCGCATTCTGGTTGGACCTAATTCCTTCTCACCTTCTTTTTTCCCGGATGCTATGTGATGCGAAACCATCCATAAGTCTCATAACTGCACCATCGCGTTGAGAAACGGCGCTAATTGTACTTGTTTAGTGTTCTGTCTTTATATTGTCCTTGTTTAACGAGGCTCAAAGAGCTGCAAATACTTTTTACGATCGGAATATCTCCAGTCCGTCGGTGACACACGCGTATCAAACCCGTCGAATCCCTACTAGTGATTGTGAAACACCAACCAACGTTTTGCGATCCAGGTTCGATATCTACTATACGCCTAACAATGATATAAACCAATCGCCCATTGCCAAATCGGAGGACACGTTGGCACTTCCGGTTTCGGTGCCATACAGTCCAATTAGGCGCTGAATTAATGTAAAACCAGGCACAGGATAGACGGAACGCGATGTTTCACGCAATAGTCACATATGCCTCTCAGCCGCGACAGGACTACTTCCGGTTTTAGCTTTGTTGCTGTTGTCGTCGTCGTTGCCTTTGGTTACCGTTCAGACACCATAGTTGATCATCGTTTGCGCTATTCCCAAGTGCTTTTGGTTCTATTCACCATGATGAGCTGTTTAAGTTTTACAGCGTATCATGAGTTCCGGTGGCAATCAGTTGCCCTCTTGGTTCAATTGCTCATTTGCAACCATTTTCCTCTAAAAATGATATTATTCATGTGTTTGAGCGCCTGAATAATCTGGATGTCCGGGTAACAAGATAAAACTGCTGCTATTGGGGTACCTACCAGGGAAATTAGATAATCGCCAGACTCCTATAACGGTTAAAATCGAGTGGTTGAACATGATCTCATGCTCTTCCGCCTCGCACCAGCGTACGTTGCACGGGAGGTGTGTGTGTGTGTGGGGGGGGGTCCGTTTCATGATGCGATAGCTGCATTTTGTGATTTTCATGAAATTGTTTTATTATCTAATAAATTCTACATCATCACACTGGAAACATCACTCACTCATCGTTGCCACAACAATTGCAGGGGCGTAAGGGTAGAACAGATTGTAAATTGTGAAGAAGTGACAAAAATCACTAGTTTTTAAATTCCATAAACTAACAATTTTTTTAACAGAATCTCTGCAAGTGTTCGCGGTCATTTAACCGAAGGCGATTGGAAAGTAACCCACACTAAAATGATTCAAGTACACCGATTTCCTCTCCAAATGGCATCATGTTAACCGTTACGTAACGGTCGGGACAAAACAGAAAAGCAAACTAACATTATCTCACAGACCTTTACAAGAACCATCGAAATGATCAAACTAAGCACGAAAAAAAGAAAGATGGACATAGCAAATCGAAATAAATGACGGTAAGTTGATAGAAAATACAAAGCATAGTTAAGCAATCAAAGGGAATATTAAATAGGGAGAAAGTGAGAGAAAGAGGGATAGATGCGAAGGAAGATAGACACAGCCGAGACAAATACGGAGATCGACCGAGAGGCGGATAGATAGATAGATAGAATCCGATTAGAATAGATATGATAGAGTTGATAGAGTAGAAGATAGATCAAGAATAGATAGTATAGACTAAATATGAGATAGATAGATAGATAGATAGATAGATAGATAGATAGATAGATAGATAGATAGATAGATAGATAGACAGACAGACAGACAGATAAATAGTTAGAATGACTGATTCATTATTGAATTGATTGGTATACATAGATAGATATTTGGTTAGTTAGATCTTTGGAATTTTTGTCTGAATTCCACTTTGATTTTTTATTGTAATCTCTTAGTTTATATTATTCGTAAACTCTTTCGTTCTTGCCCCGTTCCAAATCATGGTGAATACTTATGCATACGTGTGCATCTCTTTATAAAGCATATTCTTCCTCACATTTTTATATGTACCTATGTCTTTACTGCATCTTGAAACCAGTCAAGATATTCATGCAACAAGAAAATAATAGATACAATTGTGCGAAAAAGCTGAGGAAAAAAATTTCCGCTCTACAAATTTTGTGATCTTTTCTTAGTGCCTTCTGTATTTTTAAGGCCTCGTGGGTTCTGCCGGCAGGCCACACTACATTCCGCATCCCCTGATAAACAATTTGTGCCGTACAACAGCACGTCCAATCAGTGACAGTCCCTGTCACTTGGGTCCTAACCAGGAAGTCGGGAATCACCAAACCGAAGCCAAAACCGACACTAACCTCAGTATTTCTCTATGCCAAGTTAAAGTCTTACTGTTGCATCGATTCTTCAAGCTTTGTCCAGTCAATGCACCAGGGGAACTAAAACAAATAGACGATGGAGAGGTATACGCAAAATATCCCCATGGCGATATGGAGCGATGGTGACTGTCTGCATCTAAGTTATGCAATTGCTCACCCGATTTTTTCACCATAATTGTGCAATTTTTCGGAGATATCGTTGGTCGGATATAGAAAATATGGAAAATCATATAGATTTGACTCTCTGGTTCCATGAACTGATTGTCAGCGTTTGGTAACCAAGTTTCTGTGTGCGTGCTAGTTTATCACGCTCGAATTAGTTTTCTATGACAAAAGTTGGCAGTTGATGAGGCTATCGCGTTCATGCTAAGGTAAAATAAAAACGACTTCAAACAACGAGGAAACTGAAAATTTTCGTCCGCAGTGATCCAGAAGGTTGTGTATTTGATAGACGAATGAATGGTTGATTTGCGATCGTAAATGTTTTCGTAGAAAGCAAGGAATATGGTTATTAGTATTGCCTCTTCGCATGAGCATCGGTTACCTGTATTTTTCAAAATGGAAAAAGAAAATTAGTCCAAAATCCATCGTTTCCAAATATATAAAAATCGGATTTTTTCGAACTTCGATTTCATCCACGTGTTTCATCACGTGATGTGGTTACCCAGTGACTGGAATAATTTACTCTAACGGTCGCTCGCCGACGTCCATTCATTCGGGTTTGTCACGCATCCAGTTACCCTTGGTTACCGCCGCTTATCTCGATTGGAAGGCGCCAAGTATGGACGGACGACAAAATGACTTAAGGTAACCGACAACTTAATAACTCCAGGAAAATTATCTAGTAAGCAAAGACAAATAGATTGGAATTTTTTGGGTTAGGTTAACAATTGCAGCCATAAAAGGGACGGGGATGACCGTCTTACGTAAGCACGGTAAAAAGGAGGTACAACACAGTACCCTCTCCCTGAGTGCCTCGGAAATTTTGACCCAGAAAATGCTTTATTATCTATTTTCGATTTCTGTTCGATAAACCAAAGCTCTGCAAACACATATTCAAGGATACATCATGCTGTGCATATGCTTTCATTTCACCACAGAACTATTCAGAAGCAGTGCCGATTACATTCGATGAGAGGTAAGGCTACGTGCACTGGCTTTGATTGGTTTTACAATTACGACGTTTTGATTTTCTGTGACCATCTGGCATCTTGTCCAGCATTTTACCTCGGCGCATTTTGGTCAGCAGACGTGATTTGCTTCGAACTTGTTAGATTTTTGTTCCCATATTTGAAAGTTTCTAAGTGCCAAAAAGATTGGGCCTGCATATTCGGAGATCGCTCGAGCGTAAAAGGAAGTATATTTTGATAACACAGAGAAACAGAAAGGTTGGCGCACTTTGAACGGTAGCACTGTTCACCACCTAATGTGAAATCCAGCTAAAAGGCTTTTTGGAATGAGCCAAATAAAAATGGAGCTTTGAAAAAACAATTGCCGAATTCAGTCAGTGGTGCTCCGCCATGTCAACATTTAGTGAGTCACTAGCGGAATCACCTCTGCAAAATTGTGTGAGCATCGATAAGTTTAAAGTAAATTCCAGCAAAACATTGCCTGAATTTAAAGAACCTAGAATCAGAAAAGTCACGGGGTCTGATGGACTTCAACCCACCCTTCTTGAGGAATTTTCTACTTATTAGGCCAATCCACCGCAAACAAACGAAAATCACCAAATCATGAAAACGACTGAGATTTGCATGTGTCCAAGACGGACAGTGGTAAATTTCGCCCCATACGCTTTTACTCCCCATGACATTAGAGACCTTGATTCGCACACGTGTTTATTCATGCACTGATACCATGGACGATTACCGTTCCCTCAAGGCAACCAGCGTTCAGTAATTAATGCCCCACCCGACTCAGTAAGTTTTGTTTTATTCTTCATTCACCAAAGCGGTTACTCTCTTTGTGTGTATCCTTGACTGTGGTGAAGCATATTTACAAACGTCTCAGCGTGGTCAGCTGTGGCTGTCGCAAATTACGAGTTAGGTACTCGTCTTGAATGACTCTCCTAAGGCTCCCAAATGACTGTGCATCTCAGTTAATCTCTGTGCAGGAAATTCTAACATTGATTTTTCATAGCAGACTTGATGTTACCGCAGTACGCTAACTAAGGTAACTCCCCGGCGCTCTGTACCTAGGTATTCAGTAGAGGAAAGATGGCTTAACCCTGAATCCGAACCTACAACGTGCGGCGTTCAAATCATAAAGTTCCACACTCACCGTGGTCTGCAGCAGAAAGGTGTAGTAGACACCCAGGATGTCTGGCTTCATCCATAGGGCGTATGAACTGAGTCATCAGCCACCGGCTTCCAAGGGGCTGTGAGTTCCTCAAATCATTCTAATGACTTGTAGTTGGACCGTTTCGGCCAAAGGGTTCCCTAAGATAAACTACTAATTCTGTTTGGTCAACCGAGTAGTCTCAAGCCCACTAACGGGTCGTTGAACTTGATCACCAACTGATGATATGGAGGTGCAGAACGTAAGAACCATCATAATTATGGAGAACTTTAAATGAGACTTCTTTTTTCCTTCCACTTCCACGCTCATTCATTCCATTATTCTTCATGGTTTCAACGTCATACAGTCTGACCATTGATTTGTCCAAGTGTAACAAACTTATGAAGCAATGCGTTCAACTACGTTGATGGAACACTGTTGATGGTAATGCTGCTCAGCAAAAACCTATCATGTTCTATTCACTAGCTGAGTGCTTCAAGGTGACTGTCTGACTCTCATTCATTTCCCATTTCGTAATTTACTTAAAGCTCTCGATGAACTACAAGCCAAATATTCCGACCATATTGTTTTCATGTTTGCACCTAATCATTTCTAATTAATTCATCACCTCCCATTATGAAATGGTCTGTCTCCTCCAATCGGTCAGTTGTCGTAGCTAGGTGTGATGACATTATATTTTTACTTGCCAGTGGAGGCATTTTAGATCTCTCTGTAAGTGACTTGTCAGTTTGCGATATTGAAAATAAACCAGCTAGTAAAGTTACCTCAGTAAAATCATCTTAGGGTTATCTTTTGATAGTTCTCACATCATTTGAAAACACTCACGAACGCTTCAGGATGCGGCTTCCATCTCTCCATATTTCTTGTTTGAGATATCTACTAGTGCTTCAACATTTACCGAGGTGATTTATTTCATCTCGTACAAGGTCCCTTACTCCTTATTGTTCCCCTATCATTTTTGTAAGTCTCAAAATATTAAGATTCACCATTCCAACAGATTTATCAAACGGTATCAACATTTTTGGTATTTCGTTCTCCATGCTAAACATTTCTGCAACGGACAAGTGTTTTGCTTCCCCTAGCAGGCATTCCCTCAATATTTTGACACACCCAGCTAATTTCTTGTACACTAATTTTGCCCAGTGCGTGTATTTCTCAACCACTAGGTTCAAATCCAAGTTTCACTATACCAGAACAAATTTATGTCCTAACGTGACCTCCACCGTACCCTTTTAACCGTTCATTTGGGAAAGATGATACTAGAATGCATCATCTTGGCATGATTTTGCTCTCATACCCCGAGGTACTACTGTTACACGGCATTCTGAACACGTGCAGTTTCACTTACCAACTAGTAAAAAACTATATATATATATATGTATATATGTAGTTAGTAGTATCTGGATGCGTGAACAAAATTTTCCCGGGAAAAGACGACCGGTTTCGTGGTTATCGTCGCTCGTCAGGTATGCGTACCCAGTAATCTCTTGCCCAAGTATATACATATATATATATATGCATCCACATGGGTTCGACGTTTAAGATCTATTGTTCTGGGAGATTAGAGTCACTCCAAATTAGATATTGACTGTTCTACTAAAAGTTGACCACGAAAGCTTATTCAAAAACTTTTCCGCCAGTGGTCAGAGTTCATACGAATATTTTTCTCACTGTTCTTTATATGCTTGGGAAAAGTGGTGCACCTTATCCACCTTAATTTAGAATGAGATGCCGTGCAGAAAATGTCGATGAACGTAAAGGATCTAGTTGGTGCTTCGCGATTCGTTTACTCATGAAGTACTCCATTCCCAGTTCATATGTCGGCATCCCACATATTAATTAGATCACTTGACAGTGCCAATAGAACCTTTTAGTAAAGGCCCTCAGTAGCTCACTGGTCCAGATTCATTTGATTTCTTTGGGATCGATTCCCAGTGGACCTTGACGGTTGTGCAATCTCCCCATTCTGACATTCTATCCCTTGGACTGAACCAGACTTATGTATCTCCGTAATTTCTGTAATAGGGTGTACGCTGATACCGTGACGTTAACACACCTAATCAAACGTTATTCATTTGAATTCGAAGGTTTCGTGACATTAAGTATCTGATATCATAAATCGCAAACAGCTGCCACACATCATATATCAATAAAATCAATGATCTTAGCTTATCATCACTATTGATTTCGGTATGAAATAATCAGAGGTTAGAATTTTACCATACAGTGAATTTTCGTATGCCGCAAAGCAACTGCGCGAGTTCCGTTTTACTCAGCATCCAAGCTCACTACCCACGATTCAAATGGACTTCTGCTATCATATAAAATGTAGCGATGACCGAACAACGAAGTACCGGGGCCGGACACACGAGGATCGGGATCATCCTGTTCTGATCAGTTCACGTTAATGGTGGGTTCAGATAGCGCCCAACTTTGTATGACTCAGGATAAGAAGCTCAAATCTACTAAACCGTGCCTTGCCATCTATTGTGTAGACCATTACATCTTTGCTTTCTCGTCTTTAGTACCGTCTCGTGAATCATTCGGCGACAGCCGAACTGGTCCAGTTGTAAAAGATTCTGATACTGGCGATAACCCTACCCCGTGGTTTAGTACAGCGAGCATTCTTACAACCGATTCACCAAGCCCTGCGGGAGAGTTTTGCATGTCTTTTGCGTGCCTTATCTGTTTCAGTTCGACTCCCACTGAGGCCAAAGATTCCACATTTGAATTCGGTCAACCTACCAGAGTGGTCACACCGATGTTTTATCATAGTACATTGCTCGTTTCTTTCGAATAGGGCTCTATCTAATAAAACTATTCAATCTCCACTTCTAAGAGTTTGAAATTTAGCGGACGGAGAAAGAGATTAGTTTGATTCTGCTGACGTAAAGGCCCTTAACCAACTTCTAGATTTTGTCATTCTAGATTTTGTCACCGTGATTCTGACGAGTTTAGCGAGTCACAGTTAGACTTTTCACAGATGCACTTTCTAATACCTCATTTTTGCATAGTCACCTATTGAACGGAGGCACTGAGCACTCAAAGTCGCTCCCGTGCCGACACTTTTGGAACCTTATAAAAGTATGCCAAAGGTTCGTTCCACTCATTATTAACCCGGCGAACTCCCAAGAAACTCAGACAATAAGGCACTCTTTTACTGATGATTCTTTAAGCTTTCCTTTTTAAATTCACTTCAGTAAGAACCGATTAATTGAAATTTTGCATTTGGTTTTTCTATCATAATGCACTGTAAAAATATTCAGAAATGATTGCACTGCTCCATCAGAGATGAATGACTACGAAAAACAAAGGAGGCGAAAAATGGCCTTCGTGGGTTTGAGAACAGATTCACGATGTGGTGTTAATATTTCATGATTCGATGACTAGAAGTCGAACTGGAATAACGGAAATACGAGCAGTTGTCAGCACGTTTAACACCACCTCTAAAAAACATAAGGAAGCGATTCATTAGTCAATATGTCCTATATGATACTTGTGTCTGATTAAACCTAAAGCGATTCAAACTGATTCAAACTCCTATCCTTTCTTCAGATTTTTGTACAACTAAGAGATAGGCAGTAAAGTTTTTGAAAAAAAGTGCATCCGAAAGCCCAGTGGAATGCTGAGAGAATAAAGTAACGAATAGTGTACGACAGGGCAAGCACAAGAGAAGCTGATTCGTGAAAAATAGGGAGTTTTGCCCGGTAGTTCGTGACCAAAAATTCTGCTGAGCCATTGGTCAAGATGACTTGGAATTAGAGCTTTTCATCTCAGCAGTAAGAACAGAACTCCAAGTCAGAATGAACAGGTGGAAGAGCCAAAAACCGTTTGCTAAACGAAACATTGATGCAACTCGTTGTTTTGTGTATAGTTTCGAAGCATGTTGATTGCCTGCGTTTGAAACTCGGCACCAGTTATGGAGGTATTGTACTAAAGGAATTTCGGGGACAGTGAAAGCATGATATATATATATATATATATTGCCACACTTTCGGTCAGGAGACAATTCCTCTGCTGTTTCGTACAAACCCGCGAGCGGGCACGTGGAAATTCGTTGGACAGTCAGACAAATTTAATCGGCCGCATCGAAGAAACAGTTTTACTGGTTTGTACTTTATCGTGTGGATAATGACACTTACGAATTACACATCCACTTTGTGATTCCCGTCGAGGTTCTAGCCGGATTGATTCTCGACACTCTACGCAGGTAAGTGGAATAGGCTGATATTGGCATGAGTCAGGAGTCGCTGAGTAGCTGAACGTGGGCGAATCAAGTGCCACCGTCCAAAGGTGGCTGAAACGTAATTGAACTTAAAGTGGTTACGAACGGAAACCGGAAAAGGTTTAATCACGAGAGGCAGCGTACGAATATCAGGGGAAACTGATTTCATAATCCCTCTGTAAGTGGTTCGTACTTGCGTGAAAGTAAGTTTCGCGAACTGGAAATCAAGTAAATGAAAGTGCGGAAAGAGCAGATTGTAAAATTTACAAACGTCCCTTAAAATGCTACCGCTGGATGAACATCACAAATGAATTGGTTTACAAAGGCTTGCTTATCAACTGACCTGTAATTCAACTCAAGGGACAACATTTTGAAACCAAGATAGGTGTTTTACGCTAAAAAACAGTGGCGAATGCTACTGGGTTTCATTTCATATCCGTTTCCACAACCATTAACCTTGAATTAAAATAATCTATTTTCGGTTGTTACCTTAAAATATTTTCCACTAGGAGAGAAAAAGAGGATTGGAAACGGTGGAAGATCTACCCCAAGGAAACAAGTTGAACATCTGTATAGAAAATGGAAGATTTTGAAAGCAAGATCACGACTGACTGCCCCGTTCATCCGTAATACCTACTGTTTCCAACTCCACGTGTGAGGTGTTGTTGACCCAAACACGGGAGTCTAACCACAACCACACAAGCCAGTCCAATGGTTAGGGTTTTCATTCTTGTAGCTCTGCCATCGACTGGCCACCTCGGCCCGTCTTCTAGCCGTTACCTGAGTGGGGCAGCAACGCACAGCAAGGGAGTCGCTCTGAATGGCATTCGCAAAATATATCCCGACCACCTTAATTCACTCACCTTCACGTTTCTGTTCAAGGATCAAACCGAAAGATGCAATGTATTGGGCAATAACTTTTGAGTTACTCAGAATGTTCTCGCATCTTAATTCACCAACATTGTAAAGAAGGCGGTGTTCAAACACCGAATATCTTCGCAGATCTTCTGCCCTCAGCAGTCACGTATTTGAGCCTTATAGCACGAACAACGTTAATGGTTCTGTGGGCACTCAATATCTGATCGATAATCAAATGTTACACCGATATGTAAGATGCCTCAAATTGGCGAATGTCAATCGAGCTTTTGAAAGCGAGAAGACACTTCTTCCATCATACGATTACATGGTGAGATGCAACTATCCAAATATTTGAATCCACACAGTTTACCCAATTCTTCCCCTGCAAGATGAAGGCTTGGCATTGAGCCCGTCTACTCCCGTATAAGGATTTTACATTTTGAAAATGCAAAAGACTGCAAGTATACGTCCACTGTTTTTCAAGCAGTCGATAATTACTTGAAACGCAACTGTCTTCACTCACTAGCACAACATCATCAGCACATTCGGATTAAGACAGTCTACTGTCTAAGCCAATATCGCTGTGACTGTTCTCATAAGATGATGGGAACATCTTCATGATCATCTCAATTACAAAGTTGGAAATAGCTGGGGAATGCACAACATTTCAAGTGAAAGTCGACGCAAATCGGGCTGTTTGCGCACAATAATTCGAAAATTGAAATGGATTCCTCCGGCATATTTGTCAATGACAGGCAACGCCAAAAACTACACTAAAGATTGAATCGGATGTTGGCTTCGAACCAAGACAGAAATTGTGAGTACGGAAAATATGCGCCTATATTCGAAGAGTTTCAGCAGAGTGCATATTTGGTCAACACAGCCTCGACCGGATCAGAAACTGTATTGATATTCTCGAGCGTACCTTTTATCAGTACTACGCGAGCGGCGCAGGATAACTCCTGCGAGCAGATTGGATGAAATAGTTTGGTGCGTATATGTCAGGATCATATGATGCAGTCCCATACGGGTTCTTTGTGGCCTGTATCTACAACCTGCCAATAAGAACCGTGACGAGAAACGAACGAGACATTCAGGCTTCGTCCAGGTACTATTGACTCGCAGATGTCCCACGCACCTATGAACTTATCTTCCGGCTTTCGTGGTCTTCTTGTTGTTGTCTAATTTGGGAAGGAGTCATTCCCATAAGTTTTGGCAGTCCGTATGGTAGCCTTCTTGGTGCCGGTCAGTTTGCCTATTCTTATCTCGTTTATCAATACTGCAGACGTTTACCAAAATGATTCTTTTGGTTTTCACAAAAAGATCCATCACCCTTCTCGTAGGTAAACATATCTACTGATTCCTTAGGAGTCCATTCTCTTGACCAGAGTGATACTTGGAGTTTTGGTAACTCTGATTTTATCACTTCGCTATCTCCCCTGAAGAGAGGCAGATAAGGCCCATCTTGCCCAGTTGACTTACGTCTGTTAAGAAAAGCCAGCTTCATGTTTGTCAATATTTCTGATCGGAGTCCGGTATCTAACTGCCCTGCAACACTTGAAGGCTTAAAGTGAGAACGTGCAATGTTTAGACTTGGAATTAGTGTACGAAATTTGGTCAGTCACGGTAATGAACGGGTATGAATTACCAGTGAATGGACTCCAAGAAAGAAAGGCACACGAGAAGTAAAACAAGTTCAACTTATATTCACAGCCCATAGGTTTATATACAAGAATGGAAATATTGCGACTGATGGAATATGTTCTGTCTAACAGCCTTCACAAAATGGTTGGATTTCGTGACCGCTTATCATTGCAGTTCTCATCGTGAAGTTGTACCGAACGCCATCGCATGATTTGCACATGAACTCACCACTGAGGTAAATTGTTATTATGATACAACTAAGATCCTCCCTTAACTGTTCTGCCCGAAACCCCAGCTGACGCTTCTGAAAATGAATCAGTGAAAAGTCGAATTCATTGATCGCAGACGAGTCGACGGAGGTTACCACATTGCTGATAGCCACATCATTTTTTGCTTCCATACACATCTTTATACACCGCTGCTTATGTTCATTTTTCGGGCTTTTGGGCATTTGGCGTTCAACGGATTTGTGCCTCTTATTGCATATAGCATCCGAGGAGACAGATCTGCTTGCATCTGAGGTCGAGAACATCCTCGATTTCTGAAGCTCGCGTGAAATGAGTTTCTGCGTGGCCATTGCCGCTGGGTGCATGGCATCTTCTCCTTATGTTCGCTACAGTTCTGTTTGTCAGAACATTTAATTTGAAAACTCTGGTTGTAATTCCGATCGACGATTATTGTCTGTACAGGACCGGTGGATTTCCTATTAGTGGAACCCTTTTGTTTGCGTTCAGTAAACAAATCGGAATGATTGACAATCCCTGACTGGTTTAAGCCACCTATGACCAATGATCTAAGTTCAGAGCCTCGAGGGCGACTGAAGGCTCCATGTGAACCGACGTTGGATTTTGCTTCAAGAGACAAATTGTGTTAGTAACAAACCTAAGCGAAACGGTCGTTCGGGGACGCAAGTGGGCCTCCGACGTGGCTTTCTGTCTCTCCTAAACCGTCAAGTAGGACGCCAAAATCACCATCAAGGACCATAACGTCGATAGAACTTAAACTTGTTCACAATCAAGACAATCCGTGGTCCTAAGTAGATTTGCAGTTAGTGAACTCAGACACAAATACGATGAACAGACAAAGATACTTCAAACGACTGCTATGCTCACCTATGGAACTGTCTAGCCAACTTGCAGACAAACGTCGTATTTGATCAGTTATTCGAAAATACCACCTTCAAAAATCCCCAACTGTCTGTACTACTAGCCGTTATTCGTTTTTATTTTATTGTAGTCTGATATAAGATCCATTTTATTGACAGTTGTGGGTGTTTATGAGTTTATACTACAGGTAAAAAAGCAGCACAGAGAAAGAAAACTTTGCGTGTTTTTTTTCACGTTGATTTTCACCAGGCAAATCCGATAACTCCGTTCTTGGTGCCTCACTGGAATAGGCTGGCCCATGTTAGGAAAATGGTATGCAACCGCACTGTCATGTCCTACATCAGAATAGTAAATCTACGCTGAGAATGGATTCAAACTAGCAAATCTCAGTGTTCATTTTGTACGCATCTTGTTTAGTCACATTTTACCTAATTTCAAAAGGACAGCTTTCCCGATTCATTTAGTCCGAGTACGCTTACGACTTTCCAGTCCATGCACAAATCAATGAGAGAATTTTATTGGACTCAGAACTGATGGCGCGTGATCAGTGAGGACAAGCTAATAAGTTATTGATTATCTCAAAATTCTGTTCCATCAAAATTTGCATACTCCATGCCCACATCCTCCTTCTAGATATTCGGTCCACATTCTGATAAATTAACCTAACCGATTACGACGACAAAAAACCTGTTCGCCAGTCAAATTCGCTTGTTGTCTATGCACATTGTACGCCAGTATAAATGCGTACATCCGAGGCAGTCTAGTTCAGTTCGAGTTATCGCGAATCCGGACTTCCGATATTGCTATGCACTGGGACAATGAGGAAACAATTTGCGAATCTCGATTACGTTTCAGTACAATCAGTCAGTATAAATGGTAACAATAACATTACAATCGACATTCAGTTGGGGCCATTCAGTTGTGGGGAATCAAGGTCGACATAAAATAGGGATAGGAAGGCGGTATTATACATACCACATCAGTGGCAGAAGTTCATTAATGATCCGGGGTTCCTCCGGTGTAACGGGTTTAGAAGAACTTGTAACGCTTACCTCTGAACTTCGAAACAACACTTCAACGGTGATAAGTTACACCATACCCAGAACGCGGCCCTCATATGGAGCATGTCTAGAATGCATGAAAAGCATTGTCTTAAAGAAAGAGGTGATGTGTTTGTTGCTGAACGCGTGATCAAAGGAAACGAATTTCGGTCAGAATGGGATCACAATATTCGTAAAACGCTTGTTCACGTGGTGTATGGAGGTCTTAAAGAACACGGGCACGCCATCTGATTTTAGGGGAGTTTGAGTTATTATTATGGAGCTATGAATGGTGTAAATCTACAGGAGTGTGGGCCGAGGGTCGGAGAAGACGTTGTCTTCTCTGGTGCACCCCAGTGAATCAGCATTGTATAGGGTTTCATCAAGCAACTAAGTAATTCGTGCACCATAAAAGCTCAGTTTTCCGTTGTGCAGCTTTATTAGTCATTATCAATGGAACGCGAACCCGAGACCAGCAATTGTGACGCTGAGGTCAAATCCACCATTCTATTCGGACTCGCTTTTCGATATAGTTCACTAATCTGCACTGGATTTTGCATGCTATTCATCTTCATGCACAAGGTAATCGATCCTCACATAGTGGATACTATTTCGTATGATGGTGATGTGCAATAGACTGTTGCAATATAACCCCAGTGGCACGGATCCCAGACGATTTGCTCACATTGTTCCTTTCGTGATTCGCAGCCCATTTTGGGGGAAGAGAGGCAATGTTTCTTGTGGGAGCTCCAGTTTGGCACTCTTCACATTGTCCAGGAATGTATTTTCCATGCTTCCATACAATGCGTTTCTCGGCGTTAGGGTTCTTTGGCTTGCAGCCCTTACCCATCGCTGCATTTCGGACATCAGGAATTGTGTAAACAGACAAACTTTCTCCATTTCGTCCTGTTCATAATCACTTAATCCCCTTACTTCCAATTAGGAGCTCTCAATACGGACTCACGGATAAACGGTGACCGAGTTGGGCTAGGAGCGCCTGTCAAACACCTCAGAATATCTATCAGTTGTTCCCTCGCCAGTTTCTGTGGTACTATTTTAAATGTTTTGAGTCCTGAATGCTCAGTGCGTAGTGTTTCTGTATTCTAAGCCAGTTAACCAAATATTTATGTTTCCATGATGCCTAGCACCACAACAGTGGATCCATTTTGTTCATTTTGCAGGCGGACTTGTTAAAGATACGCGTTGTTAGAGCTGCCCAGTATCTGTACCAAATTAGTGGAATTTTTGTAATCTGCTGACCAAGTAGGTGACAAGCTGGCATCGCCACTTATATTCTTCTCTAGGTTTTTGATTTCTTTATTATTCATGTGGCAAAACACATCGTACTAACGAAGGTGGTTGCGACCAGTTGTAGGCTGTCAACTGGAGAAATTGACCAGGTTTGCAAAGATTCGAACAGGCGCGTTGTAGAATGAAATTCTCCCTTCTTTATTCAAATGTTCATCAGTATGCTTCAAGATCCACCAGCTTACTCGAAAAAAATCGCCAAACATATTTGCTCTCTGACTTTCCAAGTCGGTTTTTTGATGAATAATATTTGCAACGTGGTAGAAACCAAGTAGATCGCGTCCATTTAGTGTTACAATGCGCTTTCATTAGGCCCCGTGCTAGATTTCGTTTGTCAAAAGTGCTTAATCATCTACGAGCGCATAATGAAGTATGCGTTAATCTTGGCAGACTTGAATAGGTCTGGCAAACTCATTGCTATATGTGTGCATATGTTGCGTACGTGTGTGTATGCGTGCGTGCGCGCGTGTGTGTGTCTGCGTATATGTGCAAATGTATGTCTGCGCGTGTGTCGGTGTGGCTTTTGCACAAGTAAGTGTGTGTTAGGTGAAACTTACTTCTACCTTAAAGTAGTGCCAGCTCATCAGATTTCTGATCGATAGAGTAATAAAAGAAAGCAGGTAACAGAGGAAGCAAAATAATACGTGCGTATCATGCCTGAGTTTAACTCCACGATAAACCAATTAGCAAGCAAAAGATTGCTTGATCGAGGCAATCAATGTGCGAATATGCCTCTGGACAAGAAGTGCCACGATATTAGTTTTTGTGCGCTTTCTCTTCGCTCTAGCCGACTGACCGAGAGTCTCGCGTCTAGAATGTGAAAGAATCTTTTCAGCCTTGTTTACAGCTTAAATACGCATCTATTCAGTCAAAATATTTTGGTAGCAAGTAATATAAGTTGCATTGAAATAGCAAATGAGTCACGTTTACAACTAAATTTCATCTCAAAGAATGATACGGAGGATAGAAAATTCGAATTTTATCAAGAAAACTGGTATTTTCAGTTTTCCAATTTACATAGCGTCGTTCATCACTTCCGCACAGCAGTTTTGTACGGCATTTATTTTCAGCGCATCTACTATTTTCGTTTTTTGAGTAGCTAACCTGCAGTGATGTTTCAGTGTAATATCATTGTTCGATAAGTACAAGGATTTAAAAAAATGTGTTGGATTAAGGTCAAGTGAACTTATTGCTCAATCAATGTATCCGTTTTTATTAATTTGTTTTGCGGAAAGTGTCTCATTGCCATTTGGATTGCTTACCCGTACCGAACGGGCGAAACTTCTAAAAAGAGCACACAAAACTGTATTGTATACGGTCAAAAGGATGGTGATTGAAAAGTCTCACTGCAACAGTGACTACAAACAGACGAATGGGTGGAAGTTTGACTAACAAACGAATGACAACCTGATCAATCAATCAATCAATCAATCATGATGTTAGCACAAATCAGGTTCTTAGATGAGAACGGCCAGGAGCTTAGTGTTACTGACCAGTCTGGTATTTGTTTTGGTGTCAGGTTTGGTAGTATTATTCTGTTTGACTAGCCGTCATGTGGTTGACGGTCTCCTTAAAGTGGGTCTTAGGAGATGATGTTCTGTTTGCGAACTAGTTGTTCATCGTTCTTTGAACCGAAATTGAAATGTCCTACATTAGCCTAACTGTTTCTGTGTTCTACCCATTTTGATGACCGAAAGTCCTAATGTGTATGGACAGCACCGAAGTGGCAGTTGGTCTTTCATCAGCTTCTTGGTATCCACGTGATGGTGAAAATGGCAACGCAGGCCGGCCGAGTATAGAATGCGAGAATCGACTTATGATTCACGAAATTATTCAGCATGCAGTAACATCACCCAACTCACGACTACGGAACTACGGAGGCACTGTTCAGCTGTTTCATTCTTGTTAGCAATCACCAGCACTGCCTACATGCCGCGTCCCAACGTGGAGGCAAACTCGGAACGAACAACTGGGTTGAACGCCTGAACCATTGTGCTGCTTCATCGCATAATGCATCACCTATCTGTTACTGATTTGCATGGCCTCACGTGCACATTAATGAACTACCACCATTAAAAGACTTTTTTGCAAGTAGCCTAAGTGTGACGAAGGCTTTAAATACGACCTACAGAACTAGTGTTAGTGGTGGGACACTGCACAGTCCATGAATTATTCATCATACGTATCGTTCAAACAACGTTGCCATCCTTGAAAAACAGTCCGAAGAATGCATTTGGTTTCGGTGAAACTTGTGACTATATGTCAGGAATGCTTCCCTGGGGGTATCAGTGAGTCCATCGGGTATTCATTAGATTGTAGCTTTGAGGTTAGTTTTGTAATCCCCAGCTTGAGGCATTTCCTGGGCTTGGTTTTCGTGACCTGTAAAAGAGCACTGAGGTAAGAGATATCTTCCACCTCATAGATGCAGAATTTGTAAAGAATAAATATCTTGTAAATCGTCTCTCCTTCTAGCAGATGGACTAACCGTCCTGGTCATCAAATTATGCTGATATCTATGAGGCATACATTACCGTCTTCTATTGCAAACAAGGTTAACTTAATGGTTCGAGGTATTTCTTTGAAGTTATTGGCCAACGTCACTGGGTCATCTGTGTTCTTGGTGATCGCAAACTCGTTATCATCAACTAGGCAACATTGGAGATCCAAATCGACAAACTGCTTTGTTTTTTGTGCTTCAGCAAACAGACGTAAATAACTGGTCCTCGTGGGATTCCTATAGCTATCTTATTTGCAATCCGGAATCTATCATTGACAAACGAACGCAATGCTTTTCAGCTGGAAGCAAACAAAAGTCTTGCTAGTGCATCCGCAGGCAATCCAAAGTTCACATTGCTTTTTTTCGACGGTTCAACAAACCGTTTGAATGGCTTCTTGGAGCCGGTTACTAGAGTCGAGTGAACATACATCCTTGGTGTAAATGCGTTTGTTGATCGCGTCCTAGACTGTCAGCTTTTCACATATTTCAGATGAGCCTTTTGTGCCATTCGTTAAGAATGCATCTCCTACTAGCTTCAGAAATTCCGTTAGCCACCTAGTTAAAGTTTACTGTGCGTGGTCAAAGTCCATCGCGTCAAAGAATCTGGCAGAACACACGTTTGACGTATATGTTCAGTTGTTCCTCCTGATATTATGCCATTCCCTGCTGTATTTCGGAACCGAATAAGAACACGTTTGTTTCACAAGTCTTCTCAAGAGCAATTCTGCTAAGAGATTTTGGAGCAACGTATAACTAGTTAGTGTACCTAAGAGTACGAATGCACAAATGTGCTCATGCAAGAAGGATCAATTTTCAGGCCTACGTAAATGAGACCCTAATAAGTCGGCTGAATGACATTTCCGAACCAGGGGTTGCCATAAACGAAGTCTCCGAGCCAAACCTAAGTGGTCTGCTCAGTCGCTGTTTTGCGTTTCATATTACCTTAAGTGCACATGCTGTGCTCATTCTATCTGATACACCAACGGACACTTGACTAAACATATTATTGTGCATTGTCTGAATGTCGTTCCTGTTGTTCGTCCAGTGATAAAAGTAGGCCTGGCGCTGTATTTGGTAGACAGCATGCAAAACACTGATCCGACAACTGTCTTCAGGGAGACATTTAAAATGACAAGTATTTCGGCTGTTGGTCACGCTCGGAGTCATAGCTGGCAGCCCCCAAAGCTTAGACTGCGAAGGCAGCGAAATCTGATTCAACCTCGTGAGTCGCGGTGGTCGGAAGCAGTAATCAGTCACCCTAAGTCTGCGATACCCAGTCATTTCCCCTTCTCCCGATTCCTAATCCCAACCATTGATTTTACACCTCTCTTGCTCACAACGTCGCTTCAACTTGTCTAATTCACAATTTGTTATTTACTTGTGGTATTCATTTGACTGTCCATAGATGGGCAGAATTCATAATACACTGTGTCATAGCTTTGCTGTTTACTTTCGACGAATCACCATACGAATTCTTAAATGGGCTCATCATCCATGCACAAACTTAGTGATTGAAATTGGAAAGTCTTGAAAGTGACCCATTTTAGGTTTACCAAATTACACATTCAAACTGAAATTCCGAAACGTAAATTGTAAAATAAATTACACTAATTGCTGTTCATGCATCTTTGATTCGTTCAGATCCAGTAAGTTATTTTAGATGATACCTAATTATTTAGCTTCATTTCACAGAACACCTCCGGCATGTTGGAGTCATTTGCATTGTAAACAGCTGCCCGTGACCGTGGTATGGGACCGTTGTGCCGATCTGGCCCAGCGACAAAGGCGTTTGTTCTCCAAGGTGTATGGTGATGACTTCCAGAAACCATAGTTAAACCATTGTCTATTAGGCGATCGTGTGTAATGTAATGGCACGTTGCGCATTGATGCTGCAAGATGAATAATTTACTATTACTGCTAATGCTAGTAATTTTCTTGCGCAACAAACAGTATTTGTTTAGACATTTAGAAGCATTCAATGATCAAAGTCATTGAACTTTACCATTATTGATCTCAACTGCCATGTGTACGGTTCGTTAGAAAATTTGTTTGCAAGTCTACTCTAAACCAGACAGTGCTGAACTAGCCAAATTCTGCGAGAGTGCAAGTATAAACTGATCTGGTTGACATTCCAAGTCGTTATTTTCAGACTAATTGATTAGTGCACGTTTCGACTCAGACGTATTGTGCACCTGCGATTAGTTATTGATCAGACGTAAGTTAGAATATCCATGCCAACAGTTTAGAGGCTTAGATAAGATGTGCAAAACGGGTTGGTCTTTTGGCCTGGAAGTAATTCATTCCAAATCCGGAGGAAAATCGAGCTAAGATCTATCAGCCTTTCCCATCATTTTATCATTGAGAAATGATTCGCTTTTTAAGGTACGTATATATGCATACATATATGTGGTCTTATTGCATGGGACCGCGACAAATCATGGGTTGTTGACCAGCACAACAAAGGTTCAAATCTGCAACATTCAGATACAAACCTCATTTGTTTGCCGTTTTCCTTTCAGTCGATCCAACTTCGTCGTCGCTCGTTTTTCAATCACCTGCTCTATTCGCTCGCAACTGACTTGGTCTCTTTTTTATCAAAAAAAAAATAACGAATAGGTTTCCGTGTGCGTGTGTTTGTGTGTGTCTGTACATTTTCCACGTGAGCCATTTCATTTGTTCCAAAACCGACTGCAACATTGAGTGTTGGGAACGATGTCTACATGAGTACTCTGCAGACAGTATTTCCCATGGTGACAGTCGAATTATGTCAAAGTCATACCAGAAGAAAAATAAAGAAGTGATTGGTAGTCTATTCGTTCCATGAAACCTGGGTTGGTCTCATGTTACCACGACGACTATGTTTCCGTTCATTGTGCCAGTGTTAATATTTGTTGTAACTTTTATTATGAAGTCTTAATTTGGCGAATGAAATTGTTTTTGCATTCTGGTTTGTCTGGGCTCAGGAAAGCTGGCAAATCCACCGGGAACTGTATCCCTATTATTCACAAATCAAGCCAGTGGAACAATCAAGTAGCAGAATAAATCGCGTATCTTTGGAAAATGTGAATGGGGACCATTCGTAGGGTAGGAAATCACACGTATGCAAAATATACTGTTTACAACAAAAACCCTCGTCCTAGCGGGAACAATGCTCCCCTGTTGATATTATCCGCTGTTCGGTCCATTCCATTTTGTCATAACCCCATGGAAGGCGGTTATTTGCCGAATTAGCAATCATCATTCAAAAAGAAATTTTTGTATGCCCCATAGGATATCAAGGATTTCTCTGGCTGTATCAATAATTGAAGTGTTTAGTAACACCTCTGGATCGGCCTCAAATATCTCCGATGCTGTCTAAAATTTGGGAAACCCTTTAACGAGTCAATCTCATCTCTAATCCCTTGGTGAGCACGCATTTTCAACAAGTCTTGTTCACTTCCCGTGTGTTATATCAACCCATCGTGTGATCTCCCATTAGCATAATCGTCATTTTCTTTCACGTCCACCCCAAATGTTTATTCAGGCTTATGGGGATGAATTTCTGATCAGCACATTACGAAATTCCAATTCGGTTTCTTTCCAGTGGTCAAAAATCAGTGTTAGTCTTTATTCCTGAAAGATTTATGCGTCGCATTTAGGCGGTCATAAATTCATACCACACTCACGCAACTCAAATCTCATTACAGAAGGCTGAACTACGTAATAAAGGGCCTGACAAGAAATCCCTCTAAGTTGCAGGGGGATTAGTGCACATAGTTACAAAAACCGGCACCGATTAGTGAAAGAGATAGGTTCTCGTTCACCTCTCGATGGTCTTTTCTTTGTGGCTCCCGCCAATTAAAATAATATTCACTGCTTTATCATTATTAGGAGATATGAAAAGATCGGTAATCGTGTCATTTGTACCATTTGCCGGCCAAATATCTGTCATATTGGCTTTTAAGGCCACATAGTTTGGAATGACTATTTGTTACACCCTGTATTTGAAAATTTTTCACGAGGCATTTTCGGGTTGGAGTGGGTGTTGATTTGTCGTTTATACCAACCCGATAAAGTCGGGACGACAGGGGAGACACGGTGAGTGCTCATGTGGACACGCACCGATAAACAGCAAGTGCGTCACAGTTTTACGTAGTCAATCGCGAGGTAATTCACATGCGGCTCATGGTCACCTGTCATGTCGTTCGACGGTAACTCCAATAAAACACACATGTGAGCATTTATGAACAGAAATAGAAAGCTAGAAGTGTGTGGGTGTGTGTACTAATGACGAGTAGTGACGACCATTCAGTATTTCTTCCACTGGATCGTATTTCTGTCACCAGTGTGCAGCACAAACTAACAAATTTTGTTCATCCATCCATGGGCGAAATAAATTAACAAACTTTCTATTCAAATTCGCCTTGTGATTTAAGGAAAAAATGAATTCCCGTATTGACCTAATATGTGTATTGAAGGTCATTTCGATTGCTTCCCACGCATATCTGTTTTGATTTCGTGTAATCTCGCTGAATTTAGAGCATTAGTCTGCAAAAAATTGTTTCGTGTGTCTGGTCTGTCACGCTCCCCCCCCCTGTGACGCACATTCGAAGTCAATAATCAGTTCACAACCGTCGGATCTGTCATCATCTTGGCTACGGGGTAAAAAACACCAATTTGGTATGGTCGCCAACGTTGCAACCTGGCAAGGGCCAAAACGTTTCAGTTACCCAAAAACGTTCACCATGCTGCCTCTTCTACACGTATTCTGACCTTTTTCCTACTGACAACGTGGCATAGCACTAGTCGGAGGGTATTATTCTTCTTCACAAACCGTTAAGGGTTGGCGAGTTGGTGATTATTGAAAAGAAGTACTTGTGAGGCAAGATAATATGTTTTGGCTTAGACGATCAGGTCAACGAAGCATGTGATATGAGGTCGGATTGCGTGCTTACACAAATTGCCGTTTAGAATGTGGAAACAAATCTCGTACCTAAGTTAAGCGTTTAACATACCACGGAAATGCATAGGGGGTCAGATTCTTTTGGATGTGTTTACGCGGAAACGTTCACGTAGGCACCTTGTAGCTGAGATTTGTGCACTTCAACCCGAATAAGCGAGCAATCAATACATAGCGAATTCTGGATTTGAAAAAAAACGGAATATTTTCGCTATGTTTTGTGGAAAAATTAACGAAAAGTCAGGTCAGTCGAATTGGAACTATCAGAGTTTTGTTCCAACCAACTCAAATGATGATCGGTGATGTGTAGATTGATTATGTGTGATCTATGCGATATCTGCAATAATAATTACAGACGCACTTTCCTTCCACACACGCTTGTTCATCTGGGCTAATCTGATAGACCTGGTCTTTCACAGGAACACCATTTCTGTTGACGACAGTACTAGTTGTACTAGTACAAAGTTGACAAATACAAAAGTAATGAGTGGTGAGAAGATACAAACCGAGAACTTTCACGTGTAAATCCCACGATGGCGGTCTTGAAAGACTGGTGATTCATCTAGCTTGTGTTAATCAGTCTGACTGAGGGTGTCTAAACTGTCTTCAAAATCAGTCTCTTGGTGCAGATCAGTTCAAAAGTTGATTAAAACACTGCGGATTAGAAATAATTCCGCTATGGTCAACCTTAATTTGATTTCGCGTAACAGAGCCTAGTGATGAGTCTAGATGGTATGCATGTTGATGCTCTCTGATACTCTTACTGAGCGTTGACTCTCGTTGGTCACTTTGCTTGTTTTCCATCCCCGGGGAATCGTACTGAAAAAAGTGCTGCATGCATATTTCAATAACAACTCATGAATTAATTCACTCCCCGAATCGTCTATGGACCTGATAACGAAACAGGTTTATTGATTTGCCTTGAAATTCTGATGGCCAATACATCAATTCAGTGTCTCAATCTTTTCAAGAATGACAGAATCAATTACGAATTCCAACCGTTAAATGCCGAATGCACACTTGTGCTCCCGAAGTCTGACCGATCATTGAACACACACATAAACACACGATCTGACTGTCCACTGTTGAACCGAGTAGTTTTTAACTGGGCTGAATGAGGCCTTGAACTTCTAGAAGAAAATTGGAATTTAAAGCATTCGACCGGATTTCTTGCCTTGGTCAAGATCGTAGAGCTTGTTTTGCACAAACTGAAGTCCTTGAGTTGATTCGACCAATATCAGTTCATTACGCGAGACATTGGTGTAAACGAAAAGACGAACGAGTCATTTTCACTTAGAAGTGTGCTAACTTACTCCTAGTCAAGCAAAATCTGATCAGCTTTGGGAAGCTTATGGCTCTCTATGTAAGATAAAACTTAATTTCTGTGAAATGAGACAAATTTATTTTCTTTCAACTAACTCGAACCGAGGAAATACTGTGCTAATTCCGGCTATTTTACTTGGCTGGGGAATACAAAACATCTGGCAAGTAGTTCAGTATGTCGTGATGATTTTCCTCCCAGCGACAAGCAGAATGCAACAGACACAACCCACGTGACGGATAATTTGCTTTACCGCTGAGTTCTGCTGAAATCGGATAAAATCTGATCTACCCGAATAGGTTTAGCAGTCTTGGTGTGTAGTGTGGAATTATAAAATATAATGTGTCAGTGACGGATAGGTGCAACATCATGTGGTGAAGTTTCAACAAACTGTTGAGATCCTGCCCCGTAGAGTAATGGCTAGGGATTTCGGCTGACAATCGTTCGTTTCGGGTTCGTGTCCCGATTCGGACGGATGGATATGCACTTCTGGGGATTAATAACAAGGATAAAACAGCAGCAAACTTTTTCCATGGCTTTTTGATGATCAGCTGAGCGTTGGTTTCACTTGTGGAATAATTTCGTGAGGACTCGTGATTTGCTTGGGAACTCGATGAGCAACGAAGCAGTAGCCGACAGCAGGCCTTGTTTTTACAAGGAGAAACAAGACGATTTTTAAGACGGTTTCATTTCTCCCTCGAAAGAGCTGGCGCGGTTGTTGCTCTTAAATATACATCAGTTGCGAAACAACTCTTCGAAAACAGACTGAAAAATGGGTGTTCTGACTATCTTAAGTTGCTTTGAAGATCAGTTTTTGACTCAGGACAGCAGAACCCGTGAGGATTCAAAGGGCGTCTACTCCACGGCAACTTCTGGTACTTTCTACTAAGTATGAACTTGTTTTACCGTCAACTTAGCAACGCTTCAAGAAAACAGAAACAGCAGTCTTCCTGAAAGTCCGTTGATTGGTCGTTTTCGTGGGCTGTGAAAGGGCAAACGAGTATGGCAGGTAGAATTCTCACTGTCATAAGGTCCAGTGAAGGATCACAGGAATACGGAGTATCTTATTTGATTGCTTGGTTTGATCTTTATCATGAGAAGTCGAATTTTCTAAGGGTGCCATAAACTCAAACAAACCATTTAAACTAGTAACGCGATCGTTTCAAAAGCAGCCACCCGGTAGCCTAAGTTAGTCATTTAGATGGTTAGTTGATCTGGCAGACCCGGTTTATAAGTTTCTGATAAACCAGGGGGTGGCTGCTTCATTGAGCCTGTTTTTGAAGATCATATATATGCAGTGGTGCGAAGCCTTTTTCATTAAGTAGCTTCAAATACACTGTTGTTTTTTTTGGTTCCTATGACTGATGAATATCTTTTGTCATCTACTTCTTTTATTAATGGAATACCAATGTACATCATTTTTCAGGAAGTGGGCCAGGGCCAACAGAGGGCTGCCAAGTGGGAAAGTTGACCGTTGGTGAGAGGATTCGAAACCGCGACCTTCCCGTCCAAACGCCACGACCTTATCCGCTTGGCCACCGCCGGCCAAATGCTTTGTAGCATTTCCTTTGTATGACTTTAGGAGTTTACTGGGACTATTAAGGACCTCTAATTTGGTCGGGAAAATGAGGTCGGGGTCTCACTGCAGTTCTCTCAGTAACGTGAGATGTTCTGTGCAAATGATCCGCAACCTTCAATGGCATATAGTACGTAAAAAAAGCGTACAAGCATGATGCGTGCCTTGAATCATTTCAGACCATCTGCNGTTCCGAGTTCACGGGCGGGTTACACTTGATACTTTTTGGAAAAGTGTTATTTCTGAGGTAGTGATGTAGGAAGAACAGTTGCTCACGGACAGCAGCGGAACACTTGGAATAGTTTTCCCATTTTCTCACACAGTTGAGCGCATTGCGTCCAAATGTTTTATTGATGAGTGAAAATATCTGTATATATATATATATATATATATATATTTATATAATGTTCGCAGGTATGTCATCACCGTGCTTCCCAGTGCCTCGGGGCTGATACAGATTACTGGGTCAACTCTGTTTCGGTATCTTTCCCAATGACTGCCGACTGTGCCTGACATCTTCGAAGGGTGATACGGTTACTGTCCTGAACTCCAATCAAATTCCGGAATGGGCAAAACTGGAGTCCGGTGCTCTCTGAGTGCAGGTTAACGGGATGAGCTCAGTTTTGTTTGATGAGAATGAAGTCCGAAGGGCAGTCACTCAAAACTAACTATCAGTCCCACACACTGCTGAAAAATATTAGTGGTATATACATTGGAATCTGTGGATGTTCTGAATCTGATTTTGTGCACGGGACACGCCATCTGACTGTTTAATTTCCCCAGAACCTAAGAGGGTGCAATAACTTTGTCATAATAGCAAGTAGAACTGCGTATTTGCTTTCAGCTATTATTCAAACACATTTTTGCGTCACAATTCAGACTTACTGTTATGTGTATTGAAAAGAATACGAACAAATAAACTTAGCTGTGCTCATTACGGACATGTTTTTCACGGTATTCCCCGGGAAATTATAGGGAGAATCTGCTAATTACCGGAATCAAACAATGATAAACTTCATACTGAGCAACAGAAAAAGCCACCCGAACTTCGCCTGGGATGTCGATGTTTCCGGCTGTCTAACCGTTGTCGCCGGCGATGGCCGAACGGATAAGGTCACGGCGTTTGGACGTGAAGGTCGCGGGTTCGAATCCTCCCACCGCCGGTAAACTTCCCCACTTGGCAGCCCTCTGCTGGCAGCGGCCCCCTTCCAGAAAATTGACGTACATATTTGTTCCATTAATTAAGGAAGTAAAAGATAAGAGATAAAAAAGAGTGCTATTTGGTGTGCGAAAACTAAATTTGTCTAAGCCATTAGGGGATCACGAGCAGTGCCTATTGACATGTCCAAACACTTGGGGTGTCCAAATTATTAATCGATTGCGTAATTTATACATTTACCTATTGAAAACTTTGACTGATCCCAAACCCCGAGATTTTATGTCTTCCCCACGCCCACCCTGGAAATTCGGTTACTTGTTCCCTTTAATAGAAGCTACATTCGTTTGATAGCAACACCACGGATACATATCATTGGTTTGACGCACCGTAAGGAGAGGCAAACTAAAAGTTATCTTCTGGAATCTTATTAATTCAACCAGTCAGGACAAATGTCCCAGTTTCTAACTAGATTTTCAAGTAGTGCAGGTCATTTTAAACTGAGCAGTTCGTTGAAGTGTAACAAGAACAAATATAATTCTGGTCAAAGACTAAATGATAAACTTTGGGATGACTGTCACTTTCGGAAGTCGCAGTAATTAAGCTTGAAAATCCGAGACCTTCATCGAAAGTGGAATACTGGGGACGGAGTAACCACAAAATGCGGTCATGGGCTTCCGGAGAAACTTTATTCGTCCGTCGGCAAGCAAAATATACTACTCGAAATAAAAACCTTCGTCACAAATTTTAAGAAGAGTAAGAGCTACCCTGTGAGCCACGTCGCTGCTGACCGACTAGCAATTGATCTCCGCGGATGAAAGCAAAGCTGGAAATTTTAGATTTTTCTGACGTGTTCACGTTCCCCTGCATTGGTACCACCATGTTTCCGGATCGTCTGAATGGTGACCGAATTAAAAAACTGAAATACGAATGGCTGTTTAATTATTTCGCATTCTAACTACACTATGAAAGTTAGCTTTGTTCTTTAAGAATTTTCCTCACAGATTTTACTCACTGCATGTGGTTTAGTTTTGGTATGTACTGATGACCACTGGCCATATCATACGCAATCTGTGTCTGGAAAAACCGATGTAGCCTAAGAATAATTTGTCACGCTGATCCTATTCATATAACTCATCTACTTCAAGCGACCGGAAAGTAGACACTGGGACGTCATATACATATATATATATATACATGTATAGAGAGAGAGAGAGAGAAAGACAGAGAGTTGAGAAGGCGTACACTGAGTTAATACGTTTATCACGACGTTTCGATCCAAACTAGGACTCGTAAAACGTGAATGACTGATTGAATGGGATCGCTGGTTCCGTTCGGTTTTGTGCACTGTCCGTCTGATGTCTCTCTAATCTGCATACGGGTCTTGTTAAGATGGCGTAATGTTTGTCAATCTCCACATGCCGATTGAACGAGTTATTCGAGTGGAGGGCTTCAAGAATCAGTAGCTCCCCCTTTCTGTTTGCCCGGCTGACTACCTTTGCGTTGTTGATGTTGACCTCATGGCCTGTTTGCGTACAGTGGTTCCATATCTGCGAGTGTGGGTCAGCGCGTCGTAGGGCTAAGCTATGTTCGTGCAAGCGT
>LUCM01002117.1:63314-79773 GCA_008360955.1 Fasciolopsis buskii | reverse complement strand
GTTGCGGGTTCGAGTCCTATCACCGTCGATCAACTTCCCTCCGCTGGCCGCGGCCCCCTTCTAGAAAAGTGGTGCATATTGTTATTTCATTAATAAAGGAAGTAAAAGATAAAAGATAAAAAGATTACACACAATACTTCCTATTTCTGCAGACGGTAGCAATAACAACCCCGAAAATTAGTCGGATGACAATTGTTACCAACAATTCTTTGCATGATTCGGTAAGGCCTTTTCCTTAGCCCTAAAGAGTTGATGCACGCTTGATTAGGCTATACTCTTCACATAGTCGTGTTTTTATTTTCGAAATTTACTCCACGAAAGGTTCACGATCAATGGGGATTCGAGTTGTTGTCCAGGAAGCTTGGCGACCTGACTTAACGATTCTGGCAACCAATTTGTCCTTATTTATGAAGATTCTTCACTACTCACTTTCAAATGATAGACTATCTCTGTCTTGGTCATACTTGCAGGTTTATCTTGTCAAAATTCCATCGATATTCAAAAAATTAGTTAATGCAGATCATAGGTGCTCCTGGTTTTCAAAATGACACCAGGATGCCGGATTTAATTTTCCTTTTAAACAGAGCACTGAAGAACTGTGACAATGTTCCCTCACCGCAGATTTAGAATACCTTTTATGCAAAGCGCACAGATGATTGTACCTTAGCCTGTTTGTCAGCATTCCTCTAAGGCAACACACGAAGATCCAAGTTCGACAGACAGTTGGGTTTGTTGCCCAATGTTAGGCCAGTGACTAAACACGGATTAGATCAACTAAGCCACTCTTGTCTGGACATAACACCGAGAACGGGGCACCAAATTATCCGGTGTGTAAGTCCGAACATATGTACGGGGATGTTTATTAGTCAGGACATTTTTGTGTCATGCGTACATGCAAGACTACACTAAGTGGAAGGTTTACTTGTAACCATGTGGATCAGAGCATATGTTGTCATTATATGTAAGTGATTTCAGTGCATGATGCTTCAACTTTTACTGGATATACTTTGGGCACTTCGTGATATCCGGAACAATTTTATCAAATTCGGAATGTGCCTGTTGAACCTATTCGCCCAGCGTATCTATCCAATGTCAATTAGAGGAAATAATAACTCGTTTGAACTAGTTTTGTCCTAGGTGATCATTTGAATGGTGTTTGGATTCCCCTCTGAATGAGTTGGAATAATGTCCTGAGAGATTTTGGCTAGATAAAAGCTAAAATTCTCCATCTCACTGTAAGAAAATGCAAAGAGATTGATTGAAATATCATTCTGAAGTACGGTTTGTTGAAGAGCTGTATTTATGGATAAAATGGATGGGTGGCGTGGCAAGTTTAATGGCATAAACTTGGGATGCTTATGACACAAACCAGCTAGAGCAAGAACAGATTAAACAGACCGCCATATAACAGTTGCGGTAGTAAAGTTAACTAAATCAGTTCGACTCCCATGCTATCTAACTTGCAGTATCAAAGCCTAATTTATCACTCCTCTGTACGACCATTTCAGCTGACCTGTTCATCATCATCATCATCATCACTATCATCATTATACAGCCAGACAACTTAGGTAGTTACGTTTGTGAAATACGAATTTGGGCCATTCCAATCATATAGGGTTATTTGGCTTTGAGTAGTCTGAGGAATCTGATACGCCGATGTAGTGCTCAATCATCCAATTCAGGTGTGATTTATTTTGCAAAAGTTAGCTTGGTCCTCCCACTTCTGAGGGTAGAGCTACGAAGGAGCTGGCATTTGAAAGTTGGTGCTCACAATATCGAATGAGCATTGTGAGGAATCTGTGTAAGGAATGCTGGAATTATGCGTACGGTCGATCATTGAAACCAGGACCGAACCTAAACCATTGGGAATATATGGTAAGGAAGGCCAGAAACATTTACCCTCGATACACAGTAGTATCTAAAGCTGTTACCGTTTGATAAATAAATAGAAGAATTTGGCCCCTAAAATGACGTATGGGATCAATAATCTGGACTATTAAACCGGTGTATGCAAGACATAGTGAACTGTCGAAAGGAAATTGACAAGGTGCATTCATAAGACGGTTGAAGACATTAGTTTGCTTGATTGAGTGCCGTATTCGGTGAATTTCAAGACGTAAAGCGGTCGCGACCGCTTCATATATCTCACCTGTACTTCGTTATCTGTCAGTGGAAGGCTTTCTCAGTGTTTGCGCTCCACTACAGACGATCCCATACACTCAGCTACCAAAGGCGGAGCGTAAAATTTTGACGATGTTAATAGGCGCAAGTACGGAAAATGAATAATGAATGTTCTGCTATCGTAAACTGTATAATTTAACTAATATGTGCTATCCCATATAATTACGGGGAAAATATCTTATGAATTCTTCCTACTACGTGAGGTAGGTAATAGACAGAAAGTTGATCCAGTACAGCAAGATCTAACCATAACGGTTACAGAGTGCACGCAATCAGTCTTACATAAAACCATCAGAAAGTGACAGTTTTTAAAAGGTAAAAATTTCTTGCTGGATTGATACGACATTTTATAGAATTCTGTGTAGTGGAATCTTCCTTCTGACAAAAACGTAACACTCAACTAGTCCGTGAGAAAGGGGTTTGCCATCAGTGTTTGAAAGAAATACTCGCAGTTTTCAAGCAAGAAGGTTCATTTGAAAAAAAGGACCATTTCAGTCTGCACACTGGTTATTTACGGCCAGCTTGATCACAAGCGAGAACGATCGATAAGCTCGTAATACAAGTAAACAAAATTGTTTCTCAACCACAATGTACGTATGTATCGCACTGAATGTTGTCGTGGTGGGTCGATATCAGATCAGCGTTTGCTATTAATCCGAGAAAGTGCACCGAACCGATCCGATCTGATCTAGCCTGATCTGATCGATAATAGTCAGTCTATTGATTCAATTTTGCATCAGTTTTTGCCCACTGAAAATTCTGTTTCCATTTCTCAGGGGTTTTTAATAAAAAAGAAAGAACCAATTTTATTGATCTACTAATCATGCTATTCTTGTCATTTGGTTAAACGCACCAAACGATCCGTTTTATTTGATAATCAATATAGAAATTGTGCAATATTTATACCACAGTTTATTGACCTGTTCGCACTTGCATCAATCTGGTCACGATATGCCGTCAATACTTTTCTCAACAGCACCAAAATCGATCAGGACTAGTTGGTCGTTCCGTATGTTGTCTCTATTTGGCAGCATGGTATGGGTGCAATGGAAGAGCATAGGTTTTCTGCCACGCAAACATCTATTTTCATACCCACAAATTTGTCCTCAAGAGATTTGGTTTTGATTTCATCAGACCTTTACAAATGCACATGCTCTGCACGAGAATTGTCTGAGTCTATCCACGAGAAAATTGGCTGAACGTGGATGTGATCCGAATAGGAGGAACTTTTAGCTTTGGCGAGAATAGAACTCACACGTGTGCGCAGCTCGTGTCGTACCAGCTGAGCAGCGAGGCCACTCAGCTGGACTTTATATAATCTACTTGGAAAGAAATGACAGCTATCCCAAGATACGTAAGCATGGCACCTGGCTCATTAAACTTGTATAATTTAATCGTCAAAATAAAATTTACCGTCAGATCAATTAGCATTCTTCAGTCAGAACTGCCAGTCATGATTGGTTGCAAATACTGGTTTCGTCAGATTTGACAAAAGTGAAATCCTAACTGGCTGATGCAGCTTAACTCACTGGGCAGCCATGCTCCGGAACGCGAAATAACAAAGCACGCGTTTGTCCCATGTGGGTGAGTAGTCAGTGGTCCGGAAGTAGTGACCAATTAAAATCGCAGACTTTATGCGGTACAAGTACATGAGGTGTCCCGCTGCTTGGATTCGAGTTCCACCGAGACCTACAAACATTCACATTATACTCATTTCTGTATTTGTCAAATATGCGAAAATCAAACATTCTGAATGATTACGATGTTTCCCTAAATTATTTAAAGAAATACTCGGCACGGATCAGTTCGTGACAAACGTCAGTTCGTACAATACGGTCAATCCCCTGAGTGAAATAAAGCATGATTCCGTAGAGAATCAGAAAGAGGACCAGAGAGATCCACCAACTGGAGCGCGAGTAAACGCATTCGAAATGGGTGTGTCACAGACACAAAAAGGTGATGAAATAGTGTACAGAAGCACAGGAGAATTGGTCATTTTAGCATTGGTTTTTCTCGGCAGCAGAAAGTGTTCGTCTTTCTGGCCCGATCTTACACAACAGTGTTTAAAGCCAAACATTTTGGTTCACTATTTTTGTCGAAAAACCTTTACAATGTCTCCATTAGACGCTAGTTTCTCTTACCAGTCCAAGAAATTTTAGGGTTTTTCATAGTTTGCAAGCCTTTAACAATCGTTTTGTAGATGCAGGATGTTTTTGTCTGCTCGACCAAAGGCAGTAAACGTACACCTTTTTGGGCATTGCCCACGGGGATCGTTCACATCATGTGTGAATAGTGTGCGACGACAGTAAAGTGACTTGTTAGTTGACACTGAATTTTGTCGAGATGAAATTTCAGGGAGCTAGTGGGTATCCATTACAACCCACTTCATGGCCGTTAAAAACGGCCCGAGGTTACCAGAAAGCTGCTGCTAGAGAATTGAAGTTAAAAAGCAAAGTCTCCTTCAGTTTGTGAAGGTTTGTTCAAGTAGCTGGTTCTTACTAACTTTAATCAATACGATAATGGTTCTTTTCTCTAAATTATCAAATTTGAATTAACGTACTTTCCGAATTCTTTTTTCAAACATATCACATCACAAATATTTGTATATGAAAAGTTGATTGAAACCACTTTCGTCGTGTGAACGATAACCACTAAGGAATAAGATGTGATTCACTAATGTTTGAGCAGCCAGTGTTTGAGACCAAATCGAGGCATGGCAGATGACCATGCTTCAACGGTTCGATTCAGATTTCACAAACATTAACCTCGTACCAATGTGCTCTTGTTGGGATTGCTGCCCGCATCATCGTCTATTCGAAAAAGGAAAAGAGAGCCTTTTGTATCCGCGAGGGCATTTCATCCAATTTACGACCACCAGGTGAGATACAGCTGTCCGAGTAACTAAAACTGTCCACCTCATTCAGTTGCTTCCTTCCAAGAAATAGGTTCGGCCTTGAGCGGATCCGGTCTTCCAACAGCATTTTGCACTTTGGAGATGCAAACAGCATCCCAAAGTTATCCACACTATCGTTTAGACGATCGCAAAGTACCTGAGACTTACTTGGGTTCGCACTCAGTAGCGCAGCATTGCCTGTACATTCTAAATGGAACAAGTTTTTACCCGAACAACTATATGTGCTACTGTTCACACTAGACGCTGCGGTCTTTCCCGTAATCATCTCAGTCACGAAGTTACAAAGAAGGACAGGAAGTGGACAACCCCCATGAATTAAGGTTCCTATGGTTTAGACGAGTGAATGACCACCGTAAGAGCTCTGCTTCGGCTGTTCGAAAACAGGTAGAAAATGTGACACGGATTTCTAAAACACTTCCTTGAATGAGACAACGCCATATAATTGTGCGGCCGACTCGACGGCAGCTTTAAGATACAAGGAAGGCAAAAGACATGGGCACATGAACCGCATGCCTATGCTTTAATGTATGTCCCAGAGCGAAGATCTAGTCAATACAAACTCGGCCTGGTGTGAAACCGGCTTGATTGTCATAGAAACCTATTGCCAGTACTACGTGGTCGGTAACGAATGATACACGAGAGTTTTCAATGCGATACTGATTACTTAACATCAATGTCCAAGTAACTATTAAAAACCACGGGATTGTACTCCAAAGCTGTTTTATTTATGCCAGCTATCATCAGGTATGTACACCTACCGCGCCAAAATGGCACGCGAACCGGGGACGAAAAATTGTGAATTTAGCGTCTTACCTATTGGGCTAGCTGCTGGGTTGGTTATGGACAGTTTATTGAGCAACAGGATTAAATGATACATATAAGTCGATGGATTTTGCAGACCACAGATTCATGCTCGTCAGATGATTGGCCTCCATATGGTGGACGGTTTCGCTGTAGGATGCGAACCCATCCCGGTTGGGGGACGATGGATATGCAGTACTGATGAGTGCTATGGTGCTTCCGTCGTTTCTTAGTAGTGAGTTAGGTTTCATTTATTTATTCCCATTTCAGAGCAATCCGTCTGCAAGTAATTCACGAAATGCTTTACGTTCTCGGCTTCATTTATCCGATGCGGCTTGGTCAGATCAGGGTTTTTTTTACATCAACCAAAGTTAATAGTTCTTATTTTTATCCACTGACTTCTATATTGCGAAACGCATTTCCTAATTTGAGATTTTGTTTATCCTATCCATCCCAACATTTCCTAGGGGCTGTCAAGGATGCCGATCCCTGGACAAATAAGCTAGCATCACCTCATTTTTCCTCGGTCAGACATCATGTTTTTTTTCGGATTCCACGATGTCTTCTTTATTTTGCTTCCTTCTGTAATGAAATGACAATGTACACCACTCTTTAGGAAGGGACCGCGGCCAACAAAGGGTTGCCAAATGGGGGAGCTGACCGTTGGTGAGAGGACTCGAGCCCGCGATCTTAGCCGTTTGGTTACTGCTGGTATGTGAAGCAGCCTTTGAGGATATACAAAATCTCCGCAGTTCGACTTCTAAACATCTCCGATTGAATTAATTACTGGTGCTGTTGTAATAACATTCTCTATCCTGCAACTGAGCCATTCATTAAACGGCCGGTGTCGACATAAAATGTGAATTTAGTCATTAAGTAACCCTAAATGTCGTCAAAGAAGGCGATTTATTGATAGAAGCCGGGAAAAAGGTTGAACTAACTTAGTGAGGCTTGCGAGAATTATTGCTAGAAATGTTTGAATTTGTTTCTTTGCTAGACACGTCTCGTCCGTTTCTGTTTGAGTTTTCACCCTCCCGGATCAAAAATGCCCATTTCATTGGGAGATACAAGACACCTTTTAGCTTTTTTATGAGAACGGTGTTTGGTTTCAAACTGCCACGAAGTAGCGGAAGAACACTTTGATTCAAATATTGTTACAACGAAAATTCCCAAATACGTTTAATCGAGCATTAATGATTTTAAGGTCAGTGAAAGCGTATCATCCCAAGCTAGTGAACTATATGTGAGCGGCTTCCACATATCTTTTATTCTGAGGCTTATGAGTAACAGAGTCTGCCCGGAAGACCCATCGACCTGTCATCATTCCCTGCACCACTGTATCTAATGCTAATCACTGGGTAGTGAAATGCACAAGTTTGTGTACCCAATAACATCCGTTCACTTGGGTTTGAGAAAATAGAAGAATTCAGGTAGCTTAATGTAAATTCGAAATCTTAAAATTACGCACAGCCTTAAGCCAGTCCTTTATTTTTTTTTGTTTAGAACTTCCCCGATTTTGTCCTTTGGTCGCGTTCACGTGAATGAAGATATGATTAGCATTAATGCGTGTACAATTCTCTTCGAATCGCACGGTATTTTTCATGCGTTTTTCTCGTCGCAGTTAGTGTTGCGGCGTATTTTGTCACTGTATTGGCCACATGATGCTGACCTGATGTTTTTGAGAAAAACACAGCGATGATTTGCAATAAGTTATTTGGAAAACTTTCATCTTGAGGTTCACATTCGCTCCTCTGAGCTTATCGCTATGTTCAATCTATTTTCCTCCACTATTCATTCTTGAGACTACAAGATTTCATGGAACCGAGCTGTCTTCCAGTCTCTGACCACTTTTCTAGTGTGTACTCGCCATAGTGTAGAGTATATCAGAATTACAAATGATAAACTGCACGATCACGCAACAGCATACTGGGATGCGCTCAAACATTCCATGCCAACCTATATTTTACGTCTCTCTCTGGTATTAGGGTGCAGCACGATTTTGATATTTTATTCGACTGGCAATTTTTGGTAGTTCATGGGAAATTCTGAATTGTGAAGATTCTATTCGACCACATCTATATCTATGATCACTTTTGATGTATTAGCGTATTAATAATAACGGCTGCCAAACATAAAGCTTTCGGTTACATCCGTGAATGACTTGCACGTTGTTGGTAAATAGTCCTAATCACACCAAGCGGTTGCAAACATTGTGTGATGTTCGGGTGCACGGTAAGTCTTAGTAGCATAGTTCGGCTTGATGGGTGCTAGTACAGCTACGCTGATACGCGTGAGCCCGCCATAGTTATTGCGAGAATTGATTAACCTGAAACATGCACAAGCCGTCGTTGATGGTCAGAGATCGATCCGATGGACAACTACCGATATATGCTTACAGCAAATGTACCCATATGCGCGCATGCCAGTACCTTGATTCGGCCTGGATTCTAGCGTGTGCCTGACCTATCATTTATTCTAACGATCAGTTCTGCTGACGGTCCATATTGCATACGTCTAAGGATTAGGCTAGGCAACCCATACTATAGCTGTTGCTTGCACGAGATTTGCTTGAGTACCCATGTACGAGATATTGCTAATTACTGATTCACGTACAAATGAAACGTTTCAGGAGTAGGTTTTCGGAGCACGACAGGTACCCTGCTGATTTCAAAGTTGTAATTTGGTAAGCTCAGACCTGTTTTTCAATGCTTACCATCATTTCCGAACATCATATGTGGAAAATTGTTTCGTGTTTGCAAATTTATTGCAAAGTGCCAATAGTGAAGTATGAAGTTGAGTTTTGTTTGACTAATCGTCAAGTTCCCCAGTTCTCTATGATCAGCGCAGTGCCTTAGTGGTGCACCGGATGCATTATTTGTGTGCCTTAGCACTAACGAAAGATTTCGTAAACAATGACTTGCCACAGTAATCATAAAAATGATCTTTTGAAACATTTTTGCGCTGTTCATTGTAAGTCAACCTGGCTCGCCGTGTCCAGATCTCGCCACGACCTATCGTATCTTCTCAAGTTTAACGGATTTCGCTATCAAAATGCAACTGATGTATGAAAATTAAGGACATTTAAAATTTTTCTGTTTTATCTGATGCCGATCTCAACCTCATTTTTCGGTGTCTTCATGGCATACTATGGATTTGCGGAAACGTCTTGATATAAGTTACTTACTGTCCTCAATTCGGCGCAGCATTGCACTACTCGTAAGTAACAAAATTTAAAATCCATATATTTGCTCGCTTTGGATGACCACAAATATCGGCCTTGCAACGAACTCACGGTCAACATGGTGGGAGGTTGCACGTGTGTTATCATTTATTTTGTTCAAGTTAACACCGTAATTCGTGTGCTAAAAGCCGCTACCTTTTGTCGATGACGGCCATCCGTGAAATCTCTTCCCGGACAAAATACTCGACGTTCTTCTCATAAAAATTCCGAGTCATTCGTAGTTGGACCAATCAACATCAATGCATGATATCGGTTCAGCGTCTTCAATAGCCTAGCAACCCCGAACTTCACGCGCAGTTTTTCCCCGGTCATCAATTTTTATTTATAACTGAGTTCGGGGAACTAAGGTCGGCTGAAATTTTAAACTATTCATGGACGGTTTTGATACACTGCCACATTCATCTTTTTATCTGAGATTCCGAATTCTGCGTAGCCGCAGGATTCAACATCTTCAGTATTCATTAAATTACCCCCTAGTCGTTCTCACCTACCCGTCCGGTTTGGTTTTCTTGCCTTCGCTCGATATTTCGCATAAATCAAAAATCCTGAAATACTGATTAATAATGATACCAGTTAAGCGGAATTACTTTAAAAACTGGTTGGTGCATTTTCCACCTTCGCATAGGTTTTGTAGCCACCAATGTATATCTTTTTTAGTTTGTCCCAGTTTTTTTTAGAGATTCGATTCGAATGTCAGCCGGAACTTGCAGGGAAACGTTCTTCATGAAAATAAATGCGCATACGAATAAGTGGCGTCAGATTCTTTATCTGTTAAAGATTCATTCTCAGGCAGATCACTCTCATTATTCCCAACGAAATCAATTTGTTTTAAGCTCATTATAAGGTACATTAGAAATGCACAATGGATACTAGTTAACGATTCAGCCAACAGATAATAGTCTGTTTCTGACATGTTCAATCATGATAAGCAAGATGGGTGTTCCAGTCTACAATAAAGAATTCGTAAATAGCGGCTCCAGTTTTTTACTTTTTTTCAATTGAAATACCCTATCTTTCTTGACTTTGTTTAACAACCACTATTTTGAGCTACCTCAGCAACAGTCTAATCCGTTCATTGACCTCCCAAGAACATCCTTCTTCTTACTACGGGTGCAAGGTTCCATGCTATCCCCAAATGGAGGATCACGAAACGACCCTCGAATGGGTGGAATTAGGCTGATTGAAGAGGTGATCTCGGGCAAAATATCAGGAGTATCCTGTACATATATATATATATATATATATACTGCTTAATTTTGCCGTCATGGGTTCAAATAAGTTTTTGATAAATACTATTTAAGATCTTCAAGATTATTCGACCAAGAAGATCATGCAAATGGTCCACTGATCTGGCCCCAACTATCAAAGTCGGCAGGCAGGAAAAATAGATTAGATTCCAAAAAGGGGAGACAATAAGTGAAACTAAAAGTAGAGGCTACCTGTAGACCATGGTGATTCCGATCTTATGGCGAATGAATTTTGACAGGAATCGCCAAATTATTTCTCTTTTAGGATATATGTAGATATTACTCACCGGCTTGAGAATACGCATGGTGCCTAAGCAACAACATGCAAATGGAATTATATAGAAGGTAAACAAGAGGGTGAAAATAAAAATACTGATAACAGCAAAAGTAAACAACGATAATCCAATTATTTTTTGTTAACGTCTTAGTCATTTGATGATATTTGGTTGTGTCTGGGGCATGTTTTTTCTGCAGATATACCACACACCATTAGCATCACTTACTTCGGTTCTGAGTCCTATCTCCCATTGCCTCCAACCAACAACACTCCTCATCTTTGAGACCTCAACCAAGGCCAAAGCCGAAGCTAACTTCTTCGTACCTCTACACCAAGTCAATGTCCGACACCTGCCTTGCTTCTTGAAGGCGATATAGAGCNTTTTTTAGTTTGTCCCAGTTTTTTTTAGAGATTCGATTCGAATGTCAGCCGGAACTTGCAGGGAAACGTTCTTCATGAAAATAAATGCGCATACGAATAAGTGGCGTCAGATTCTTTATCTGTTAAAGATTCATTCTCAGGCAGATCACTCTCATTATTCCCAACGAAATCAATTTGTTTTAAGCTCATTATAAGGTACATTAGAAATGCACAATGGATACTAGTTAACGATTCAGCCAACAGATAATAGTCTGTTTCTGACATGTTCAATCATGATAAGCAAGATGGGTGTTCCAGTCTACAATAAAGAATTCGTAAATAGCGGCTCCAGTTTTTTACTTTTTTTCAATTGAAATACCCTATCTTTCTTGACTTTGTTTAACAACCACTATTTTGAGCTACCTCAGCAACAGTCTAATCCGTTCATTGACCTCCCAAGAACATCCTTCTTCTTACTACGGGTGCAAGGTTCCATGCTATCCCCAAATGGAGGATCACGAAACGACCCTCGAATGGGTGGAATTAGGCTGATTGAAGAGGTGATCTCGGGCAAAATATCAGGAGTATCCTGTACATATATATATATATATATATATACTGCTTAATTTTGCCGTCATGGGTTCAAATAAGTTTTTGATAAATACTATTTAAGATCTTCAAGATTATTCGACCAAGAAGATCATGCAAATGGTCCACTGATCTGGCCCCAACTATCAAAGTCGGCAGGCAGGAAAAATAGATTAGATTCCAAAAAGGGGAGACAATAAGTGAAACTAAAAGTAGAGGCTACCTGTAGACCATGGTGATTCCGATCTTATGGCGAATGAATTTTGACAGGAATCGCCAAATTATTTCTCTTTTAGGATATATGTAGATATTACTCACCGGCTTGAGAATACGCATGGTGCCTAAGCAACAACATGCAAATGGAATTATATAGAAGGTAAACAAGAGGGTGAAAATAAAAATACTGATAACAGCAAAAGTAAACAACGATAATCCAATTATTTTTTGTTAACGTCTTAGTCATTTGATGATATTTGGTTGTGTCTGGGGCATGTTTTTTCTGCAGATATACCACACACCATTAGCATCACTTACTTCGGTTCTGAGTCCTATCTCCCATTGCCTCCAACCAACAACACTCCTCATCTTTGAGACCTCAACCAAGGCCAAAGCCGAAGCTAACTTCTTCGTACCTCTACACCAAGTCAATGTCCGACACCTGCCTTGCTTCTTGAAGGCGATATAGAGCAATTACCTCGGTCAGAGGATGGCACCCACGACTCGGCAACGCACCTCGTTATTGCTCATCCGATGTTCCCACTAGGCACGAGCAATGTTTCGGAGAAATCATTCGTCGGAAACAGAATGTTGCCGGGCCTTCTCAACGCGGCCAGGCTAGATCTCGTAATTGCAAAGCAGAACACTACTAACTTTGGTATTGTACACGCTTCTGCTGAGGGGAAGCTAGATGTCATGTTGGCTTCATCAGTGTGGTAGGTTCGCGAAAGCCTCTCTGTCTTTCTTAATTCCTCTTATAATCTCTTCAACACCGCCGCCAGGTGTGATCAGGTTCCCGAGGTACTTGAAACCACTGAATACCTCTGACTGATCATTACAAAGGATGAATGGGGGCACAGGCTCCTGTTAGTCTTGGACAGGTACCTTGCATTTCGAGGGTGCAAAGCGCACACTGCGTTGGGATGGTTTGTCTGTGCTTCATCGCTGAGCAAGGTGCGTTATCACCTTAGGCTAAGTCAAAATCTCTGTTCACTGAGAGGACTTCAACTCCACCATCTGAGGGACCACATAAAGTGTTCTGTAGAACATTCGATATGAAAAGAAGTGGGGATATAGGACAACCTTGCCTTAGTTCCTTGGAGATGACGAAGGGTGGCGAGAGTTAGCCAAAAACCTGACGTATGACGGTACAACTATTTGAGGACTGACAAGTACTACTCAAGTACTCCACTCCTCACCAAACAGTGCCACAGTGCAAACCTATCAACAATCAAAATTTTCGCGAATGTCCAAGAACACGACGATTGTTAACCTTTAGAAAGTGAAACGTTAATGTAACAGATATCGGACGGTTAAGATTTGATTGACGCATCAACCACCAAAGCGAAACCTATCCTGCTCCTCACGAGTTACCTTTTCATGCGCGTTGTACAACCTGCGAACAATGACGGGCGAAAGCAGATTTGACGTTATTGGGATTAGGCTAATACCACTATGGTTATCGCAGTCACTGCCGAAGCCCCTTTTGAAGATGAGGACAACAATCGACTCCCCCCACAAGGCGGGGGGTATTTTCTCTGAGCGCCAGATCTTCGAGAACAAAACGTGAGCTTCTCTGACCAGTTCCATTCCTCCGTCTTTAAATAGAGCTGGGGTCTGAGGCTCAGATACATACCTTTAAAACTGGAATTTCTGCTTTAAGTGGCATCAGTTTTTATCCATATCTTCTACCTTTTTTGTTCTTAAGTTAAGTTTGTGATATGTTTTATTATATGATCCGAGTCTCTATAAATGGGTTTGTTAGTGGATCACATGTAGATATCACCAACCATACCAGCAAAAAGAAGAACAAATTGAAAATTAACATCTGTTGGTTGGAAAGGTATTAATCGAAATGATTTCAGTCAGTTACATTTTCGTTTATCCAGACCGATTTACCCAACAGTTTGGCTCTTGGGTGTCCTTCTGTTTGGGGAATTCTGAATAGTCATTTTTTCTTCGCCAATTATTTAATCCAATTCCGTTGCATCATCTAGTCCATTGACACGCAAGCGACCAAGCTGATCTACAAACGTCTTCCAATTCTGCGGTCCAAGTACTTCAGCCAGACTTTGCAGCGGGGCTGTAGTCCTAGGTTCATCCGTCAGAGTCTCAGTTTGCACTAGGCGATACAAATCAGCAAACAACGGTCGTGTCTTGACCAATTTTCCTACCAAGGCATCGTTTCGTTCATCCAAATCCAATAGCGATTGCACAGCACTGTGTGTGCCCAACAAACTCTCAACCAGTTGACGTCTACGTTCAGCCAGTTCAACATTTAGCGTTTTGTGCTGCAATCTAGTTTCTTCCAGTGTTGCACGTAAACGATTCAGTTCATCTACAATCATACCGCCCACTTCAAACACCCGTCCCTGAATGGTCTGAACCACAGTAGGTAACTCGTCTATTTTTGCAGAACTGGCCATTCGGAGCATGTTCTCTTCATCTCCGTTGTTCCTTTTGCGATCGTAAGATGTCTTTTGTCCAGTGGGGAGACATCCCGTTTTACGTGTGGCCAGGTGAAAATTGTCCCTTACTTGTTCCGACCATAAACTAATGATAAGAAAACTGAACTCTGCATGCCTGTGTGCCAGATCACGTTGGATTTGGGTCAACCATTGCAGACGTCCTATATCCGGAGCGAGTTTGTCCCTCAACAATGCATCTGTTCCCACAGCGGTATATGGACTCGGTTTTCCACTCTCAATTATGCCCTCTAGAGTTTCACGAGTTATCTTCGGAATCATATAGTGCTCCGGACTCAGTCCCGTAGCGCCCACTGTTGACCGGTTTGCGGATAAGACCGTGCGGCTAGAATCTACGCCATTTTGAATAGACTCCTCAATCACTGAGAGTTGATCCAACAAACGTAAGTTGAACTTCTCACTTGTACGTAAAGCATTCATTAAATCCACAACTTCTTCACGAATTATACTTAATTCCGTGACAGCACGTGCTAGGGCTTGTTCTAAGCCGTATATCGAGTAAGATAAACTCGACAATTCCGAAGAGATACGATCGTATTCTTCTAGAGATTCTGTGCAAATTTCGAAAGCGGCTTGTAAGTCAACAACCGGTTTGGAAATGTTCCGACTGTCTGAATAGATGTACGGATAATAGGATTTGGCCAGCTGACGAATAGATTCAGAAAATGTTGCTTTAACTGGACCATCACGGTTCAACCGAACTCGAAATGCGTTCGACATGATTTATTAACTTGATCTTCCGCTAGATAGATTGTTCTTGTAGAAATTTCAAAGCAGAAGTATTTTAAATTCTCTAGTAAGAATTTGTCGAGCAACGACGACGGCGATAGTGGAGGACAAGGAACTTATGTGCGCTATCCTCAACACAGCACGTAATGTATGGGTTTTGTTTTTTTCCCCACGGATGACACTAGCCTTAAACTAAAATCATTATGCTGGTATATAGCATAAACCATACGGGTCTACCGAACGCGCGAGCTATGGGTAGCACCTCCAGCAATTGTGGTTCGATGTAGCCATCGATTTTCTACCTCGAATAAACCGAAATCGACCGAGGCAAGGGCACGTGATGTCGCACAGGCTAAGGAGAGTATGACCCATGGGTTGGCTGCATTCACAGCTGAGACTTCAACGGTACGGAAGGTGGTTTGTATAAAACTCTCTAACCGTGTAATGTCGAGCAAATACCTGGAATTGTTTTATAAATGATATCAGCAACTTTATTCCCAACTATGTGACTCCAAAAATAGGATATTTACTGTTTGTTGCCTTCTCTAGAAGAAAAACAATTTTAGAATTTCCTGTTGCATTGTCGATAGCATTATCGTAATTTCAACTGTACTTAGCTCTCCGCAGAAATGTGTCTGTTGGATGTACGGGATTAGCTGTCGTATATAGTCAAATCTACCATGTAATGAAGTAAAATGATGCGCATGTAGTTTTGTTTTGCTTCTGATAATTTAAAGTGAATATATCCAGCAAACGGAAAGCGAATTATTTTAGGTTGTCAAACCCCTTGGCCAATTGCGACAGTTCCATCTGAAAATGAAATAGATAGTTCTTATTTAAATTACTTTAATAAGCAAATTTTCTAACTCAGTTCGCCTTATTTTGGCTACTTCACAAGTTGTTTAACTATTTGGTTTTAGGTATATTTTAGTGTATTGATGGTAGTCGCATACGCCGTCGAGGAACGACGGCCATGGTTTCTTTATGGTGAGTTGAGCGATGATATCACATGGTGAATTATTTCATGTAAACATTCAATCTCCTACTACTAAAATGTATCAAGTAATTAAGCTCTGTAGGTCGTATCCAAAGCCTTCGTTGTACTCAGGCTACCTGCAGAGAAGTCATCTATCAGTAGGGGTCGATCGCTGTGAGGTAACGGACAGTAACTATGCAAATCAGTGACGGATAGGTGCAACATCATGTGATGAAGTTCAGCAAACCGTTCACAGCCTGCCCGGTAGCGTAATGGCTAAGACGTTCGACTCGGAATCGTTCGTCCCGGGTTCGCGTCCCAGTTGGGGCGCGGTGGATATGCACTGCTGATGATTCCTAACAAGGATGAAACAGCTGTACAGTGCTTCCATGGTTTCTTTATGGTGAGTTGAGCGATGATATCACATGGTGAATTATTTCATG
>LUCM01002117.1:12708-63192 GCA_008360955.1 Fasciolopsis buskii | reverse complement strand
CCATGGTTTCTTTATGGTGAGTTGAGCGATGATATCACATGGTGAATTATTTCATGTAAACATTCAATCTCCTACTACTAAAATGTATCAAGTAATTAAGCTCTGTAGGTCGTATCCAAAGCCTTCGTTGTACTCAGGCTACCTGCAGAGAAGTCATCTATCAGTAGGGGTCGATCGCTGTGAGGTAACGGACAGTAACCGTGCAAATCAGTGACGGATAGGTGCAACATCATGTGATGAAGTTCAGCAAACCGTTCACAGCCTGCCCGGTAGCGTAATGGCTAAGACGTTCGACTCGGAATCGTTCGTCCCGGGTTCGCGTCCCAGTTGGGGCGCGGTGGATATGCACTGCTGATGATTCCTAACAAGGATGAAACAGCTGTACAGTGCTTCCATGGTTTCTTTATGGTGAGTTGAGCGATGATATCACATGGTGAATTATTTCATGTAAACATTCAATCTCCTACTACTAAAATGTATCAAGTAATCAAGCTCTGTAGGTCGTATCCAAAGCCTTCGTTGTACTCAGGCTACCTGCAGAGAAGTCATCTATCAGTAGGGGTCGATCGCTGTGAGGTAACGGACAGTAACTATGCAAATCAGTGACGGATAGGTGCAACATCATGTGATGAAGTTCAGCAAACCGTTCACAGCCTGCCCGGTAGCGTAATGGCTAAGACGTTCGACTCGGAATCGTTCGTCCCGGGTTCGCGTCCCAGTTGGGGCGCGGTGGATATGCACTGCTGATGATTCCTAACAAGGATGAAACAGCTGTACAGTGCTTCCATGGTTTCTTTATGGTGAGTTGAGCGATGATATCACATGGTGAATTATTTCATGCAAACATTCAATCTCCTACTACTAAAATGTATCAAGTTCTGTTTTCATACGCTCGAATTCCGTAACTGTCCACCTAATATCCTGAGTCAACTTCGAACATTCTCTGGATTATCCAATACCATAAGCAGATCTGTAACGAGGAACCATGACAGTTGTGCTCTTATGACTGTCATAACTGGTTTTGCGAACGTGACGATTGCGTCCACTGACGATACAGAACATTTTTGCGGGCTACTTGTTTTATTTATCTCATTTTTCCAAATTTTGAAGCCAATTTTGTTTTTTTCATCGACGCACGCAGGTTTATTTTAAAAACATCAAGGCCTTATTGAAGAGAATGAGCGCCGAGAACATCCTTGCTCTTTTCTGCTTTCTGCTGTGCTCATAATCGAAGCAAACATCAACGTGCTTGGAGGTAAGTGAAAAATTGTGGCATGTAATTTTCAACTGTCGATTTCCCGATACCTGGGGTCCTTTGTTTCTCATCTCGCCTGTATTAGTTTAGCAGTATGCGGTGGTTAGATGTTGCCTTCAACACAACTATTTCTTTCACTTGGCTCTTGTGCGGTGTTATATGCATGATAGAAAGTTAATACTGGAACCGAGGAGCACGAAGTAGATCTAACGAAAAGGTATCGCAGTGCCAGAGGTACCTGTCGATATACCTGGGATATATTCCTACAGTGATAGCAATAGTCTTAGGGATAGGTGTAGGTTGATGGAGGCTTTCGATGATGCCGTTAGCGTTAAAGATTAATTGCGCAGACCTGGAAATTTGTAACTTCTGAAAAGAGGATGCATTATTAGGTATACTTTCTCTATGCCTTAAGAAATGCGTCATTTATCAAACAGATATAGTGAGGTTATTTTGATTGGCGTCAATTATCAGCTAAATTGCGCTAGGTTTGTCAAGCTTTTGGATGACAGTGGATTAAGGGCATCGTTCTTCGACGATTTATTGCCATCTGAACACGGTTCAAGTCGCCACCGTGATATTGTCGCCATGGAAGACATGTTATCTTTTGCAGATAACATTAAAGCGATAGTTTTGGATCGCAACTTGGCACGTTGCAAATTGCCTACCCAAAAGCAACGGTTGCTTTTTTACCGTTTTTAAGTTCTGGCGGAGATGTTTCGATATTGTGATAATCTTTCTGACGGCAGTGAAAGTAACAGCAAGCGCAATCATCAGTGGATGCCCAACTTAATCTTAGCATCAACCATCGACGAATTCGATTTGTTTAAGCTACCACTGACAGTCGCCGTGCGGTAGCTTCAACATATCTAAATCTTGCAAGGTTGGCTTATGGGGATATGTGGGCCCGTCAGAGCTTGAAATAATCCACACATTTTGTGGTATTTAAAACCGACAGAATGAAGGTTGAGAATCATTATCTAATGCTAATGTCACCTCTAGGATACAAAATAGTATTAAGGAATTAGACGAGGTTTGATTAAGATAAAATGTTGAAGTATTATTCAGTACGAACTTTCCACCCAGTGATAACAAAATACAAGCGAGATTAGCCTTTTTCTCGTTGTGTTGTCGGGAATTGCCTCACAGGGCACCGCTTAGTTTATTTACTTGCTGGTGGTCATGTGGCGCCCAGGTGTTCGTGGGATATGGACCCTCAAATAGGTGCAGGTTCCGACAAGGTCGATTAATGCCAAGCAATGACCTTTTGAGACCAAGCTGATTTATTAAGCATATTGCAAATCTTCTACCCTTAGACCTCTGAGCTAACTATGGCCTACGTGTAATTCAGCGTTCACCAGCTCCTTTGTAGTCGTACACAAATACCGCAGATCAAATGTCGTGGAGTGAAAGTTACATGATACCAATGGTAGGTGGTTTATGCCAGAACATTTTTATCTCATCGGCCAGCATAGGTCAAGAACAGTTGGCGCTTTTATGGCCCCTTTTGAGAATCATCGGGAAGCTGATGGGTTGATGTAGGGATATCACGTATGTGTGGGTTAGAAAGAAAAACGAAAATTTTGGTTGGCACCGAAGATGAAGTGGATGTCACGTTAAACCAAAGAATGAAAGCTAAGCAGGTCGTGTCAGCCACAAGCTCATCGCCATTCAAAGAAACGTCAACGTCGTTAAAACGGAAGACATTTGTCACATCTAGGGCAACTGATGCCTCAGACATACAGGTCATCAGCAATCCTTTGCAATTAGCAGATTTCAGAAAGCACGCGAACTTGACTAACGCCGTTTTTCGGCTACCCAAAAATAAAACGTAGCTTCAGCATGGCGCATGAATTACCGATTGGCACATCCGAAGGTGGGTTTGCATATAACAACGCAACGGGTGAGGTGCGACCGAGGCGGACAGTGGAATGATTTTCAGCCTGCAAACTACGCCGACGACGATTTTTTGTGTGATTCTGCTGTCTGAAAACGGGAAGTATTAGTCGCCACCAGATAGTTAAATTGAAATGAAAGCAGGTGATAGTAAATTCGTTTTTTTTTCGTTTCTTTTGCAGTTTCATCCAAGGAACCGACGACACCGAATAGTGACGGACAGATGAACAACAAACCACAAGGACGACGGAAGCCGACTACTGTGAGCGAGACAACAGCCCCTATCTGATTACGAGCTACTCAGTAATATCAATTACGAATTGTGTACTTCGTGTTTAGATAGTATGCGATCTTCAATTTCGGTAGATTGGAGGGGCCAGGACGTACTTTTGCAGTCTGCATCTATTTTCAACAATCTTCCTTCTTTTTAACTGCAGCTATTGGTGAAATTTGCAGCATGTTATTAAGTTTTCTATCTGGTTCACTTGCTTTCGATGCGCACCATTCAATCACGTGTTTAGTCTGCTCAAAATGGGGCCAACAAAGCAGCCCCAGGGTACTAATCGATGTTTAACCGATACCAGACAATAGCTAGGAGTAACTGAAAGAGAAAAAACGTTTGTGATTTGTTGAGTTGTGATTTTCATGAATCAATCCAGAGAAATCAATATAAACACAGCCTCATGGTTTCGGTATCATTGGCCAAGGTAGCGACTAAACCCGCGGTGGTAACTAGCCAACGGTGATCAAGCGTACAAGGTCGTGCCGTTTGGACGTGGTCACGGGGTCACATTCCTCCACCTCCACCTCCAGTCAACTTTCCTATTTGGTTGCCCTCTGTTGACTGCGGACCCATTCCTGAAAATGTACACATTATTTCAGTAATAAAGGACATGGAAGACGAAAGTCAAGGACCACTGACTGGACCCTCGGTCCAGTTGTTGGATTCCATGGTTCGTAAAAAGACCACAAATTTGGTTGTGCATTAATCATCGCATTTTATTAAGCTTCGCGTTTTCTTCATGGAACTGTCACCCAGGTGATTTGGGGATAGGTACTTATGGTTCAGAAATAAGACAATCCGCTCTGACCGAAAACAAATCACATCGTAAGAAAAGGTGCGAACAGGTTAGTCAGTAGATTTGTTTGGCCATCCATGATACAGACATTTCTCGGATTCTTTGACGCAGTTGGATTTTTTAAATGGTGCCCCAAGTGTTTTTCGGCTTGAGGTATTGTTTATGGACTCTTGATGAAACTCTTTCTGTGTCGATGGGACTGATGACCTATTAGTCATCCATTTTCGTCTAAGGCGTGATTAACCGAGACAAAAAACCCAACACGTTCCATCTCCGGGTGGGACTTTTGTCGAGTTGATATCGTCGACTGGGGGTGAAATGTTTGCGATCTACACGCTAATTTCGGAGATCAGAAGCCCATGAAAATCAATAACCTGATCTCCGAACAATACAGATTTTCAACTCCATTGAGACTACTATTGGGTTTGAAGCGCTCAAGTTTGTTCGTCCCAGGGAGATGTTGGCTTGCTGAGAGGCTTCAAACAGCGAACAGTTATTCTTCTTTCATGAATGTCTCAGAAGAAATACCTTACCGGATACTGTAATTTATAGACCACTGACTAATCATCCACAGGCATGAATAATGGTGAGGCAGAATGACAGACGTACGGTGCGTATACCGATCACGGATGTTCACAATCGCTTGAACATGTATAGGAATCTAATCGCAGAGTCTACATATCTGTGCGAACAAATAGTTGATAATGAAACCATTACAAAAACTGCAACTAACATTCAGTTACATGTGAGGAATTACCGGAACAAAAAAAGATTATCGTTTTCTTGGAAACTAAAAAGACTTTTTAAGACATCCAGAGGAAATAGGAAACAAAACACAGATCAATAATCTATCACCTCGACCGCTATTAAACGGAGACCAAAACGCACTCAAAAAGGGGCCCAACTTCAACCTGAGAGAGGCTTCAACAAAAGAGCGCCTTGCTGAGTTGGAACACACCCAAGTCATCAAGCTTCCCAGAGAACACAATGAGCAAACTGAGACAAATCATAGTCCCCCAACATACTCCATGCAAGACCATTCAACACCTTCTCGGATATAGAACACAAGGTTCTAATCACTTTGAGGATTGCGCGCTTGCACTGACGATGTCACCTCGAACCCATTGAAAGCTAGTTAGCCGCCGAATTAGAATTCCGATTAGTCGTTTTAAGGTGCTTTAACGAATATAGAACAATACATAAGGGTATGGCCTACAAGAACAGTTAAGATTGCTGAAAGAAGGAAGTAATTCGGAATTGTGAAAATGGAACATAAGACTTTCTTCTTGACGGCTATTTGATCTGCGTCAGTTCTTTTAAACTGGACGGAACAGTTTCACAGATTTTTTGCCTCTCAATGACAAGATTATTAGTAAATGTGATTGTTAAGTAGGCTAAAATGAACGAGTTTCTCCCACGCAAACCACGGCATTTTATAAACACACGCTCTGTTTCATAAACTTTCACTAGGCACCCGGAAAGTCAACAGGACTGCATTAGTTTTATTAACATACGCGAACTAAACTGCCGTATTAATTCTGTTCATTAGTTTCTCCAGTCTTCTCGTGCTCCGCTTTTGAGTGGAACCCCAGCCTGTCCCTCACTCGATTTTATTCACCTCCAGATTTGCTATTGCAATTCCCATCTCCTTTCCACCTCAAAGCAGGTGTCTGTTCATCCTTCCGCTGCCACCTGTCGCGTGCCAAATCTTGATATTTCCAATTGCACATCTGAACTCGTGGAGTTTAAACACCGATTCTCTTGCTTCAATAAGTATTACTTTTGTGTTATCTACCCCTCACCCAGCGGTGCTTACTCTTCCACTTTTGACGTATTACCTTCAAGCATTGAACATTCGTTTGTAACGGAACCCAAAAATTATGTTGCTACCTAAGGTGATTTTATGTTCACACCTCTGAGTGATCAGTACACTCCTCTAACACCTGAGACAAGGAACGAGAAACCAAACAATTTGCCGTAGTCAGCAATTCCTCTCAACTAATTAACCTGCATACGCGTATATCCGGTCGATCTGGCGACTGGGTTATGACATCCTTCATTAGATTCACCGACCACAGCCCTCTACTCTCTGTAAGACACACATTTCAAGGCTACAAGTCAGCCGACTGGGACAGTTTGCTTGATCACTTAGAGTCCTATCTCTGGAATGAATGGTCCTTCAACTCAGACATTTTCACATCCGTTCCCAGCTTTACCGATATCCTTGTTCAGGGCATGAATTATTTTATTCCCCACTTTTCCAAGCCAGGCAAACTCGAATCTTCCGAGTGGCTTTATCGCACACACTATCGTACCATTAGCTTGAGATGCTCAGAAGGTCACCACCGGCTCCTTCCACCCCCACCACCATTTGGTTCTTCAAACATACCAAAAGGCAAAGCGTACCTCTTCCGCTGCAAACCTTGGAGTATAGTCTTATCCGCCATCGGTAGCCGAACATTGTGGTTCCTTTCTAAAGCATCCTCCAGAAAGTTTTGTTCTTATAATTCATCTCCCGTTTGTGACTCCACTGATAATGTTACCTGCGAAACATGAAGTAATCCAGGTCTGTCTGAATTTCTACCTTGCGTTAATCTACTGCACTTCCGGTTTATCCAACTTTCATTGTTCCCCTTTTTCTACCCCGTGTTAGCATTGGGGATATCCGTCGTTCACTGGGTTTCCTGGACTTTTGCAGGCCATCCGATCTGGACGATATATCAACCATCGCCCCTAAAATCTGCTCTTGAGTTGGCCATTCTTTTGCGCCAGTTATTCAGTCTTTTTGTGTAAAATTCTACCTCTTGGACTCCACGGAAACACGCTGATTTTTCTTATCCCTTAACTCTGATTTTTCTGACTCTGATATCTACAGTTCTGTTCATCTGAAGCCTACTATTTCGAAAGTGTTTGAAAGTGCCATCTACGACAAACTATCTTCGTTTCTCGGGTCCACTGAGCTATCTCCAGTGTGGACTGCCATCTCGTCATTCAGTCAGTAATCTACTTCCCTTCATCTCAAGTCAGCCACGGGCTTCACTCCATAGCCACAGAGAATCACACTTATTTTTTGTTGGGCATTTCTAAGGTTTTTATCTGATCTTTCAAAAATACTGTCTGGAGAAAATGCACACTTTCGGATTCTCACCGGCTCTGGCATTGTGGACACCAAGTTTTCTTGGTAAGCGAAACATCGCCGAAGTTGATGGGGTGCTGTCCCAACCATTTTTCGCGAATGCTGGGTTTCCCTAAGGTTCAGTACTTGAGCCCACCCTTTCCCCTTTGTTCATTGGCAATTTTCTATCCCCAACCACCAAATAATCCATCCTTTTGCAGGTGAAGCCATTCCCTTTCTTGTTGCACAACTCACCGTCCAAACTCCAACTTCGATCGTGACCAATGTGTCGCCAATATACCCTTAATCGTAGATCTTGAACGTATCTAATGTTGGGCTCCCAAAATTTGATGCTTCCAAAACCTATCTTCTTTCAATTTATTTGAGACGTTATCCGTTCCCCATTCTTCTGTCGTCTGACTCGCTTTGGCTGAATTCTGCACATTATTCATTAGTTCATCACTGCGCTGTTCTATCTTCATATTTGGATATGGTCACTTCATTCCCGCACATGACTGCTGCAGTTTCCCGGCGGGTGAGGCTTTTGACCGAGTCCAAGGAATCGCTATCCGGCTGGTCGACAACACCCCATTGGCATCTATTTTACAGTCCTTAGTCCATTGCTGGGAAGTTGCCTCGCTATGCCTTTTCGACCAACGGTGTTTTGGTTTTTCTTGTTTTGTGCTTGCCTCAGTAGTTCCTCATCCTATAGGATTTCACGCCCGTCCAGCACGCAGGCAGTCACCATTATCAAGTTCCTGGTGTTAGTTTCGAACTTTTTCTTTCAATCTTCAGTTGTTCGTGGCTTCTAAACTGTGGAACACACTTTCAATTGCAGTATTTCCACCCAATTAAACTCTTCTTTTCAAAGGCAAGACAAGTCAACTGGTTCTTATTGGAATGTCCTCCCTCTTCTCTGATCACGAACTTTACTCGTTATGCTGCACTTCACTTTAAGTGCAATTAAAACTTCTATGCAGCTCTGTATTATATTGCACATTAATAAGAATACCTTTAGACTGAGTAGAGCCGAACCCAGCAACAAAAATGATGCGGCTTAAGCCATTTCCTGCTTCCAGTTGCACATAGATTTGCTACTGACCGTTGAAATTTAGTCATCATCGTTTGGAACTCAATATGTGACACAACTGTTTGTTTTCTTACTAAAGGTTTGACATAAGAAAAACAAAATAGACTTTGATTTTTCCTAAGCTTGGACTATATCTAAAAAACTACAGAGGATCGAAAATCCACAGAGTAAGCATCACCGATTGATAAAAGACAAACAAAAACGGGCCCCGTAACCGATCACGGTCATGTTGATCAATTATTCTATAAGCAGTCAGCGGAACATAACAAATCAGTCTTCGTTGTATTCCGAATTGTCCTCATCTTCGAAGAATTCACCATCCGTGAACTTGGTTGGAGTGAACTCATCCGAGCAGTGATCTGGTGGATGACGAACACGATATGCCAACAATACTCCGAACAGTATACCTAAGACTTGGAGAAAACACACGGACAGGGCCAGTCCAGCAAATATGCCCTCATTGGACCGGATCAGTGCGACAATGGCACTCCAACAACCCTGAAAGTCGGAGGTCATTTGTGATTACTTACTGGGAAGCAAAGAACCGTGCACCAATGTGGCACTGTAAACGGGGAAAATCATGTGAAATTGAAGCAAACACCTAAGGGTTATTTTTATAATAGATTATTGTTATACAGCTCTTATGATCTATCTAAACAGCACCTACCGCCTGCAAAGCAGGACCAATTTCAATGGCGTAGGAATAAACGAAAGTAGACCAGACATTTGGCAAAATCGTGGTGTTCCTCCAAATTATAACACAAAATCCTCAATTGCGTTATTTAAAACAACATGAACACTAAATTCCCCGGGAAGGTAGAAGAAAAGTCATGTGTTTAAGTCCTCAGTTATCCTGTTGAAAGTTCCACAGCCATTAAAATCTGACAGGAGTAGAAGAATCAATCGGAGTCTCAGACAGAGGTAATGTGTTGTGTGTAGATTTGAAGTGAATGTGACCCAGGTTAACCGTTCAGTAACACCTACACATAGGTAACCAGATTAAAGCAGACAACTGATACACGCGTACACAAACTATTCAAAACAACGGGAATCACTCAGCAGAGTGTGGATAAACAAGCGTGGTTAACTGACTAGTTGATGTGGGTCATGCGTAGTACATGAGCCGTTGGCGTGATTTGCATGAGAGACCAATACGTTTGGACTTCATCAAGATAGGTATCGGTCCAGTCGACTGTAATCCGCAGCATTTTGCTCTTAAACAAAGGTGCTTTAAATTTATAGATTGGGTTCAAGTTATCGATAATCTACGACGGCTATTCAATCATCTGGATCGAAATCACTTGTTTGTACGGCTGAAGGCTTTGATAGAATTCCAAGTACCGCCGAAAATATGTTTATTTTTCCATAACGGAGCTCCTGAGACGACAGGATGGAAAAAACTGGTGATCGCAAAGTTGTACTCAGTAACCTAATCATTCACAGAGGAGTCCCTGAAGATTTCATGTGCAGGAACATTACAAGGGAAACATTTAGATGTCATCCATTTATGCTAATAGAATATCGAAACAATTACAAAAACGACTCATCTAGAATGTTAACCAGATCCCATGGTCGTATTTCCCATTACCGGTAAAGTTTGTAAGGTTTCTGTTTTAGTGAACTAATTCTCTAAAATAACGGTGGTAGGAATTACCGCTTCACGATTATTTTCAGGGTATATCTGATTATGACGCAGTGGTTTGTTACAGCTTGGACAAAACTAGTCTTAAGGATACCGCTTGGAAAAGATAAGTAATTCATGTGCGTCGGTAGGAACAGTCATTATGCAAGCCCTATCAATTCACTCAAGCTCATTTTTGGTTGGTGAGGCTTTCTGCTTCATTTATCTTGTCGGTGACGCCTCAGAGAGCCTTAAATTGATGTACTGGCAATGGGTGCCTACAACCAAAGTACAAATTGGGCCGGATGGATTGAATCTAGACCGCATGCAGTGCTTCCTATGCATCAATCGTGATGTTGCCACGGTTCCAGGTGGAGTATAAAAGGAAATGACGGAGTCTGGAATAATCGGCAAGTGAACTTATTGTATTAGAAGTAGTTGACAAAATATCATTAATGACTAAAGTAAGGGGATGGATGCAAGTGCTACAGCCTGAGTAGCGCTGATATTCATATAAAGTGCCCGGGAGAGAGTCCCTTCCAAACTGACGGAGATGGTTTGATTATTGAAGAAATTTGACGATCAAGATATGAAAACCCGGGGAAAGAACACGAATTTGAGAATCTTATCAGCAGCTCCTCCTGCCAGACGCTGTTACGAGCTTCACAGATATCGATCGTGACCAAGGGTACTTTAGGCTGTCGTCTAGCTCCGTCAACCGAAAGTGTAAGACAACAGACGATAAATCATAAGCAAGAGGATGAGGTTTGAATCCACATTGGAGGCCCCGTGGTGGCCTTTGGCATATGAGGAAGACAAGCACTTGGACAAAAATGGCGATTACAAATACTTTTAAAATAATGGGCGTCAATAAACGTGGACCGTACCTGTCCTGTCAGAAAGGGTCACGAATTTTGGGAATGGAACAAAACGATGAGCTTTGCAAGGGGTCAGAAAAGTTGGACGTTGGACGAATAAACTGGAACGGCTACGAAAGAAAGGGACCAAATCCGGGGCAAACATTTAGAAATCGATAGGTGGCATTCCGTTTCTATCGGATGGTTTGCGCATGTTTAGAGAGGGCAGCGCGTGAGAAATTATTCTAGATCTGATGCAAGATACAGAATAAAGAGCATAAAGAAAAAATCCAAGGAGTATGACAAGTGGGCAAAGTGGAATTGGAGTTAATGGGCGAAAGAAAAACCTCAGTTCCTTCATGTAATTCGTGAACACGAAAACGGAAGGAACTGCAGGTAGAAGTGAAATCGGAAATGGAGAAATTGCCTAAGATTCCTTTAACGAGAAACCAAAATATTAGGCCACAGGTGGCGGAGAACAAGCACTCTTTGATTTTCTGTCTGGCTTACAAGCATGTTCTTGGGCTGCACGAAACATTGGTGGTTTTCATGAGCACCCAAATAACGACAGTTGGCTTTTTCAAGTTTACGGTATGATCACATGCTAAACTGACCCGCATGGGGTATTTGGGTTGACTTAGTTTGGAAAAATGTTGAGTAGAAATATCCGTACTTTGAATAACGAGGCTGGTAAAGTAAGAAATAGGTAAAGTTCAGCTGAAGAAGAAAAATGCCAGGAAATTTCAGAAATCGTCACAGTTGATTGGTGTGTATGCCGGAAATTTAAATAGATGTCGGTTGAGGACCGGAACGAGTGGAATCGAAGGAGTTGGAACTACACAGGGATCTGACAAGCCTGGTGGAAGTAGAAAGAGAAAACGTCTGGACAGATGGAGTAAATAGAAGTGGGATTAAAATCAAGCATATCAGTACGGTCGCCATGAGGAACGATAGTGGGTGAACCAGGAGTAATTATTTGGCACGCTTTGTTAATCACAGTAAAATGTTCGGCATTGCGCTTCAAAGACAAAGTGTCAGAATGAGGCGAGAAGGCAATGGGATGATAAAGACTTCTCGGTGGTGAGAAACGCCCCTCTCAAAGCTGCGCTCAAGCAAGTGTGTTACTCATGGTATAAAAATTATCATCCTGAATTGTTGGAGGTTCCCAGGCCATTTCGTGTGCTCACTGAAAGCTTTGGCCATCGTTCCTTTCAGCTTCCTTCTGCTATCTGATACTCCCAAGAAATGTGTTGAACCGAATTTCAGCAGAGATATTATGTCTACCTGTGTTCGGACAGCGCTGAGTATTTTTACCAACAACGTCGCCATTACCCGTGTGAGGGGCTATTGAAATTATTGTGGCTTTTTCGGACAGCAACTCTGCATTGCTTTGCAATACAGAGCCGATCACCTTCTTCTCACCTAACTGTCACACTTTGCTCTATTGTATGAGCAAATTGCCGTCGACTTTGAACGATGGAATCTACGATGGTTACCTTGTAGTTGGGAATCATCACAAATAAGTGCTCCATGGTTGAACATAAGAAGTCGAAGATGGACTAGCGGTCAGTGTCGAGCGAAATGTAATCAACACAAAAGCAAAGAATAAAAGAAAAAACGGAATTCGAGCCACTTCAGCTGAAACTTGTAATTAGAATAATTAAGATTTTGTCTTCTGGGTATAGCGACTCCTAGATTTGGATAAAAATTCAAAGTGAAAAAATAGAGATCTTAAGGTAGATAGTGTCTGGTGAGCGATCGATTTGAGTCCCAATCGGAAAATCCGAGGAGGAAGATAAAATTGGTAAAGCAGGTGCACAGAATGAATTCTGCTGGTCAGTCCCCAAATGTGAATGAGACTAATGAGTTGACGCGTTTTAATAGTGGAGTGACAGTCTACGTAAATGTGTATTTTCGTGGACCATATTTGAGCAGGATAGCGAAACCATGACCTTGATATCTAAGGTCACGAAACACGTAAGGCCTTAATAGATCAGGCGTAATGGTAACCCAGGCGATTGCAGAGCTGTCAATTGATTTGGTAACCGGCTATTAACGTGAGTGGGTTATATTGTGTTGTTCGTGGTTATTTAGATACTACTCATGGTCTTCAGCCTACGCTCAGGATTTTTAATGTCCGTGCATTTAGATGCTCGTACAATACACGGTTGAGACAGAACTTACGGCAGCAAACAAGTCAATTTTCGGTGATTCACAAGTGGCTAAATGCAGCATGCTTTATACGTATTAGAAAGGGGATGGTGGAAGAGACGCGAAAACCTGGGCGGTGGTTAAGCCAAAAAGCCCCCTAAACGATGGCCTTTGGTGAGCCACTTATCATGTTCATCTTTGAAAATAAACTGTCTTTTGTGTGACAGAAACTAAACATGCAGGAATTCATGGGTTTCTGATCGCTGCGTTTGGGGGTGGCATCTTCACTGTCACCTCGACTGGCGATGAAATGTTTGCCATCTGAACGCAAGTGATCAGAAACCCGTGAAAACCAACAATCTTAGCTCCGACCAGCACAAATGTTTTCAAAACCATTGAATGCAAGAATTCGTTCAGCAATTTTGCCGGAGCACCAAATGATTCTATGAGATTTTCAAGAAGAAAGAGGCTGAGCTTGCTGGTGCAACATTTCTTCTTTTCCATTTCTCGGGTCCTAGCAGATAAATTCAACCCTAAGGACAGACTAGGGTAAAGTTTGCTTGCATTTTTTAGCTTGATTCGTGGATGAGTGGTTACTATTTTCATTAGTAAGTTACTCCCTGTTAATTTGGGTGGCTTTTCCTATGGAGAACAACGCGAAAGTTTTCGCTGAATATGAAAACTTTGAATGCACCAAGGTGAGTGGCAATCCTAAGTGTCTTTTAGTTCAACCGCCCCATTTTTGTTAATGCATCGATCCATAAACCAGCTAATTTGGCTAATCTTAAGCCAAGATACGTGATTCGGTGCCTGCCACGTGTCACGTTTTTTCGATCTGATAGAAGAAGTCTTTATCAAATTCGAATTAGTTGTTACAAATTGTCCAGTGGAATGTCGAGGTGATTTATTAACTTTACTTAGTGGGATAGTAATCAAAAGCCAACTGTGTCAATTGCATGCATCCCCTTTGCACACTGCTATTCAAGCCACTTCCTCTCCTGGGCACTAAATCTGATCGGTGGGCTAGGACTGAATCAAATTTAGCGATCGCTACTGCCTGACTCGCCATGTTATGGATCCACCATGGGGAGACAGAACATCCACTGGCTGATCAGGTAGTTTACTGATTGAAATGAACGATCGTGTGGTATGGATGAGCAGAAGTAAAGACAGCGGGCAGACCTCTGTCAGGTGAAAGAAGCTGGATAGTCAGCTGTTACATTCGTGCCCGTAAGCAGTGGGAGTGTGATGTCCGTGTGTGTTCATCTTAGAGTGCACATGATTTTAATGTTCGATGGCAGTTTTTCAAACCATAAATCAATTCGTTGAGTGGTTGTCTTTTATTCGTGATATATTCCATTTCCGATAGATTGATCACCGGGTCACTACTTAAGCTGAGAATGGAAAAATCATCGAATCATCATAAAGCATGGAACTGCTGCGCAGCCCATTTTTGCTGCGTTCTTATCTTATCATCTCAATAAAGTAGATTGGGCTAGTCACACTTGAAGCATGGAACGGCATTTGGCTTTCTGCACCAATGAAGCATATGATTTTCAGTATGTGCTATTTTCCCATCGCGGTGAATTTCCCTAGTTGGGTGATTTTCAGCGCACTTTCAGTTATGCGCTTGGTGAACATGTGCACGTGTGTGCTGTATTTTGGAAAAGTTGGCTACCTGTCATCAGAAGTTTGCACGTTCACATCCAACTGGTTTTTGCAACACACCACTCGTTTCACCCTTGAGCGAAAGAAAAGAGCCAAACTTGGCCAGTCTGTGCAAACTTGTCAAACTTGTCAAACAGTGTGGGGTAAAACTCCGAATAGCGGGTTTGTTTTTCCAACGGGCACACCTGCGATAATCCCAATTGTGGCAACCATAACACTTGAAAGGTTTTCGAAGCAGACAATTCACTTCGGAGATACTGATAGTTTAATGGTGAGCATCACCTGCCATATATCACAAATTTTATTTGATGTTTGGTGAGAATGAAGCTCGATGTTCATGAACAGATAAAACTATGGTAGAACGGTTTTCCAAGGTTCGCCATCTAGGGACAAGAAAAGGTGCTATAGGTCAGGGAATCAATGCAACAATGATGAGAATGAATGATAAAACTGCTGAGCGGGGACGAAAAGCCCCGAAGGACTGTCCGAATTTCGGTGATTGGTTCTCTAACAAGACAGTAAATATAAGGCTAGCTTGAAAAGTATGACTTTGAATCAAGACGTACCTTTTTTCGAATTCCGCGGACGTAGCTATTTTCGGTTACGTTGTATGTGCGGTCGCATATACTTTCATTGATGCAACAACTACGAGGGACCTCAGGTCGTCCCAGTACCGCTATCCAATCACGGTAATCTCGCAGGCCACAACATTTCAACTGTACATAGAACGTGGACGAGGCGAGGGAGAGCAAATGTGAGTAAAACCAAACCTTAGTGAGAGCAAATATATCGGCCAAAAGAGATTACTGAAAGGCACTCATATAAACTAGGGAAAGTTTTTCAATACAATGAGGTCCATTCCTGTGGTTATTGAATAGGTTCAGCAATTTTGAACGTCATCACTGGTTACTAACCCCATGCTAGAAACTGCCAAGCAATGATGGAAAATTTTCCATTTTTGACAGTGATGGTGTCGGTGGTAATGAAGTACGTGGGCACCAAAACAACTACGACCGTTGATATGAAGTGCATGCAGGTTCGTCTAATGCATCAGGTGGACAGAATTCAAAAGCAAGGATAAGATTCGTATTAGGGAGTTTGTTATTTTAAACAAAACCGCGACAAAATTATTCATCAAATATGCTGATAGTTGTTCGAGACTGACTTCGGCTATACCGATAAAGGAGGTATGACCACTTAACAGAAAATACACCACGTCCAGGTTCAGTTTATTGATCAGTTGGATGATGATCATAGTTTGTCGTAAAAGTGATTTCCATGAATAGTTAAATGAGACTATTGGTCGAGTTGAGTAGCAAGCACATATTCTTGATTGACTTAGTCAAAGTGACCGAAGTCATTCATCAAACGAATCTATGATTCTTCATGACTCTCATTCATGATGTTGACTTCTTCTTTATGGGCTCATACGTTAAGTTTTGAATGCATTTAAAAAGGTCAGGTGAGCAAAAGTGTCCTGAGTGTACCCCGTCAGCTGAGACCTTTTTCTTCTAGTTACTCATTCATTTCTCGTCATTTGATTTCCTTTTTTAACGCCATGGAACAGTAGGCCATTTTCAGAAGGAGATTCAAGACCGATTAAAGATCATCACCTTGAGAATGTGCTCATCCGTCGGAGGACTCCACCCGTGACCTCCATGTTCAAAAGGCTACAATCTTAACCACTCAACTGCTGGTCGAAAGACTCCGATCATTTGATAGTTGATCAGTGAGTCTACTCAAGCAAGGTGGATAAGCGCATGACATTTGTATTCTATTCGCCCTTTTCGGGATGAGCAAACTGCACGTAAACGGAACGTCAGAATTGCCTCGGAAACGTGCCATCGGTTTTCACGATATTCATTGCTTCTCAGGTGTGTACCCGATACTGGAAATTTCAAACATCCATTTACGTGCACGTCTCACTTGACGTGACATTATCAAGTGAATCATTGGGAGTAGGCATTAAAAGTAAATCCATGTGAGAATCAAAATTGTGAAGTGCAAAGTCATAGAACGAAAAGACAAATTATGCCCGATAAACGGCGATAACCGCGAAACCGTGGGTGAGCTTCTGAGGATACCTCGTCCCCAGTTCCACAAACAACAAGATTTTTATGTGCGTCAAACTAGAGGCCATCCATCCTCATGCCAAAGACTGATCTCGAAGGACCAACTGGAGGCTTCTGACGAATAGTCTTTGTGGCCCTTAAGTAAACTTAAGTGCCGTTCACGCTTCTATTATCTTCAGCTGAAACAACTGCATTAGCAACGGCAAGAATTTACAAGGTCCGTCCATCATGACCATCTGATTATCGGTAACCGAAACAAACTGAGACGGCCGGACCGCAGCTAAACTACCTACGCCAAATTGCTACAAAGAGGGTCATTCGCTATCAATTACATACATAAAAAGGCGTCCGTTGCATATAGCGTCAGTCTATTTGCAAAGCGCAGTACCATAGTAGTGACTGATTAGAATTCCAGGTGTAAGATGCGAAATGCATGACTAAAAGCAAACTATAAAAATGACGTTTTACTTCTGTTAAATACTGTCTGGGAGCAATTCAACCCTTTACAGGTGGCCAAGCTTACTATCCGCGTAAGCTTATCATTCCTTTTAATACCGTTTGTTGATGGTATTTTCTCCGGAAATTTCTGTTTTTGGAGTTTTTCAGATATTTGTTTGAAATGCAACAAACTACTGCCACGGATACAGAAAAGCAGCCCAGATTTCAGTTTGCAATCCTGGCAGAAAGGCCGGTGACTTTATGCAAAAAGGGCACACCATCAACACTTCTAGCAGCTTTATAATAACAACATATAAATACTGTGTGACAAAGTTGTAAATACAAACATTGTCTAATTTTCTAATCCAAGATTTGAAAAATGTTGTGAGCATAAGTCTCGATCATATACATTCCTCTTGGCAATCATTCTTCTCGAAATATATGGAATTATTTCAATTTTAATGAACAATCCATAGTCCGAAAGGGAAATTGTTTGAACTTACTCTTTTCTGTATAATATCGACACCGGATCGGGTTTCGATTTTGGAATTGTAATGAGACATGGCCCGCACCATTTCAATTTGTGCTCTATGTTGCACCTACAAGTCAGCACCGAGGGAGGGAGGGAGAGAGAGTGAGTGAGTGAGTGAGTGAGTGAGTGAGTGAGTGAGTGAGTGAGTGAGTGAGTGAGTGAGTGAGTGAGTGAGTGAGTGAGTGATAGACGAAGCAATGCGAAGCACCAGTGAGGGATTTATAGCAGTCCATGTTTCTTATCGCTTATCACATGTTTTTGTCGGATCAAAATAAATTGAAGAAAGAAATTCTTGGCAGAAAATAAGCCCACCGCCCACCTTTGCACAAATGCTTGCAGTTTGCGAAATGAAGAGACAGTTTGTTTACTGTCCCGGGGGAATTTATCGATAATAAGTAAGATACAGTAAGATAATGTGACAAAGTCGACCTTAAATTTGCTAGTCGGAACGCGATATCCTTACTCTAGTGGACATAGTCTTTTGAGGTAAGCATGTTTTATTCGGAAATTCGAGGTCATTTGTCATAAAGTTGATCTGGTCCCGTGTTAGTTTCGAACCCCGTACCAAGTGATTTTTCATCTTACCCTTGCGTGAAACCAATGTAAACCTACATTTACCGTTTTCGTGATTGTTTCAAGGGACGTATTCGTTACTCTTTTCATGGAGAATCTCATCAGCCACAGAGACCAGATAGAAGAAGTGTCCAACAATGAGGAACCAACTCCAAATCTGAACTGTGCTTGTTACTGAGAAAAGTTCACTTCCTGTTGTTAATTATGTCGATGACCATTGAAGAATTGTTAGTCCTATTTAGTGACTAATCCTGCCGCAAATCATAAATTGCTGGGAAAGATTTAGTGATAATTCAGTTAAGATATTGCCGAAGAGAACGATAAATTATGTTGAGAAATCCAAATGGGCTAAAATGAAAGCTAGAAATGCAGAAAAATTGACATTTTTGCTCATCATCATTTGACCGGTGGACGTAAGTCAAGTTAAATAAGATCGCTGTATTATACACCCATGCCAGTTAGATCAAACCAATAATAAACACTCAGCAGTCGATCGATATCATGAATTAATTTACCCGTTTACGTTATTATAAAACCAGTTAGAAATGAGTGCACTTGATTAATTAGCAAGATGCTCCGGAACATGAAAAACGAAACGTTACTGCAGCTTGAAAATTCCTTAAACTCTTTGGGAAGGTTTTGAGATTTATCCTAGGCTGCCCTCATAAATGAGAGCAAACACGCTTGTCTAACAGAAGCGATCGTTTATCGAGTATTCCACCTGCAATTACGTCTGTATTTAGACATTGAAATTAACTATTTGTTAAGCGGAGTAATTTGTCATTACATGGGGTCTAATAATCATGGTTGATCAAGGGCAGGGAAATTTTTGTTTAAGAAGAATCTTGATTTAAAACAAAAGTTGACTGTTGTTCAAGTTCATTTAATAGCGCTGTGTAAATTGCTTAAGTTGTTATCATGCAGATGAAGCAGTGAGCAAAAATTGGAAAATGCTTGCGAAATAGACACTTCCTCAAGGAAGTTCTTTGATCAAGTTATCTCGCTTTCTTATTCCTGTCCATGCTGATTATTGTTATACAAGTACAGTGAGAAAAATCTTACAGACGTACCAGACGACAGCGTGCTGCGGATAAGGGAAATTTCGTCTTTTTGATGGCGGAGACAGCCCCTTGATTTCTAGAAAAACTGGACGATAAAACAAGCGATAGTGTTTCCGGAAAGAGATTTGTTTTTCACTCCATCTGAATTCAGTGCACGTTATCCTGAGTAGAGTTTATCGTTAACCGGGTGAAGGTAGACTTGGATCTGGTGTAGGCCACTTATAAGGGATTACAATGGCCTGAATGCTGATCCTATCCAGAACAAGTTCTCCGAGCTGACATTATAATTTAATACACCACTTAATCAGTGGATGCTGACCTAGAAATTCGATAAATTCTTAGATTACTAGATGAAAGCGATTTCTTATTAGAGTTGCTGGGCGCCGAATCAAAATGCCTAAAAATTACTGAAGGATAGTGGTGTGCCCATCGATTGTCATTGCTTAGTGATGGATGTATCAAATTATTATACTTAACAGTCACTTTGTTCTCCCTAGCGGGAACGCAATGCGTCCCGGCTGAGATGCATACACATGATGGCTTAAATGGAATACGGACTATTGGCTGTCTAGGTAATTTCAGACATTACGGCCTATTGTCATAAAGATTCACCAGTTATCGCTGAATAAAAGGAACACAAATTCCAGTTTCTGTTTCATAGTGACGTTGCCTACGATAGAGGAAAGTGCTCATATGACGTTTGTTGCAAAACTCCCTGTAGCGTTTGTAAATTTGCATATACACATATATGTGAAAACCCGCTGTCATTTTCTTGAAATCTTGTAACATTCGCAAGTATCAGATAAAGCTTACTATTAATGTCATTATTACTTTTTTTACTTTATTTTATTGTTGTTATTACTTTTATTTTGGAATGGCTAATCAAGTTTTATTGTGAATGATATAATGTCAATAACACAGCGTTGTTGGTGAATTACAACATTATATCTTTCACAATTAAAACCAATTCATGGCGGATCGATTTTTCTATACACTCCTTACGTCATTTGGTCTTGGTATTAATCAAGTTTATCGTCAACTATCTCCTTCGGTACAATCACATTGCGTCCTCCTTACTTAGTTTTTTTCGGTGGGAGGGTGACAGAGGAAATTTTTTGAAACAGCCGTGAAATTCATGACGTACAATTTGCCCAGACTTTAGCGGAATCGTTAAAAATGTGTACAACTTTCCTCGTCAGACATTTGTTTGTCCGCCACTCTCATATTATAAATCAACCTTGAAATCGGCATTTATATGAAGACTAGAGTATTGTAGGGTAAATAAAATCGCTCTTGTTCGTGAATACCAGTTAGTCGCAATTTACCTTAACATTGGGTGTATATACGGATGTGAAATGTGCACTCGCTATTGTAGAATTTTAGCTTCCTAAAACTGCAAACCAGCCACAATGATGTGATCCTCTAATTCAGTGTTATTGACCGACAGCAATTCGCCATGGCAAATGCGAATCGTAGAAACCAGTTTATTCCGGAATGTTTACATCACAGACTGAAAACAATTTGGTCTGTCTTTTTGATCCTGTCATCAAACTGCCTCGCATCAGATTGATCCTATGGCAACATTTGTTTGTCTCTGTTTCCTCCTTGCAGTAAATAAATGAGTAGAAGAAAGTAGGTAGATAAAAGTATGGAATAAACCGCTCACGACTCACTTTTTCTCGCCCATTTATGGCAACAATTCCCAGAGCTAACTCCCCAAGCATGATGACGAATAGCATTCCAGAATACTGTTGATTGAAAGAAAAGATAGTTTGAGACGAAACATGACTATAGTTATTATAAGGAACCAGTAAGACAAACCCGATTATTCCTTTTGAGATTGGGAAGCCAACTCAGAATTTGCGACTTTAATAAATCTCATCACAGAATCACTTTGTTTTTGATTTACGAGTGCACGGCATGGATTTTGACATGCTACTTCTATCGCTAGTGCACAGAGTTCGAACAATGTTGCTATTCTTGATAGAAAGGCACTGTATGAATTCCTGGTGAAATGTTTGTAGCCTTGTTTGTGACCTTTTCGATACATGTGTATGAAGTGTGACCGTATCCAAGTATGACGATATTCTTCGCGCACATGACAATGAAGAATACTAAACGCTCACACGATGAATCACACTAAACTCCGGCGAACGCATACAGATCGGCCAGGGGGAAGGCACGATGTGAACAACGCTTTATTGTTCATCGATTAGTGACTCCGCCATCATGAACGGAAAGTTGACTGATCAAAGGCGGTGCCCTCCATCGCCCAAAGCAGACAATAAGATATGCGAAAGATGCTTATGTAGTGATGAACATGGCTTGGAAAAATTTCCGACTCTTAACCCAAAAGCAGATATTCATTTAGTGCTGACTGAATTTTTTACATCACAGAGGTAAAGTGGGTTAAATGTCTAATTAATAAGGAAGAAACCTTAAGAAAAACGGTGTGCTTTCATAAGGTCAAATATGATTGTTGAACATGGCGTTTGTGTCCAGAACGTGTCATTATCATCGAGGTAATTTCGTCGCCACTTAAGTTTAGTTGATGTTGGTGTTCCGTGATTGTGCGATGTTTCAACCCAAGCTTGATTTCATCCTCTGAGTGATCTTGAACTGCTAGCGTTATTGCGTAGTGTGCACCCTGTAGGCCGCCATAGGTATCCGTCAGACAATTTTTCGAAGATCCTTATCCCAGTCCAAGCTGGAAATACGCAACCATGTAAGCTTTGACGTGCAGCAACCTGAACGTTGACCTAACAAATTTGGTCTCCTGAGCTCTATGGCCTTTCATACGTTTTAATTTTGTGGACACCCAGTGTTTAGATTCGCTAGCTATGCCTGCAGGAATTTGGAATTCACGGCGGCCATTGAGTAAGGTTTTATCTTGATGGTTTGTTATTCCGCTTCTGTGGACAGTTGGGTCGTTTGCAACAATTTTCAATCATTGAAAATCCCTACATCTTAGCAAAGCTTAACCTCATGCCATGCAGCCTACTCTACCCATGCAAATAAAGTTTTGACCTGCCTTCAAAAGTCTATACGAAAAAACGATAGTCTATCTCGTAGGAGTATAGCACAGATTAAATAAACTGGTCGCTGCGTCCGGGCATTCTGAGATCCAGTTTCTTTTATCAAACGGTTCATCATGCAATGGTAATCCTCTGCCTCTTCACCGTTAAAATCATCCGCGGTAAGAACTCAGCCTTATTACTTGGGAAGCAGCCTTGGATCGTGTAAAAGAATAATCCATTTATGTGATAGCCATGTTAAACTGATATTCTGTCACTCATCACGAAATGTTCAGTGACTACGGCCTTCAACTTATATTCTCCTACTTCATACAGTCTCCCTCCCCAGAACATGGTAGACATGAACCAGTGATGTCTGGTTGTAAAAACAACAATTGTACTTCATTGACATTTGCATGGTAATCAACGATGAGCTGTGCAGCGGTGCTGTGTAGTAAACCAATAAAACAATAAAGCAACCTGGAAATATACCAATCTCCGCAATATATACACAACACGCCAAAGTTAGTTGGAACTCTCTCGAAGATATTAGGAATTTCATGAGGAAATGTCTCTCTTAAAAATCCTGACAAACATGCGTATGCCCGCAGATTGTAGACCAGTGCGCTGATGGTCAGTAAACCTGACAGTACGCAAGTGGCATCGTGATCGTGCTAGTGAAGGACGTCTATACAACCCAAATGGATGGCATTTCTATATACATTTTGACATAAGCCTGATAAAGGTGTAGCATTGTGTGATTACTTGCTATAATGTGAAATGAACAGCTGACGAAAAATATTATCCTAGAGCACCAAAACCATTCTCAAAGGTGTTGACCTTCAGGTTTCACTTATCGAATTTTTATTAATCAAAATAATTAGCGAATGTAGAGATGAGGCACGATTTTTGTTACCCTAAAGTACCCATGGAGAGGGCACCAGGCTTTCATGGGCCATCAATGGCCTCTGGCACAAGCTGATTTTGCCCATGGATCACAGATTACGCATTTCAGTGCCTGAAGTCAACCGAACACTATCAACCTGACACAACTGCTGACTAGTAACATAATAAATTGATCAAATACGATAATTAGAATAATTTGACAATACTTACACAGATTAGCATGCAACTATGCTGCATCACACTCCCGGCAATCGCCAACGTGGACAGGAGAATAAATACCAAGCCCAGGAAGATGAACAAGATGGGCAATACGGCCAAATCCGAACCAAGAGTGGAAACGAGACCGGAATGTTGTCGGAGCACGTATGTGGACAACGCGATCAACCCAATGCCTACAAACTTTGCACAGACAAAAAGTGAATAAAAAATAATAATCACATCATATCCACAACTTGCCAAAAACAAGCTATTGTAGAGCACAAGAAACACGCGCATGAAATTGACGAAGCATCCGTACGAGGACTTTGACATGGCTGGAGAGGAACACGGATGCGCGATTGTGGGATGACCATGCAGAAATTATGAAGGTCAACTAAACATGAGGGTTGAAGGTTTGAGGGAACATTGATCAATATACTCGTCGGATTGAACAAAAACAAGATGGCGTAGGTGGAAAAGTTGATCCACGTATTCAACTGACCAATTAAATCTTATCGTAGGATACTCAAAGCAAATACTTTAAAAAAGACCACGGTAAACATGTTTTGTCTGGAGGCACGGTAGCCGCCAGTTTTTTACTTGAGTTACTAAGGGAAAACGCCGCAACTGGTTTGCCATGATGAGATTTGATAGGGAATTTAGCTGGCAGGAATTCTCAAACACACATCAACTACTAAAATACAAGGGATTTGGGAGTCATGGTTGACGACAGAATGCAGGAAGTGTACTCATAATGTGTACCCACTAGAAAGCTATATTGACGTGATCGTGTAGGTGCTGATACTGGTGCATGCCTCTGTAGAGCTTTGGCTCACATCAGTGAGTGTGCTCGCGTACTTTTCAAGTCAGTCACAAAATGCCTTCGATTATCATTTTCCCAATGCACACCGGAACTTCTGGTTAATTTTACTGAGTTCATCTACTTTGGATCGAATGAACTTGTTTACAGGAAATCATATTTTGATTACCGTAGTCGTAATTACAAATATTCTCGAGGTTGATGAAACTGATATCTGGTGAATGATTTCCGTCGCTATATAGGAGGATTTGGACACTAAGACTTTCAATTGAATAACCAGTGAGTAATGGAAAATTTTATAGCAATACGTTGTACATCCTTCTGCTATACTAGGATTTATTGCCAGCAAGTCCATTCATTATTTCATTTTTGTCATCATCAACCACCCACTGTCGAAAAGTTCATTTCCCAATAATGGATAACAAAACATGCTTTATTTACTACAAGAAAACGGAGGTAATGCACCAAACAGCTCCTCTATTTCGTGTGGACGAGCCTATCTTTCTCTTCAGCTATTTCGAGTCCTCTCCACACAATGCTTGCTAGGTTAGTTGTAGAACCTTTTTCCATCTTGCGTCTTGTCATCCCGTAGAAGGTTTGACTTCACTTTTCAACGCAGTGGTAGATGTCCGACTCAAGTGTTTATCACAGCGTCCAATGATTTGTTTAGTAACCGGGCAAGCAGGTTCTTAGTGTTGAATATAACTTTACAAGAATGGGATCATGCATTGGAGAAGTTACTCTGCTTCGATTCATATTTATTCAGTGATTTCTGTTCAAAAACGCCAGAAGTCTTCATTGTGAAAGCTTCTCATTATCAAAGATTTATCGATTATCGCAAGGCCAAAGTTCATCTCTGTCATGATGTTTTTCTTTCCGGTCTGCCTAGGTGAGCAATCTTGCGGGGTATGGATTAGTGGGAGAGTGTTTCTGTGTTTTTTCCTTTAATATCAGTTGCTTTTGAATCGATCGTTAACGAGACATTTGAACAGATACCAGTGTATCGATGCAGCAGTCAAGGAATCCAGGGCCGTATACAATCTCTCATGAACTGTTTGCTCCAGAGTACCTAAAGTTCTGATACTTCTGCACAACGCTCTCTTGAAGCCACATCTGTCACACTGTAAAACTGGATCCGACGCAGGAAAGAGACGAAAACTATAGCAAAAGTCCGAAAACGCCTAACAAAGCATCTAAAGAGCCTAAAGGACCTGATAAATGGCATCAATGAAGAGATCTTAAATAACTTTTTAAGCAACTGAGAGGGCTGTCGATCAAATTAATCCTCTCCCAGCTCGCAGCAAAAAAGTCAGCCTTGTATTGGCATGAACTGAAATTGTCTAATCCGCGAGCATTTGGTAGTGCGACGGCACAGTCCTTTGCATGTCAAGTTGTAAGCATTTGGAAAAACCTTCAAAGGATGTAGTGGGCGCCAGGAATCAAAAAAACTTTGGAGCCCACCTTGATTACCACCGAGCGGTCCTTTTGCCCGACTTTCCCTAGCTCGTTCTCAAATTATTCTCTAGTTTACTTGCTACCCCATCTTCCGGATCTTTGCCCAAACATGTGGGCGCATTCTGTCAAACCCGTAGGGCAACCCGCATTGGACTATTCTAGTCCTAATCGAACCCCCCCCCTTAATCCGGGCCTGATACAACCGTCATTGGGGCATTCACGAGAGTGAGATTTCATGGAAGCTAAGTGTATTGACTTTCAATTAATCCAAGGGAAAGCCCGATTGTTCTTATTTCCCTAGGTGGACGAATATCTCAAACACCCCAAAACTAAATTGGAATACATGAAGTTGAAGTGCAGTAGGATTTCCTGGGGGGGGGGTTTCGGTATCTCAAGAACTTAGATTTAGTGAAAAGCCAAAGTCCCAACTCCTTTGACCTGATCTGGCCTGGTGGTTCATGAAAGGAAGATCTATTTACACATCTTGCGAGTGTGGACACGTATGCCAAACACCACACACTGTTTATGAGCACGAATGCAGTAACTAATTGTCCAGCTCTTGTCACGTGTCAGGCACTCGTAAATTGTGTCAACTTATGCTTATCAATCCCAGTGGCTCAATGCCAATAAATGGTTCATTCATTAGGTAAAAGACCTGATCACTAAGCGGATCCTCAGTTTCCCAGTAGTTCACTTAGATGCAAACGCTAAGTCCCAGTTGCTGAAAGTTTTGCTATTCATTACCAAAGGGTAACCACAAAATAAGTCAACCAAGAATTTCTCGACCGGTGGAGAATTTTTCTTGGGATGTTCATGGTCACACCAGTGCTGATGCAATAACGGGTGGAAGGCACTTCTAGCACGCACTGACCATGTGCTTTGGTGGACACTAAACACACGATGCAGAATCGGATAGACTGTGATAAGCTGCCTGACCCAACTCGCCTATCTGCTTTCCGAAATGCGCTGGATGAATAGCTAAGATTATCGCTGCCCAATAACATCAATGCGTACTGGTCGCTTATCCAGAATGCTCTACATTCTGCTGGATTAGTGTTTTGAGACCCAACCCCTGACCCTGTGTCACCTTNCAACCGTCATTGGGGCATTCACGAGAGTGAGATTTCATGGAAGCTAAGTGTATTGACTTTCAATTAATCCAAGGGAAAGCCCGATTGTTCTTATTTCCCTAGGTGGACGAATATCTCAAACACCCCAAAACTAAATTGGAATACATAAAGTTGAAGTGCAGTAGGATTTCCCGGGGGGTTCGGTATCTCAAGAACTTAGATTTAGTGAAAAGCCAAAGTCCCAACTCCTTTGACCTGATCTGGCCTGGTGGTTCATGAAAGGAAGATCTATTTACACATCTTGCGAGTGTGGACACGTATGCCAAACACCACACACTGTTTATGAGCACGAATGCAGTAACTAATTGTCCAGCTCTTGTCATGTGTCAGGCACTCGTAAATTGTGTCAACTTATGCTTATCGATCCCAGTGGCTTAATGCCAATAAATGGTTCATTCATTAGGTAAAAGACCTGATCACTAAGCGGATCCTCAGTTTCCCAGTAGTTCACTTAGATGCAAACGCTAAGTCCCAGTGGCTGAAAGTTTTGCTATTCATTACCAAAGGGTAACCACAAAATAAGTCAACCAAGAATTTCTCGACCGGTGGAGAATTTTTCTTGGGATGTTCATGGTCACACCAGTGCTGATGCAATAACGGGTGGAAGGCACTTCTAGCACGCACCGACCATGTGCTTTGGTGGACACTAAACACACGATGTAGAATCGGATAGACTGTGATAAGCTGCCTGACCCAACTCGCCTGTCTGCTTTCCGAAATGCGCTGGATGAATAGCTAAGATTATCGCTGCCCAATAACATCAATGCGTACTGGTCGCTTATCCAGAATGCTCTACATTCTGCTGGATTAGTGTTTTGAGACCCAACCCCTGACCCTGTGTCACCTTAGATTTCCCTTGCGTCTTTGCGCCTTCTTTACTCACCCCCGGTCAATCGCGAGAGATGGACTTACCTCAAGCTTACGCTAGTATCGCCAGATCTGATGGTCTTTCCGCTGATCAGAGATAAAAATGACTCCCTTCAAGGAGAATCCCTGTAGGCTGTTTCGCCTAGTCCAGGCTACCGGTTGGAAAGCCGAGGATTCGCGCATCCACAGTCAGCGACGTTTTGTGCACTGGGGAGTAAACTTCGATGCCCAGCCTGTCTCACCTTCAGTGTCAGTTTCTCCTGTAGCTTACCTGAACAGATCTACCCTCTAAGACTGAAATCCATGGAGAAATTCAAGCCATTATTGTGTTACAAAGCGCTAGGTTCTCACGACCTTCCCCCAAACTCTCTTTGAAGATAAGAAAGTGGAACTCGCCAGAGAACTTCAGGCTTTGTTCTACAAGGTACGGTATTTCGAGAAAGCTAACTGTTCGTTGGGGGAAATCGTCTGCTGTCCCATTCTTTAAGAAGAGCTCGTATAGTAAATGCGGTAGCCATATGGATATTAGCTTGATCTCGATAGCTTTAGAGCTGCTAGCATCCTGCATTCTTCACAGGTTGTACAACATGGACGAGGAGAAAACTCGTGAGTAGGTTGAGTTTCGTGCAGGTTGTGGATATATTGATCAAACCTTCACCTTGGGACAGCTATTAAAGCACCGTTATGCTTTCTAAATGCCAGCAATCTTTGTGTTCTGAGATATTCACTCAAACTTCAACTTAGTTGACAGGTAGGGATCAAGGCACCGCGGCGGAATGGAGTGCCTGGTAGGTATATCTCGGTCCTCGATTTATTGTACCGTAATATTAAAGCTTATAGAGCTTATAGCCTGCTTCCCTCACTCTTATTTCTCTCCAGTGGAGTATATCAGGGTTCCCCTACATCCCCATTTCTTTGTAAATTTCTCAAGCAGGATTTTCTGCTGAACACTTATTCAAATGGAGGGTGGAAGTTATCCAAGGAAACAGAGCTTTTTTACTCAGAGTATGCTCATGATATTGCTTCACTGAACGTCGACACACAGGCAGTTCAACATACTTTGGACCGCTCGACGATTGAGGTGTCTCAATACAGCATGAATATGCACCTTCTAAGTGCAAAGCATTTCCTCAAGACTGGCAGGAACCTGTGACACCGGTGGCACCCCCCCTGACTTCTGCCTTCGCATCAAAATAACAGCACCCTTTGGCGACGCTGATGGAAATTTCCCAGAATCCAAGCTAATGGTGCGAATGCTGTGTGGCCTGCCTGCGGAACTCGTGCGTCTTGAGATCACCAGGAACAGAACAAAAAGCAAAATATTTACAATGGAGAAGCAAAAACAAAACTTGTTACCTTGTTGCTTATAATTTTTTCCTCTTGTGTCCGACTCATGTACGATTCTAGTTAGATGCTGTCGCGTTGGCACCGTGCTTGTTTCCAACCGGCATTATATATATATATATGTCTATATATATATATATGTATTTCTTTTAGAAGTTAAAAGGCATACACTTAGTAATAACATTTATTGTGACACTTCCATCCAAACTAGGACTCGCTGTCAAACGTGAATGAGTGTTTGAATGGGATCGCTAGTTGCGTTTATATATATATGTAGCTGCGAACTACGGAGGCCTAGAAAGCAAACGTTTTTATACGCACAAGTATTTGGGACAGACAGACACGGCTGACATCCAGCATGTCTAGCTCCATCCCAAAAACCTATAGACTGAGTCGTCAGCCGTCAGCTGTTGGTGAGTTACAGGGTCTTTAGAACGTTCAATGGCCTTGTAGATTAGATCGCTTGGTCAGAGGCTTCGGATAAAATCCCGTCATTCAGTCTTGTTTGTCGCTACGGGGACTGAGTGGTATAAGTGATCACTGGTAGCAGATGATGTGAAGGTAGATAATAGAAGAGTTTCTACATGTGTGCTGAATTTTACGAGGTGTTTATTTCTCCCTCCTCCTCCGTCCTTCAGTGGGTTCTATCTTCGTCCGTCTTTAGACATATACATACACGTATTATCGAAACGAACAATTTCCTCTACCGTATGCAACACCATAAAGAAACATGCTTAAAATTGTAATCCTTTCAATCAGCGAAAATTCTGGCATCTTTCTTATAATAAGCCGTGCGCTTTTCAAATATCGAATGAACTAACAGCTTAGAAATTTAGCCTTTACTCAGTTTTAGCCCTTGCATATATATATATGATTGAAAATATCTGCAGCTCAGGTTGCATATTTTAGAGTTGCGAAGTCATAAGGTGAGTTATAATGCTTATTATGACGTTTCGATCTAACCTAGGATTCGTTTGACAACAAGTCCTAGTTTGGATCCAAACGCTCTAAGAGCCGACGCCTTCTCATCTCTAACATATATATATATATATAAACGATAAACGTATTAACTTAGTGTACGCCTTCTCAAATCTAAAAATATGCAACCTGAGCTGCAGATATTTTCACTCATTAATAAAACATTTGGGCGCAATGCGCTCAACTGTGTGAGAAAATGAGAAAACTATTCCAACTGTTCCGCTGCTGTCCGTGAGCAACTGTTCTTCCTAAATCACTACCTCAGAAATAACACTTTTCCAAAAAGTATCAAGTGTAACCCGCCCGTGAACTCGGAACGTGCCCGTAGGATTGCACATTCATACTGCAAACAGATGCATCGTCAGCTGATCAACGACGCGCATCGCAAGAAAGCCGTATACGAAAGCCATCAAAATCGACTCGAACGGGATGCCTGAAACATATTAGAGGCCAGCTGGATTAGAAGAATAAAAGCGGTCATTGAAATAACATCGAACACAAACCGCTCAAAGGTGAGGGACAGACTCACCAAGAAATACGCCGCGCTCAATCAAACGAAACCTCAATATGCCGAACCAATCTACAATTACTCGGGCCACCAGCTACTACAAAGCGAAAAGTCCGTGCTACTGAAAGCATTAACATTCAACCACGCCAAAGCCAAGCATCCCACGTTCATTGCTTCCATTGAATCAGCAATACGGAAGCACGCACTAAAGGAAGAGACGTGCCAAGACAGTTCGGGCTAAAAATTCTGTTCATTACAAACTCGCGCACCCTAGTGCCGAAAAATTATTCATTTACCTGATAAACGAAATTTCCAAATCGTAATAAGCAACTTCCATAAAAATTCTTGAGAAATAGTCATACTTCCCGCAGACAAAGTAAGGTCAATAGCAAAGTGCTCGACAATGCTGTAATACCAAGCGAAGATGAAAAATATTACTGGATTGATAACGAGACTACAACCAGTAAAGGAAATTCCAGTCAAAGAACTTCGAGCTAAAATTAGCAAAAATACTGAACTCTTGAGGAAAAACAAGAAATTCAGCGTGAACAGTACAACCAAATAAAGCCTGCAGAGGGACCCGTCCCCAGGTATATGGACTCCTTAAAAGTCCATTAAACCGGGGGTGCCGCTTAGACCCATTCGTCACAACAACAACAGCACAAACTATCAAGCTAGCGAAGTACTTTACCGTCTCCTAGGCCCTGCTCACCATAGGACCAAATACGACACGAAGAGTTCTGCCACATTCCTGGAACAAATCAAAGACCTCAGGTTAGAAGCAACGAAGCTATTGTCTCATTCGACGTACATTCACTGTTCACAAATATTCCAAGGCAATGGCACTGCGACAGCATGTGCCAGCTTATGGAGAAGGACTCAACTTATCAGATAGAACAGCAATGTCTAAGGACGATATAATGATTTGATAGAATTGTGCATGGAAACATTACCTTACAGTTCAATGGGACGGTATATAACGAATAAGAAGAAAGCCCATGGGATTACCACTATCAGGGCTTGTTAGCAAGATGCAACCACTGAAACAATTCGAGACAAAGGGCATTCGAAACAAACCGCCCACGCTTATGGATCTGAATATGTTGATGATACATTTGTTGTGTTAGAAAAAAAGAAATGGACAATTTCATTCAACAGCTAAATGCGATAGTGCCCAGCATCAAATTCACCAAGGGGAGGGAAAAAGAATCGGCTCTACGTTTCTCGATGACTAATTGAGGCAACCAAACGGAGTATAGAGAAACCGTTCTACAGGAACAATCGACAACGACGGACCGCCATAACTCAATTTCAAAGCAAACCATTCCAACCTGCCACCTAAAGAAGCTGTGTGCGTACCCTGTTCCATCGAGCCGGGACACACACTGCAGTACACAGCACCTACGGGAACATGAGCAAATCTAGGTTGTTCACGTATATTTTTTTACGGTCAATGGATATCCGAAGTCTTTCATCAACGCCTGTATTCGCAGAAAGCAGAGGGCAAACACTAAGAGACCAGATCGTTCGTGGTTACTTCCATCATACGAGGAGTATCCGAGCGGTCGAACGCATCGCTCGTCCACTAGATATCACAATCATCCACAAACCGACCGGCACCCTGAGATCTATTCTACTCAACGGAAAAGATCGCGTCGACCAGCACGACCAGTCAGGGATAGTTAATGCCATTCCGTGCCTCGGATGTGACAAACAGTAGGTCGGTGAGACAAGCAAACAATTACGCACACGCTTACACGACACGCTTAGTGTACGGACGTGCTGACCCACACTCGCAGATATGGAACCACTATGCACAAACAGGCCATGAGGTCAACATCAACAACGCTAGGGTACATTGAGAAAACAAGCTGGCGAACAGTTCGTTTTTCAGTGTTTCGTACACATGCCTTAAATCACTATATTTATAAATATATCTTACAAATATTTTCACTATAGGAAGGATTGGATTATCTTTACAAATATTGGTGCGGAGAAGGGATTTTGTGTGTTTAATTGTTTTGTTTTATTGTTCTAGGGTTTTGCATTGGGACCCGGGGGGTGCGGCCAGTGGGAGTTGAATATGGCAACCACAAATTTTGTTTTTGAGAAAAAGTTGGAGGATTTGTGAAGACGGATTGCGACAGCTTCGCAGTGCTCAAGAGGCGACACTTTGCCAACCTGGATTGGTTGACCTCTGATCTTATTACAGGGGTCCGGAAAGCTTGGGCGCACATTCCACGGTGTGGGTTAGTCTGTGCTAGATGTGGAACAACTGTTCATATTAATTGACTTAATTGCTCAGTGCCTAACATGCCGGGTGGGGGCTCACGGATGCGTTCAGACAAGCCGCCTGGTTCGTGCGGCGATGCACGTTGTCCCACAGGAACAGTTGGATTTGATACAATACAAACCGAGGCTGCGAACGGGGACTTTTGGTTCTGGTTCAACCGTAATTTGACACTACGGGGCGCGGAATTTGAAACAGGATACGAAGCTTGGCTGCGTGAAACTCTTATTGATTAGCCGCTAGTCAGTCTTCGGTCGTTGCTGGTCTCTGCTGGACGTGTAACCTTTGAATGACAGAGATAGTATACTGGCTTTCTCTCCACCGTCGCCCTCCTAGGAAACTTCCTGTTCTGTCTCCCAACATTTTGTCGATTAATCTAATTGGGAAACCATTTTCAGTGAATTACTCTCTGACCGTCTGCAGTTTCAGCTTCAAGGCAGTACTTCTGTGCATATTCTTTTTGTCCTGGCAATCAGACATCTAATTAAGTTCCTCGTCACATTAAGAGGTACAAAGCTGTGGAAGTTGATGTATTGCCATTCCATGTGGCTTTCCTGTGTTAACTGATCGGCCGAATTGAGCCGCTTCTCGACTACTTAGTCGTACATCTAAGAAAGCTATTTCACTGTTCAGCCCATCTCTGTTTGTGAATTTCAAATTTGCGTGAAGCCGAAGATTGAACACATTCAACAGTTGTTTTAGTTTTTCGTCGAGCGGGTTGAGTACACAGAAGTGTCATCCAACAACGCTTGTATAGGTAGAGCGATTGTATTGACGACTCGAGTGGTCCACGTTCCAGCTTTGCATGAAATGTCAGCTAGTAGCTACCGAGGTGGGGATCCCATCGCTACGCCGTCTTTTGACTTGTAAATTTGATTGGTGAATTTTAAGGTAGGTTAGTTGGACGTTGTAGGTACAGAAACAATAGTTGTTTCAAGTTCTGCTATCGAAGACTTGTCGCTAAGCCATTGTCTCGATGTAGTCACAGAGTAATCGATTGTCTGCGTGATCGGAACGTTGGTAAGAAGGCGTGACGTCTAAGAAAGCATTCCTTGTCCTTCAGACTTAGTTTCCTTTCACGGAATCGATAGCTCAAATGTGTCTTTTGCATGACTATGTTTTGCATACCTTCTGTCTAACAGGTTCCAGTAACCCTAGCTAACCATCTTTTGCCACAGCATGGAACGGGCGAATTGCCACATTTGTCGAGAATAGCCTCATAGGTTACTCCATTTTTATGTTAATTTGGGTAAGGCCGTACAATCTCGGAATTAGTAGTTCCCGTAGGCCCGAATTTGTTCGGAATGTCGTCGAATCTATGATTATCCCTTTGTCTTAGTCGTTCTCAACATACTTAGACAACGATTTTCTATCTGAGCGTGTTAATCATTTCTTCGCCTTTTTTTTTGCAAAATTTTAGATTTGTCATTCAGAATGGCTTCCATTTTCGTTATATTGTCATACTGTCCAGGAGAACTATGCCTGCCCCTTATCTGGTTCTTGATTAACCATGATGTCGGCATTTTTCTGCAGTTCTCTTAACCGTTCTCTTTATGTTCTGGGTTTTTAATAACCCCACTCATTGTATGTCTAGCGCCATGATTTAATAGCAAGTGTTCACCAGAGTTGATTTAAATTGCTTTGCATTTTCCATTTGTGATGCTGGGGATAAACTCGACGTGGGGAGGAAGAAAAAAAAAGACTTCTCAATCCAACTTCTAAGTCCATTTGTGCACTCTGGCTGTTTTGGGGCAACAAAATTTGGGCCCCAGGAATAAAACTTCTAATAACGTCCCTATCTAAACTTGAAAGTTTGACAGATTGTGAACAAATCGATCAGGGTTCTGCCGGAAACATCACTGGACGGTCGTGATCCTTTCCAATCGCTTTCATCAAAACATTTGGCCCTTCTGGTTCAACCTGTTTATGTTCACAATGGATTTGAACGTATTCCTCGAAGATTGTTTTTCCTCCCACTCAATTGCGTCGAGCACATATGTTGATGTCACAAATGATCGTTCTTAATTCCCGCGGTGTGTGATTGCATATGGTATCGCGTTCACTAAAGAGGCTTGTCTTTGGAAGTGAAGTTTTGGTAATGTATATCCGGGTTTCTTCTTAACAGAGTATGATATTGCTTTTGGAAAATTAGATTCAAGTTATCACAGTCGTCCAAGAACTGAATATGAGCTCTAGCCAGCCCAGTTCAGTTTTCGTACGGAACTTAATATACCTATTCGCTCTTTCAGTACAGCCCGGGCCCTTAGCTTTGTTTCCCAATTCCTTAAAATTACCAAATAGTCAGTCGGGCAAACAGAAAGGGGGAAGCGGGACTGATTCTTGAAGCCCTCCACGGCGGAATAACTCATTCATCGGCATTGTGGAGATTGCACAAACATTACGCCATCTTAACAAGACCCGGATGCAGAATAAAGAGAGGACAAACAGACGGACAGTGCACAAAACGACGGAAACCAGCGGATCCATTCAATCACTCATGTCATGTTTTACGAGTCCTAGTTTGGATCGGAAACGTTCCGCATAACGTTATTAATGGTCAGTGTACGCCTTCTTGACTCTCTCTCTCTCTCTCTCTATATATATATATATATATATCAACTATGATCTGTTTTGAGGTCGCAAGGGAAAAACGTGTGATTTATTCTCAACCGTTTGCGACATGCATTTCTGGAGATCCGGCCTCAAAATATCGATAGTCAGTCGTTGCTCCCCAGTAATTTTTCGGTGCTTTTGATTGAACGTCTGGCGACTTAGGCATGAAATGTTTATTACCTCATACTCCAACAAGTTTTAGGTTTTCCGCGTTAAGATTCACTGATTAGATAGCCTATTACATAATCACATCAGAAAAATACAAACATTTTGGTTGGGATCAAGGTTCAAGCTGCGAAGTGGTTTTATAAGGACCACAAACTCTAACCAAGTGTGTTCTCACCCGATTTACGTAAAACTACACGGAAACTACTCTACTCAGGATAGTATGTTTCCTGAATTCTGCTGGAACGGAAAACAAAGCTCCTTTCGGAAACACTATCGCTTGTTTTATCATCTAGTTTTCTGGGAATCAAGGGGCTGTCTCCGCCACCACAATGGCGGAATTTCCTCTTTCCGCACTACATTCGCCTTCAATCCGTTTGAAAGGTTTTTCTCATTTCACCTATACAACTTGGACGGGAATAAAAATGCGAAACGAGACTTTCGGAGAATTTTCTCCTGAACATATACATTTCGTAAGTGTTTTGCAGATCACCTAGTACCCTGTACTGATCCGTAGAGTTAAAGCGCACAGCATCTTCTGTTGCAAAGCATAATTATATTCTCAGCATTGTTGTTCGATTAATCCATGCTCCATATCCGCCGCTACTCGGAGTGTCTGAAACTTTTCAGTTGTATCGCATGATGAAGCAAAAGTTTTGATTACAGTTTGTGTTAGGACTAAAGGGGAAAACGTCCCTCGTAAAGTTTGTGGTCATTATCCTACTTGATTGATTTCCTCCGTTTAATGTAGGTTCTTGGGATAGTTTAGTTGTTTTTAGGTTAACACCAGCCTGGCTCAGTTAAAAATAGTGAAAATGCTTGAATGCTTTTTTAAACTGAACAAAAGCTTCTTTATCAGTTAATTGTCCTTTAACTGTGGTAACAAAGGACTTTATTCTTCCTCCTTTACTGCTTAGTTCCCACGATAACAACGTAAGCGAATAAATCAGCGCTGCTAAATGACCTTGACACAAGGTCAGCTTTGATATAAACCAAGATCCTTCGTAAACGGAAATTTTCCTGTTAACAATTAACGAAGATTTTAAGACCCGGTTAAGGCCAAATACTCTGATCAACACAACTCTCTTCAGCTCCTAAGCAAAAAAGAAACCTTGGGTAGAATACTTTGTTTGCATTGGACAAGGAAACTTGCTATCCACAGTAAATGCAAACTGGGATAATTACTAAAAACCTTCCAAAACGCTTTTGAAATGTTCATGCATGTTCAGATTTATTTGCCTAAACAACCAACGCACCCATATTTTACTGACTTTGTTTTAATCTACAACCAGATGCAATAAAGAAAACTTGTAAAAGATTCATGATTTTGCTTTTGCTTCTTCATGCCTCAAAATTAGTAGAAACCCAGAAATATTCAATAAAAAAATGTCCTCTTGCACCACAATCCGTGGCATGTGCTTATACTCATAAATACGTGTTCCTTTGTAAAACTCTCTCAACGAGACTCTGAAAAAGAGTTTCCGCATCAGCAGGTAACAACTAAGTCAACGGCTCATTAGTTAGTTCAACGCCTACGTTTTTCCCAGTTCCTTTCGTTCAGCAATTAACGGTTAATGAAGTCAATGCCTGCGATTTCTCCCTCTCGGTAGAGAGATCGAAGATCGAGACTCTGGACGGAATCAATTATCAAAAGTCGCAGGCATCCTTTCCAATGAGGTCTTGCTTATCCCCAGAGTGACTTATATGTATCGTTCGGGTCATTTTTTTTTTCACCATGTCGGCAGCAAGACAAATGGAGCTTTTCGATTGTCAGAAATATTCGGACGGAATTTATCACCGATAATATTATCCCTAGTGCGTCGAATAAGACAGTGAGAAACCAACCTGGACTACGGGCTTCGTAAACTTAAATGAATCCACTGCGTGACAGTATTTATTTGTCGATAATGTTCGCTCCACGACAAATTTTGTTGGAGTTACTCATACCACCATGCACGAAATCAGACCTCGTCGATTGGACCGGATCCTTCTGGGCTGGGTGAATTTTGCTAAGTTGTCTACTGAAAAGTGCAACAGTAGCCCAGTGCGGAGTGCAGCTTAAATTGGATGAAGAAGGCTGATCATTTTTTCGTGCTTTATAGGACAGATGGTACAAATTTTCAGGGAAGAGGCCTTGGTTTGTATTTACAGGCAACGGCGAAGCCGCCCCAACGCGTGCCGTGTGATTTACGGGTACACTTATTCCATTGTTTTATCTCTGGTAGAGTGTGCAACAAAAGCATCCGAAGAGAATTTTTGGAAATCCAAAAAAACAATAAACTCCAATACACAGGGCGAAAATTCCCTAGTCCATTGCTGATTTGTTAACGTATCTAGGGGATCGGGATGCCAAGATTGTGATAAAATAAGCATGTTTGAGTGACTTACGAACAAATGAGTAAAGTTGCAGCAAACCAGTGTGCTCTCCCGGCAGAATGGGTGCTGAGGCTGTGGGGGGAATATTACGGACAAACATCTGAAGAAGAATTAATGGACCAACTGCGTGTTAGGTGCCACAAGTTTTAGGGTTGAAAATGATTCCCCAGCGATCAGATGTTTAATGGGCAAGCGTGGCCACTTTGTTCGGTGGGTCACAAGTGACGCAATCTGAAATGGACATCAAATGAAGAATGCAAAATCAGCGAAAGATAGGTAAGCGAATCAACCGACATCCACACTTGCGCAGTCAAACAATCTGGCCGTTATAAATGTGGCCGCATTTAGGTCCTTGATGGTTTTTGTCCTCAGTGACCCGCACCGAATCAGAACGGTTGCGCTTAGTTTGCTCGTAGTGCTAAAAATTATTTCGTTTAATTTTACTCGAATGGTTAACAATCTGATGATATCTTCAACCCGGTTCATATCAAAACTGTTACCCGGTCAGATCATAATCTTGATTCGTTGGCAAAATTCAGATATACAACCCGTTTTTTTTCAGTAGCAGTGTCACAGTGAACCAGTATATCCTCAGTCTCGTTTTTTGGAAATTAGGGAAACCAGAAGATTACTGAAAAATTTTAATTACAGTATGGCTGTTCGCTCTCCATTGAAAACGGTCAACTGTCCTCAATACACGCGTGGCAGTCTTGCATTCCGAGTTGACATTTCTTCTTCTATTAGTGAAACGATAGTACACATTGTTTTCAAGAAGGAAGATGCAGTCATCAGTGAGCCTGCAAGTAGAAAAGAACACCCGGTGGTGGGAGGATTAGTACCTACGTTGGAACGCAACATTGATGACGGCCTGTCCACCGCCTGTAACTCAAATTGATCATCCACAGCGAGCCTTTCCCCACCATTGAAGTAATCAAACTTTCCATCCCGCGCTGTAGTCCATACACTTTCCTGTCCACCAAAGGCGATCGTCCAAGAGAATACCGAAATCTTTCTGTTGTAATGCAAATACATCGGCTTTTTGTATTCTGATGGATTTATCACATTTCGAAATCTAACCGTCAAAATGGCTTCAGCATGGTCGGTTTACTTTCACAAATGTCTGCTTCCAACTTCTTCTAGGTAACTTAAACTTTTTGTTTGTTTGCATTCTTTTGGGAAGCCGCCACAGAAGTCTCCAAAGTTGTTCCACACAAATAATACGTCTTCAGAACACACCTTTCATCAAAACGAACGGAATCATTATGTCAGCTGACATGCTCTCCTCCTACATTGTTTTTTCAGCCCACACAGTGATGTTTGACACCGATGAAAAAATGAGAACATTCCAATAACAGTTCTTCAAAAGAAGAAATAATATGATCAAAACAATCGCTTTTTCATCAGTGTAAATGTTTGATACTTCTCCTCGATCGCTTTTCCATAACAGGTGTTGTTTCCTAACTGAAAACCAGAAAACCGACACAGGTGAAAATTTCTCCATAATTCCTCTTGCCTGGAAACGTGAATATTCACAATGATATATGAATACTAACTTCACCGCCAATACTCATGAAAGCAGTTGAACCACGGAAGAGTTTAACACTAACTCAAGGCACTTCCAGAGCTTCATGTAAAATGAACCGTGCATGATACAGCAGACGACTTAACCCGGTTTGAAGAAGACTCCTCATGTAGTTTTAGGATCGCAAGTACGATGAAAGCAACCTTTGTTATCTGAATTCGACAAGTACGTTGGTGAAGGTCGCCTTGTTTCTCTGTCGATCACTGCTAGAAAATGTGAAAAGGTTTGCAAGGATGGTAAGTTGTCTACTCATGAGTAGGCTAGATAATGTCGCGACATTATGGCGACCGGAGCTTCGGAAAATTGGTACACCAGGTCAAGTCAGCCCATAGAATGGGAACAGCTGGAACAAACAAAACGCATGACTGATTCTTGGGGTGAATGCAAGCACATATCATTAGGCATTTTGATTAAACAGGCCGTCTGATAAACGATAGTAAAGCAGAATACAAGCACAAAACCTTGAGCTCTACTATCACTCCCATTTCGCATTTACGCGCGAATAAACAATCTGAGGAAGAAGGTTGTCCTTATAAGTAGAGACAGGAGAGAGGGCAGCCAAAAATGAGGCGAGAATGAGGAAGGGCCATGAACAATGCTGCGTGAAGATAATGGTTATCTTTGGATATTACTCTATCTGAAAATCTACCACAGGCATCAAAATTATCTAGAACAATGAAGCCCATTGTTGGATTCCTGGTAGTTTCCCTTGGAAGACCGAACAGTTTCAGAGATCTGATGATAAGAATAAAATCTTTTTACAAATCAGAAAAAAGTACTGCAGAGAAGTAGAACCAGAAAATAGGGATGTATGAAATATCAAATTGAAGAACAAGCTCAGAAGGTACTCTGAACTTCCTCAGACGGGAGCATAGGAAGAAGAAACTTAGCGCCTCAAAGTACAAAGATTCAACATGATTTGTTCAAGGAAGTGTGTGTCAAATCTTTTCCAAATTAACTGACAGAATAATCTTTTCTGAGATATTCGTCCTTACTTTCTAGTCACGAGGGGTCAGTGAAGACGGACAAATGCCGGAAAACAGGCTGAAAATTAAAGGGAGCATCAGCACACTGAAGAACTTCCGTTGCTGCGGCTCAAGTAGAAGACCAATGGTTGCGTATACTTAGATTACATTTTCGATGACTACGGCTGCTTTCAACATTTTTACCAGCGGCCAAATCAACGTCGTCAGCAAATTGCCAATCAAAGAAATTTTACGAAATAGGGAACTTGTCACTTTAAAGACAAATATAACTGGGCCCTCATGGTTGATTGATTTTAGTTTTGAGCAAAGTTCTCCGAACTGAGGCTGCCGAATCTGGGACGACTTCATTGAGAACAACAAATCAAACGGAGTCGAGAGAGGACCAGAACTTTTGAAAAAATTAACGGACGAATTCTTGGACGTCAGCCTTTGGTTTTAACTTTGAGCTAGATAGATGTTTTATGACCTCTAGAAGCCTCTTGTTGCCTAGCGGATGTTCACATCCAGTCCATTTAGCCGCCTGATCTTAGTCTTTATATCGGTAATTGAACGTCTAAAGATGTATCGGAAACCATTCTTCATCGTGAATAGTCCGTTTTAAGTAGGGAGACAGAAACCTATCATGATGGACATAATGTCTCATTAAGTCAGCAGACGTCATAGCAGAAGTTAAGGCAATCAGTTAGGGGCTCACCGTATTGTGATCCGCCATGAAGATAGGGAACGAAAACGGCAGTGGAGCCTGCCATATCGGGCAGCTGTTTGCCCACGTTCTGTTGCGGTCAAGTAAACCTTTTCACAATCCCGGTGGCGTGTATAAATCGAGTAAGGAATTGCTCTTCCAATTAATCTTGGGATGAAAAATGAAGTAGAGCGATCCGGACATTCCGGTGGGAGGTTTTTCGTGGACAGAGTAGATAGTGGGAATGTTAACTAAATCCAAGTCAACATAATCGTCGTTGCCCCAAAAAACTGCATAGCCCTGGGGAAACTCAAGCATACTAAAAAAAAGAAACATGAAATACGATAAGTCCTTCGACGACAACGCCCAAAGCGTGATCAATGCGAACATAGCGAGATGGTTTGGTGCGCTTGGGTGACAAGCGCAAGACAAACACTGCTAAAAATAATGTGCCGGAAAGCGCCGAAAGTAAAACAGCTTGCAACGGATTGAGACGCAGATAATTTTACACTTGTTACGCCATCTGCGAGTGACAAACATCATGACATTGCCAACTTTAGTTCTCAGGTTCGAAAGATGGTAGCCCCTGGGAACATAATATCCATCTATGTGAAATGCATTGTCATTGATATCGACGTGCCACCATCTTCCGTGTGGGAGAATGGGTTCAACATATCTCATGCATTCTGAGGAGCCAGATGAACTACCTTATCCGTCTTTCGCAAACGTGGTCACGAACTGGCAGATAAAGCGGATAGTAACGACATTCTGTCAAATAGGGGATATGTAAAAGTACCTGTCTATCGGGCACCATGCTTCCTTGGCGTTCAGAAGCGAGCGTGTTAATCGACCTCCAATCCAATGTCCATAATCACGAAATTCGGCTAAATGACTGAACAGCCGAGTTGAACTGGAAATGCCAAATGTGAAAAAGTACCCGTTACTCGGGACAACCCTGTGGAACCGCAGGGGAAGAACAAGTGAACTCAAAGTATCAAAAATTAGTGTAAATACCACGCTGAAAAAGTTGGGGATGAAACCAGTAGTTATTCGGGATGAGAAATATGGACATAACAAGAAGCACCAAAATATTTTGGAGAAACAATACAAATTTTCCAATTTGCTTTCGTCCCCAAGACACACAACTAAGTCCCGGATACAGTATTTCCGTTACACCAATTGCAGGCAAAGAAAACGAACAGATAAATGCTTTGGAAAAAGCTGGCCGCGGTAAGCGGGACGGTGAATTGATATAGGCAGTCGACAACACATAGCGCTTACAATTCTTTCATTTAAAATGAGACTGGCATATTATTAGAAATCTCACCACTGTCTAATAGCGAACAAATTATTTGTTAACTGCTCGACTTCACACGAAAGCTATTCGATACTTCTAAATGGACGCTTCATCACACTTCGTTTTTGATTATTAGTAATGGCTATTCCCCTTAGAGATACATTTCCGTTTTCACATCCATTTGAGATTGTATTGATTGTTTGTGTGCTTTCTATCACCCCTCATTAGATATACGATTGTCAGATCTTGTGGTAGGATGATTTTTTTCACATTGTTCCGAACCCTTTCGATAACAAATCGGATTAATTTCGGCAGATTATTGAAACAAAATGCAAAATGGTTTATAGTTTGCCTTCGCGCAAAAAATGTAATTTCCCGCCAGTTGGGTGTCCAATTTTGTCAAAAACTTCCAGCGAATAGTTTTTTCACTAGTCAAACCTGCGTTCAATCAGATTCATCTCCGGGTTGATGGATACGATTGGTTTCTCTTCCCAACCTCGGATGAGAATTCCCGTTCGATGATTTGAAATTTCAACCACTCCAGAAAGTATTTCATTAATGTTTTCAACTTTCGGGTCGTTAAAACTGCCTCACCGTGGGTAACTTTGTTCCAAACAAAGCGGCCGTCAACCAATGGGGATCGGCAAACATTTTCTTCTGATGCGTGAGTGGATCGAAAATAAATTCTATCTTTGCCTAGAAGAAGGTGTGCAAGACTAGGTTGGGTAGAGTTTTACTGTTCCAATTCCGCATCTGAAAATAACTGTTTGTTTATTAGTTTCCCCAGTAATGATTAATGAAAATTATTCTATCGGTTAGAAGCCTATCGAGACACATCAAGGCAACTATTGATTATAACAGACACTTAAACAAGCGGTATAGCCCATGCCCTGGAGGAAAATTCCCATTCAACCTTCATCATCGCGGTTGGGGAAAATTTTGTCCCGCGTGCAACGTGGAACCAGTTATTTGAATAAAATGACAAATTGCAATGATCCGATTTGAAGTTTAAGTCTAAAAGTTTGTCACCAGTGGTATTGATTTTTTACTAGCGGAATCCTAAACTCTACAAACCAATGGCAGAGACAGGTGAAATGCAAATTCCAAAATTTCATGACCGCATTGTTTCGGTACTGTGAGTCATGTAGTTGGCGCATGTTTATGTCCGAAAAACAGGACTGAATGACAGACTGCTTTGGCATCAGAACGGGCATCTGATCGATTGAAAGACGGAGAGCAAGTTAGGAATCAGCCACTCGACCTAGTTATGGGACAAAACCTAAGTGGACAGATTTTCGTGGCACTTCCAGGAACAGGTGGGGACGTGCTCGAAATGAAAACTAAGGGAAAATCAGTGAGCCTGTGAAACTGGAGTCAATCGAACAATGAGCAGACCTGTGTAAGCAGCTTGATTATGACAAATAGGACACGATCGTCTTGACCGCCGGGAGGGTCATTGGATGGTTTTTGCGTGATTGAGCGGGACAGAGCCGAACTAGACTTAAGACGGTTGATTAAAGTAGATGAAGATAGCTACTGCATTATTGCGACTTTACAACACCAGTAACAATGAGAATCCGTAGAAAGGTTGAAAGCTCCTTCGGGCATGTGTTTATAAGACTCTTTCCCAAACGGTGTGGATTTCTGCCTAGAAAATAGATCTTTAAGTGTGATGAAAGTATTCAACGGTCAGTTTTTCCTGCAGAAAAAATACGATGGAAATAGTCAGACTTGTTGTCGCTGCTATAGGAAAAGGATTTTTATTCTCGACCTAACAAATAAATCACGGATTTTGATTATTTTCAAAGCGGTTCACCAGAAAACAAATTAAGTGATAGTCTGTGGTACGCCGGTTCCTGGTGAGCTTCTGTGTATAGAATCCTCTGCATATAGAGCCAGGTGTGAAATTATGGCATGGCAATCTCCCGTCTGACAACCACGGGCAGAATAGCAGATTTTACAGGTTAAATCTAAGCACGACATTCCGTGATTAGAAAATAAATCGATCTGACACTTTTGTGTAATCTAGCTTCACCAGTCCGACCTCGGGGACAAAATAAGACCAATCCGCAATCCGTGTATTTTAGGCACATGGCTGCAGTATTTTTGGCCGGTAATATTTCTGCGAAATCACTGATCAAGACTGTACTAATGAACTGTTCATTGCGCAAAGTTATCTTGCACTCGCATTTTTTGCCTGGAGGAGTCTTCGTTAACATGCTGTGGTGGAAACATATTGCTATTGTGATGTTTCCGGTGAAAAATTCCCAAAACTTGATCTGTGATCCAACCTACAAAGTCTGTCCAGACGTTTCTATTTTCGTGTAGAACGAGATGTTTACTTCACCACCGTGCAGTTTTCCCTTGGAAGAAATTAGGACATAAACGGTCCGTTCGCTTTGGCCTCTGCATCAACCACGGGAAACATCTCCACAACCAGCACAAATAAGTTTATCCTTTTTCAAGGGAGCTGACAGGACGCTGAACTTACTGTTCTCGTTTGTCGAAATCTCACGTTTTGTTCATTTGCGGTATCATTTGACATTCCGCAATTTGGACTTCAAAGCTATGCAAAGTGATCTAATTATAAGTTGTATTTCCTTGGCTCGTTCTGAGGAATTCGTTCACAGTAGCCGATAGATAGGCAAAACTTGACACGGTATGGATCCAGGAAGTTTTTGTATAGCACAAGCCAGATGCATGCCAACTTCTCGTCTTCCAAACCTTGTCAAAAAGACAAACTAGCTCCAAACTTTCGATTTGTTCACGCTCGCAAAAGCATAAATGGGTGTTCCGCTGTCCCGTCGCGCTTGGCTCGCATAGTAATATACAACGGGGACGGTGGTGAGAGCTAATGTGTTTGGTTTTCACACTGTATGATTAGTTGGTTACAATGTTCGTTCTCAAAAGAAATCCTTTTTCGACCTCGGCGGAACTGGTAGTGATAAGCACATGATCTTCCCACACTGATCGTTCAAAAACAAGTAAAAATCGCAAAGTTCACTGTGCATTTCGGTTTGCAAAATGGTACCGCACACAGACAGAGAACAGGTCAAAACAAGAACACAGCGAACAATTCAGACGGCAACTATCCACACTGTTCCTAGGCGCACACGTGCAAAAACCCGCATTACCTTTCATGGTAACCGCTTGAGTGTCTACTGTACATGCATAAACTACCAGTAGCGGAGAATGTGGAAAATTACCGTTAGGAAAGACCCAGACGATCGGTGAACAAAGATTCATTGTCAAGCAACTGAAAAGTTTGCAAACAGAATTCCCGAGAGATCCACCCGTCGAGTGTGCCATGCTCTATCCGCGGTTTTTCTTTATATAATTCCAATTCGGATTTGTTTGTTCTTACAGGAAACAATGGTCGTATTTAGACAGTACCACTTCTGATCCTCCGTTTGTTTAGAAAATTAGGAATTACGGAGGCGGTTAAAAAAACCGCAGTCATTTTTGCCTTTTTTCTGCATGCATCTTTGTACATTCCAGTTTTTGTTTACTGTACTCCTTCATAATAATAAGTGATATTCCGAACTACATTTAAGTTTTCTGGCTACCCTGAAGTACAATAAGGGAAACTTGAATAATTATCCTGCGAGACTTCAGCTTTATGAATTGTATCGCTACTAGTTGGAGAACCTGATCGAGGGTGTGATCTTCAGTTTCAAATCTCCCAAAATCGATCTCCTATCCACTATCTGCTTTAGATACGAAGATTAATTCTGTCTCGGTAGTTGACTGTTTGTGTTTTTTATGAATCAACTGAGATGGTGTTTTCCAATTATATCAGTAATAAAGCCTTCAATCATCATAACAGTACTACCGAAAATACTACTACTACTACTACTACTACTAATAATAATAATAATCGTGACGTCCAACTGCATGCAATGATGCATCTGTAGTCGTTATTTTCGCCAACTTTTATTCCCCAGTCCGCCTACATAACCCCACAATGACCTACTTATCTTGTTTACATTATCGATCGGGTTCACAAAATAACTTGTTTTATCACATCAACAAGACCTGGAACCCGACTCTAAACCTCTAGTCTGAATTGGAGTAATTGTAACAAGTTTTGGGCTTGAGCATTTTTCATGCTATGACAATAATATTAATAATCCAACCAACAAATAATTTTACCTCTAAAGTCCTCATCTAGGGGATGACATCTATTCCGAAAGGACTCTTGAAAGGTGAAGAAGAAACACAGAATATAAATCCTGAGGAACTCAAACAAACAAGTCAAAATAATTAGTCAGTTGTTTTCGATTTTCTAGTAATGAACTTCGGATAGAATTTTATTACTGCCATACTTGAACAAACTGAGCCGCACCCAGCCTTGTTATATACGACGTACTTTGGCTGTTAGTTCCACTATGAACACCAGGATTGATTTGCAGTTACTATCTACTGCTCAGATATTCAACACTATTTCCAATATTGCAATTTGTTTAGTAAATCTCGAATTTTACCCGCTTTCATTCCGGGTTGCACTACGAGGCTTGATTTGCACCAAACTCGAAAATTCGAGTCTTTACGAAATCAAGTGCAGTCGACTGTCAATCTCCATTAGTTTGGATTGCGACTCGTACTCAAAAATTAGAACCCTTGTTGCGAATGCTGTACACGTTAGATTGATCATGGAAGATAGCTATGATAAAACCTGTTCCCATTCTAGGTTGGAAACACCGGACAGGTATGGACAGAATAAATTTAGCAAAAGTACTCCAATGCTGATTGGTTCGACAGTCCAGTATGCAAATACCCAAAACGGAGATTGTTTGTACCCGAGATTCCTTGTTCCATTTCCGGGCATTGGGGTGGGAGAGGACACATACTATGCGTATCGCACTGGCCGGAAAACAAGCAAGTTGCCAACGCAAAATTATGTAAATAGAACTCCACAGAAAATGGATGATAGAGGAAGAAATAATATACAGCTAGAAGACAGCTGTTTATTGTGTTTTCGCCCTAAACTCTTGTGATTTTTTGGTTGTTTTCGGATTACTTTTTAAGGGGGTGAGTTCTGCTTACGGGCCACACAGCATTCGTGCCATTTACCTCGGTTCTGAGATATATCTCCCGGTACCTCCAATCAAAAACATTCCTTATCTTTGAGACCACAACTATGAAGGGGGAAAGCACAAACCAAGGCCAAAACCGAAGCTAACTTCTTCGTGCCTCTACACTAAGTCAAAGTCTGACCGCCGCCTTGCTTCTTCCAACCTTGCCAAGAACGCGCAAAAAAAAGCACGCAGTGGTAGACGATGGGCAGGCATATGCAATACGTGCCCAAGCCATTGAAGGTGATGTAGAGCGATTACCTCAGTCAGAGGATGACACCCAAGAATCAATAACGCACCTCGTCATTGCTCATCCGATGTTCCCATTAGACACGAGCAATGTTTCGGAGACATTAGGGGTTGGAAACAGAAAGTTGCCGGGCGTCCTCAACGTGGCTAGGCTAGGTCTCGCAACAGTAAACCAGACCACTACGAAAGCTGGAATTGTACACCCTTTCCTTTGGAGAAGCCGCATGTCGTGGCCGCGACCCTAGTGCCGCAGGTGCGCGAAAGCTGCTCTAGCTCTCGCAATTCATGATGTGACCTATTCTTTGTTATGATGACGAACTGGACAACTGACTTAATTAGCTTTGCAAACTGCAGTATCTTTTGCCCAAAATGCTGCTTTTCTTTGCTCCAAAAAATCCGACTTTAAATGGTCTGTATCATCGACCAAGGATGACCGGATTGTGTCAACGCGAGGGGTGTTTGATGTAACCGAATAAGAGTCACATCTATCCATCGATTTTCACTGGTCCGACTTCAGCCCTATCTATCGTGGTTGGATTTGTGACATCGCATCATATTCGATCCTTATTTCCACATACTTTTGGGTCGTGTAAAGTGCGGAAAAGTGGTCTGGTCGGAGGCAGCACAACTTGGTGAAGCCGTACATGTTTGTAAATGATCATGATTATGAATTCTGACTAGTGGATGCTGAGGGCAATCCTTCTTTGACAGAAGAATTGCAAAACTTGTACAGTAGTGAATTCCATTTGCCTGTGTAATGTTGGCTGGTGCCTACTGATCTGCAGGTGAAATGTTCTCAATGTCATCTGGCAGCTCAGATGGCGTTCCCATGTGAGTTTGATGGTCTTTTACAGTTTGATCATCTCTACTTTTATCAAATATTCCATATCAAATCTCATCGGGACATTCGCGACAGACCGGCCAATTTTCATGTCACTCGAATGCATCACATTTAGGAGGGTCAGCAAAATTGATGAAATCGATAGGGATCTTTGAGTCTGATTAAACTGTTCAGGATTCCGCAGCTGTCAGTCCTACCGGGATGGGATCCAGTTGCCGGCTTAAATTTACAAAAGACTTTGATATAAGGTAGTGAGACAGAAGTCAGACTTTTTACCTCTCTCGAAGCGGTACTGCGATTCGAGTAGCTGACACTGGCTCAAGTCGAGACAAGCCTTAGATGAAAGAGAAGGCTGTACAAAAGAGATTGCTCACTACAGTTAATGAAGAGGCAAATTGTTAATATTCATGTGCATGAATATCAGAAGCAGGTCGGACAAAACTACTAAGTAACTTCACTAGGACGTTTGCATGACGAAAAAGGTTGTACAGCCTGTTGCTTGAATGCTAAACACTTGTCGGAAAGATGACATCGCCCGCCATTGGGTTGCCTGAGGTGCACACATGAGTTTACGGAAATTTAGTTTAGCACAATCCCATTTCCGCCGTCTCAGCGTAAGTAAAATCAGGACCTCTGTCTCTATCAACGTACCTCATTTGGTATTCGCTTTGTGGACAAGCAAAAGATATAAATAAATTTTGATACCGGACAGACTGTTAGATTGATCAAAACTGACATACAACAAGAATCACTTGTTTACAGTCCATTTTGAAGAATGGCTTGCGATTTATAAATCAGCTATAAACTCCATTATTATGTGATAGCAAATCTAAGTAAAGTTTTGTACTGGACATCTGGAGTCAGAAGAACATTTACTTGATTATTTTCTGCGTTGAGCGAATGTAATGCACACTGAATCTACAATTACTACTAGCAAAAGCTATATCATATGTTCAATATGAAACCCGTAGACTAAACAAGGAAGGCAGTGCACATGCGAGTGCAAAAGGTGCGTCCTGGATACGCAAGCGGACGTCAGACATGCAGGGTAAGTAAACAGCGGTGGTGTACCTGCTGTTGCCCGTGATAACCAAGACTTATAATGCGGTAGAAAATTTTTAACACATTTCTCAAACATCCTCGGACAGGTTACGGTTAAACAGTTCCCTGCTGTATTGCACTTGTGGTCCGAATGGAGTCACACAGCCGCACCCCTCCCCAGAGGTAATTATTCCTTCTGGTTTCGTTTCACTGCCCCTACAGATGTCTGCTTGCTTTGTGTTCAAGACAACATGTTCAAGCAACTGCTTTCCATTAGTAAAATTCAGTATTACAGCTTTCTTCAAGTGAACCCAAAAGACTGTTCCACAGCGGTACCATAATAGGGACAACGAGGAACACATTGATTGCAATATCAGGATGAATATTGCGAAAAAGTAACATTAAAACATGGCGTCTATAGTCATTCGTTTGCAAGTCAGTAACTATTATATGTGAGCACATCCTCCAACAATGAAAATAACCGAGAGGTGGCAAGAAAACAAATCATGATTCAAAATAGTTCAATATCATAACATAATCAAACAGAAATACATGCAGGTCAGATGTGACACGTCCGATACGGAAATAGGTAACTTGATAAATAAAATCAATAACAATGTAGCCAGTCCGTCAGCATGTGTTTATCCACTCCGAACGTA
>LUCM01002115.1:30585-62058 GCA_008360955.1 Fasciolopsis buskii | reverse complement strand
CTTTCTATAGAAAGTATCCTTGACTTCATCTGGGCTGCAGTCTGTTTTCGTGTCCACTGAGATGACAAACAAGTTCCGTCTATCAAAGTGACAACTGTTTACTTTGCACAAATCTCCAAGCCTGACTGTGCATAACTAGGATCCAATCAAGTATTGTAGCCATACCCTTCTCATTGAGAGCCGCGCCGACGGCAGCAACGTCAGAAGCCGCAGCCTCGTGGTTCCCGGAATGATTCAGAGTTAATACATGTGCCGAAATAACATAAAAACGGTGTTTATGAGACCCGTGGTTTCCAGACTCTTCTTAAAGATGTGTATAAACAGAACTAGTCATGTCTGATCTGTGAAACATTTCGTATTTGCAACTATCATGAAAAGTTACAAATTATTGATCCATTTGTGTAAAACCCGAACTTCCACAACCGTTTGGAATCATTCCCGCACATTGGGGTAATTTGTTCGAACAGAACTTTTTTGGTTACCGTTTTACTGGTAGCAGGAATATCAGAGCGCTACCAATAAGCATGCCAGCGATTAAAGAAAAACGTAAATGAAGCGTGCTTGGAGAAAATGTATCCGGAATGATGTAATGTCTTTTAGCTTATTGGCATCCCAGATTATTTGGATATTGAAAGCGAACGTTTCGAGGATTGCGAATGACAGATAAGCAACGTAGTTGTAACTCTGTTTGGATTGGTCATTCATTTTTATCAGACAACAAGATAACCATTGACCCACGTGACTCGAACTGGTATCGATCCATAGCACAACCGTTTCGATCAAGGGTAGTTTTACTTCGTGCGAGCCAATGAATGACACGACAGAAGTTGCCACAACAAGCAATCAGATTCGTTTGGGTCAGTCGGACGATGAGATTGTGGTTCCAAAATGGCCTAAAATTGAGCTGACTCCGGAATTTAAAAAGGATATTCTCAAAGCTTTTACTATGTTTGATGAAAACGGAGAAGGCACTGTTCCGGTGGATGCGGTGCGCGTAAGTTTTGCCTCTTGCGGAAAGTAAAAATTTAAGTTGTACGAACTTTTTCGATTCTCAGATATGCAATAACAGTTGGTAGCAGTCCCATGCTATTCACCGATAAACGATATGCTGATCCACAAGCAAAAGAACAACAAATGTTGACCTTCTATAATTGGTATTAATCTGCCTCAAGCAGATATATGACGAGCTAGAAATTAGCAATCGATTCACAGATACACGCTTAATATTTAGCAAGTATCGTTGATGTGTATCTTCCAGACGTCTGTGGCGAGGTCCGAAAAAGTGACTGCGCTTTCAGGAAATGATTTGGCGTAGAGGTACATAGACGTTGGTGTACAACCTGTCATATACAAGAAGATCATCAGTGAACAACAGAATTTAACAGTCAATGTTTGGGTCCCGAGCGTTTCGTTCAAACTACTCAATATTTCTGAATTTCGAAATTGTGCTAACATTGCGATTACAAATAGTAAGTGAGCAAAACGATAAGGTGCCCGCATGGATCCAAATACTCATTTTATCCCCAGATCAATAGTAGTAATTGGCATTTTGTATCCTTCTGCTGTGGGTTGTCTAGTTTCTGATTGAATGACTCGTAATTCCAAACAGTCGTAAAACTGGGATGTACTCTGTCACGCGACTCGCTAGGTTTTTCATCAAAGCAACACTCGGCGCACACGATTCTCACGAGGAAGAGGGAATAGAAACAACTGGCTCTTTCGTAAGTACCCAAGGTATTGATGCGCGCCTTGTTACCTAAGAAATGTCCCTTTAGTAAAGACCGTTACATATTATAATGTTTTTCGTCTATATATAGATGCAGCACTTTACCTTTTCATTCGTCTGACCGTTACACAACCAGTCGATTCACGGTAAACTCAAAGCACATGCTGTTATTGATTCATACTCAGCCCCGAGCTTTGTGGGCAAAAGATGCTAGTGCATGCCCTAGAACTACTCTGGTCAAAGACTGGTGACGTCACCCCTCACCGTTTTATCGATCCAGGTCGCCGATCGTCATGTGATAACGCCCATCACATTTATTCTCCGTTATCCGGAGTAAGAAATCGACTGAATGAGTACTAACTGTTTCCCTAATTCCTCCCTCAGAAGAATATGTTTGTAACAGCTTGAGAATGAACCATGTGTTCAACAGCACCACGGATTCTGACCTAAATCATGGTTCAATTTGATACTTCACGGAAAATTGATTGCAGTTTCCTAATATATAGTTCCCACCTTCTAGTTGAACACAAAGTGAGCAGTTTCAGGATACAATTCTACGACGGAGCAAGTATGAGTCATGTGATTGTCAAAACCCTCCAATCTTTGAACCTTCACTTAGCACTGAGATCAGTCTTCCATGGAGCAGTCCTTCAGGAGGTACCAGGGTTACATCCAAGATGATTTGATTTTATACCATTTTCCATCATTCCTTCGGAATTCATCTAACTTCCTTTGAACCAATGGCAAGCTCATTCGGAATTTGGTAAAACGACATCAGTCTTCTAGAAGATTTGGCAAACGTCCATATGGTCGCAAGCTGTAGACTAAAAAACAGTTAGTCAGTCCATTTTACGTTACATTTGTGGAAACGTGCTTGTGTACAACAGATCACGTTTTCAGATCCGAGTAAGGTGGAATTTTTTGACACAATTCCCAGTGATATTGATAAGGATCGGAAACCGTATAGGTGTAAGCCTTCGCTATTTTTAAATACTGAATTAGCCCTTTTCTGCGGATGTCACAGGCTGTAACGGAAAGATGGAAAATGCGAGTGACACACACACACCCACATTGCAGATTATTTGTGCACTTAGGCGGTTATTACTTCTTGTTTTACACTTCGAAGATCCAAATCACGTGCCAAATGGAACTGTAGTTCATTTCCAGTCCGCCTAGTGCAATTTGAGCACGTTCTGTAGAATAGACATACAAGATCGACTGTGCAATCTAGGTCACAACCCTTCTCTCTATTAGACAGATCGACACCTAAATCTTGAAGACGTCTTAAAGTATCCTTCATTAGTTTGTCCATGATGACGTCCAGTGAGAATAGAGAGATGGAACTCCATGTCAGGCTTCGCTGGTGGTTTTGAATGGACTCGGTATTTCGCTGTATACGCTGACACGACCACGGGTATGCCTGTACATTGCTCGCAGGATTCATATCCCTCCGATGAAGAGGACTGAATATCGCTTTTCAGTCGACTGAATGGAAGACGCTTTCAATCTGAGGGCACCCACGATCGTCGGGCCAAGATGTATGGGATACATTTCAAGGTAGCTGACCAAGGACAAACGTCCGATCCTAATTTAATCCAATTCTGCTTAATGAAACAACGACGACCAAGTGGCCTGTGGCCGATCAATGCGGATATCCCTTATTTGTCCGTCTCAAACGAGTTGCATAGGTGGATTCGGATCGAAGCTCATTGGGTGGCCTTTCAAGCTCATTGTCTGCTCTGTTCTTCAAATTCGGAAAGGCATCTGTTCGACTCCGAACATATCACGAAAATCGGACCATTTTCACTTTCTCTCTGAACCATGGAAAAAAGCTAGTTCGGATATTTTTGTCGGCTTGTGGTGGATACGATTCCTGTCCGTGCAATATTTAGCTGATACCGGAGGGGCTTGTCAACCAACTTTGGTACCTGAACATAAGTTCGCTCACTGTAAGGTGACTCATGGGACCAAAGCAAAAAGATGGTTTAGTCATTGGCATCAGTTGGTGGCCTCTCTTTTACAGATGCCATCTAGATCTGAAAGAGATAACGCTTGCTTGCTTGCGGACCTCATTCTCACAAACCAGATGGCTCATCTAAACCATCAATAACAATCGGAATCAAACTGATTCTACAATGATCACTGCGGTCAAAGCGTATTAACTTCTTGAAAATGGGTACAGTCACTGACTCCCATCACGATAACGAAATACTTCATTGTTTAGTAGCCTCGGGTCGTTTTCAGCAGCCATAACTTGGGTTGGAATAAATCAATCTGCTCGTTAGAATTAAAAAAATTGGGACTATTCAGACAGTCTTGGTAATCGCGTTGTGTGATATATCAACCTCTTCCCAGGTAGTCAAACAACCCTCGCATTTCTGAACATGACAAACTTCTCGATCTGCTTTGAAATCTGATGATCGAAATCGCTAGATTCAGTCGGTCGTTTAGATTCCGGTTCAATTTCAACAAATCAGTCAAGCGAGAACGATCAACTAGCCTCTGTCTAATCAATACGACTGATTCTCCATTTGTTATAATCGAGTGATTTATGTAGGTCTCCTCAGGTCAGAACTCACGGGCTGATTACCCTCTACCTCTTGGGTTTATTGTCTCTACTTTCAACTTCATTTTGAAAACCCCTCCCCTGGTTCGTTTCCGAACGTATCACGAGACCCAGACCGCTTTCTTGGTCCAGAGTTAGGGCAAACGGTTGGTCCCCGTCTACTTTCCGGGACGCAATTGATTCGATCACTGATCAATGCATCAATCACCTGAGTCCAAGCCGGCTTTTCGGCAAAGCCTCTGTCCCAAGGTCAACCCTGTCCCATTGTCACGTGACTCATCTGGCCGAAACGAAGTGGCTGTTCACTTTTAGCATCGGGTCGTAACCTCACCTTAGAGATCGCCAAGGTAGGCTTCATAATTTCAGCCCATGCGACAGTGGACCATATTAAATAGACGAGCTTGCAAACGTGGAAATATGTCGAATTGGTGGTGTCGAACCTCAGAATCACGGTTTATCTACTAGGGCATGTTCGACTTGGGAAACAATGTATACGAAAGGCCCATATGAATTCCGGTTGAACTGCATGTGACGGGTTAAAAAAGCTATCCCAAACATTATCAAGTGATGCAGAATAGACGTTAGGCACGTACTTGTCTGTCTGATCAAACTGAATGATCGCGAACAGGTCAGGAAAATCAAAGAAATATATTGGATGAACACGATTATGTTCATTCTATGCGGAGAGGCTAAAGAGAGGGTAAATATTTACGAATTCACTTCTGGTTTACTCAACATCACACAAGGTACAGCTTTCTGGATACACATGCAAGCACAGAAATCACACGATCACAAGTAAACCAGATAAAACCAATGGGGTTACTCGACTAATCCCGCTTAGGCAAAAATATTTGAACGTGAACAGAACGAAGTTCGGTTCTCAATGTATCGAAATAACGATACGTCATGTGAATAATTTTCTATGTAAACTTTTACCGATCAGTAACACAACGTGATCGAATTAGATATTGACTTATCGACGTTTCGTATATCGCGGATAATCTTTCTCGAGATTGGTTTACAAGCGAATGGAAGTGGAATGATAACCTAGAACAACTGAGTTTTAAACAAGATACGTTCATGTGTTTGTCTGTCTGTGTGTGTGTGTATTTGCATGTCAAGTCCAATGGCGGATGTTAGATCTCCGTTCCTACTATCCGTGTTGGCGATCTTGGGGCCGTCGGAGGTCAAGCGGGTATTGTGACTCTTTGGGTGTTTACCCATTAAGGTTTCCAGTGCCGTCCATATACCTGAAATCTTTATATCGTCGTTCCGGCTGAGATGGATGGGCAGTAATTGTCAGGGCATCGGCGTAGAGGTGTTCGGTGTGTGTGTGTGTGTGTGTGAAATCCACACTGGAGGAATCTGGTGTTATCGTAGTCAGTGGTGTGGCCTTCGCATATAGTATGAACGGTGATTGAAATATCGTGTTTTTAAGGTCGTATGGTCCGTTGGTTTGTATTTCCCCATCCTTCTGCTTTTCAAAATTCTGGTCTTTAACTATCTGCATGTTTGCCCAGTATATTGAACTGAACACTCTTTACAGATAATGATATTAGATACAACTGTCCTGGTCCTGTAATCGTTGAGGGCCCTTGATTTTCGCAAGCTGATGCTGTAATGTGTTATCTACTCGATAGAAAAAAATACGAGCTCCACAGTAGTCAAGTCTCTTTCTGATTGCCTCCAATGTGCCCGATCTGTATGGGATACCAATATAATCTAGGCAGTTGGTGCCATTTGTATTATTTGTGGGCAGTTTGGCTTTTAGTGGATATTTGATTAGTTCTCTCGGGCAACCGTTATCCTGAAGAACTGCTTGCAATCGTTGCGTGTAACTACACGAACACACACACACACACAGACAAACACATGAACGTATCTTGTTTAAAACCCAGTTGTTCTAGGTTATCATTCCACTTTCATTCTCTTGTAAACCAATCTTGAGAAAGATTATCCGCGATAACCGAAAAGTCGATAAGTCGACAACTAATTCGATCACGTTGTGTTACTGATCAATAATAGTTTACATAAACAAGATTTTACTTTTGTCGACCGGGATTTTATTAAGTCACTACACTATTAAGTGATGGCAACCAATGAGCATGGAGCTGCTGGTTTCACAGCAAAGCAAATTCAACCACTTAAGATGGAATACTAGCAAACACGATGAACAAATTAGGCTAATGAGACCGCTGGCCGTCACACGGTTTCAAATGCTTTACTATGGTTTCGGGGTGGGTGTCTCAGGTTCCTAGTTGGTTGTTTTCCATGAAAGCTTTTGGAAGTGCTCCCAAATAAACTGCATCTCAAATAACTTCTACCGCTGAGATCCTGCAAGCTGCCATTTCTGGGTGGATGAACTTTCGCTAGAGTGTGAGAAAATACAAATCCCCGGAGGCATCCTTCTGGTTGACTGGGTTTTGGTGATCATTCTAGGGTGTCGTGACTGGCGGGTTAGGTTGTTTGGTAAAAGGTTCAGGGTAAGGTCCCTTAAATGAATCCACTACTTCGGCTTGGCAACCGGGTGGTTTTGGATACAGCCTAATCTCTGTCCCGATTTCTACTCTCCAGTCAGTCAATCCTCGCTCTGGACGACCGTCGTCCGTCCCCACCAGCTCAAGTCAATCGGTACAAAATCTCGTCTAATTAAGTGGAAACATTTATAGACTACTTTGCTTGCATATCTGTACCTGTCGCTTATCATTATTTTATCGGTTGTCCGGGTCACGCCACTATTGGTCCATCTTGTTTGATGCATTCCGCCTAATTTAGTTTGTGCACCTTTTCTGGTCGAATCCGGACCGTTCATCTTAATTGGATGGCAAAACTCACTATATAGCTTTCTCAGTTTGCATATCCGCACTCTTGCCTTCTGACCCCGCCAATATATCGGCTAGCAGCTGGCAACCAGCGATAACCTGGTCTCGCGGTTTGTGCTAACCAGATATCAGGCAAGATCGAATTACGTCCACACCGGTGTACTGATCAAGGTCCACCTTCGCGCAATCAACGAGACAGCGCTTTTAGGATAGGGCGCAATAGCAACTAGGTTACCATTGCTTCACAAATGGTGTCCAGCTCAGAGAGCACTCATAGATCCCGATGGATGGCCGATGACAAAGAGAGGTGCACTGAGTACCTAGCATGTGATGAACTCGACAAACTGCTTTTATTCTTTCCTCTTTAATGGCTCACTGTTTTGGTCTTTCTCAATGATTCCGATGGAGTATGATCTGTTCACTGATTTTACAAAAACATCTACAAATAGTGGTCACTTAGTTTTGACTACGCATTCGTACATCCGATAACTATGGTTTACTTCAGTATTTAAACGTGATTTTCTTTTGGAGGGCAGAGGAAGGTCCACTTCTGATATTCTTAAGGTAGCCGACTATCTTTAGACGTGACTCCGGATTTCAGTTCAGGATTCGAACTGATTTGCCATCTATGAACATAGGTTTGATTAGACGCATAAACTTTTACGACAGTGACTATCATCGTTGTGGACCGGAAATGATGAAATGGGAATTTCGTGTTCCCCTCAGTGAAGAGACTAGACAACAGTTCAGTTCTGATATTTTTTTTTTGTTAAATAGGATATAATAGACAAACCAAAATGCTGCCTCGTTTCTTATTTTCACAGGTATGTTTTCGTGCCCTCGGCTACGACACGAATGCGAGCGAGTTTAAAGAACTCCAACAACAAACCAAAGATTGTCATAGTCGAGTTGATTTTGGCGAATTTCTCAGTCTCTTAACTGATCGGATGTTATCGTTGGATTCCGATATGAATATTATGAAATCTTTCGAACTGATGGATCAGGGTAACAAAGGTTACATCGATTTGGATGATTTACGTCAAGCGGCAACCAAATTAGAATTGAAAGAGATGTATGACGATGATTTTGCAGCCATGCTTTTGGGTGGCCAAGTAAATGACACATCCGAAGAATTGGAACAGTTCTACGAAGAACAACAACGTCGTGCCCGGATCCGAAAAGGTAAGGCCTACGGAGTGACAAACGAACCACCGGATGCAATGCTTAGTGTCAACCCGATATTTCCAGCCGGCACGAATGCCATTACCGGCGGTTTGCCCGGGTTCCAACGAGCTCGACGTCTGTCCTCCAGTGCACTACCTAGCCCGGAAACGTTGACTGTCAATTTCGAGCAATTTCGTTGTTTGATGCAAATGACCCAACCACCGTCGGAAGACAGGCGCTTGATTTAGGATCATGTAATGGTTTCGGAAATTGAGCTCGCACGTATTGCAGTCCCAGTGTGGCAAGGGGAGTCTTTTAATCGGACCATTTAAACAAATCACTATAAGAATGTATGCATGTGTGTGTGTGCATGTGCAATTTGTGTAACTTCAATAGATGTGTTTTCTCTGCATAATAAAATAAGACAAACAGGGGAAGTTTAAAAAATGCTGATCTGACTTTTAACTTTTTGGCGTATCAGTGTACCGGAATGTTGAAAACGTCCTAATGTAAGTTCGAATCCAGCGAGGATCAGTGGATTTACGATTTAGGTCAACTTTTTTTTCTTAAATGTTTCGTGTTTGAGTGAAACGGACGAGGCAAGCCTCAGAGGTTAAAGAATTTTCTCTATAATACAGGAAGATGGGAATGACAACAGAAACCACGAAATTGGAATCGGGAAATAATGATATCGAGCCTCGTGCATCATAACAACCTGTACGACAGTCTATTGACGTCCACCATGTCTACACGCATTCGTACCACGATAAAATAGCTGCCTTGCGGCATCAACTATCAGTGCAAGGATGACTCAATGAGGTACAAGGATGTAACCAGGTTGAGTTCTCGTATTCATCCAATTCGCTTAGAATCATCGAGTCTTAATTATTTGTCAATCCAGTGAATTGGGACAGACACGGTCCATCCTCAAAAGCTCCTTATAAGGCTGCAGAAATCCGACACCCTTCTTTTTGAAACTTGAAGCTGACTGAACACATAACGCCGGACTGAATGAATCAGGCGTGGTATTTAACTAGTTTGTAACCATAAATTGTCATCTATTACCAAACTCACCAGCGGTCATGTTGCTCGAACTTCTGAATTTCAAGGTCATCATTATGGTTGTCTAGCATTAGACATCAAGGTAAACCATACCGACCACGGAGTTTCTCACCGAGTTACACCTTGGTACAGGAAGAACGAATATGAAAAGTGGACAGGGGATCCGACCCAAACTGGAGGGGAACAGGAAAGAATGCCGTATAGGCCAAATCATACAATATGTAATCTAACTGTACAAACGCGTCTGTTTTTAACTATTCCGACTGGACAGAACATAAGAACACGAGAGCCACTGTTCACGGCTCGCTGGCATATCCCTCCAATCAGCTGATTAATGGATACTTCGACCCTAACCATGATGAGCTGAGACACTTACTTCACCCGAGTTCGCCATGCATAAACTTATTCCATGCTGCACGTCATCTGGTGCCCTCCACGTAATTTCGCTAATTGCGCGAGAGCTACGAAAAGTAGGGCACGATATGATAGACTAGTGTTTACCGTACGCAACACGTGGCCCAGTCAACAAAGTCTACTAGGTTTCACAAGCTGAGATATTGTTGTTAGAACCGGGACCTAATACCAGATTCCCAACCCGCACATTACTCACGGGGTCGCTCCATTCAATCCCGGAAATGTTACGTAAATATAGGTGATCGAAAACCTTCATACGACGAACATTTTTGGTATGTGAACTCCATGTCTTGCAACAATACGGCAGAACTGAGTGCACTATGCCACAGTACTCAAAATATTCCAACTTCAATGAAGTATCAGTACGATATGACAAGTGTCTTAGTCCAGCGTACGCCTCTCGAACCTTGGACATACACGTGCTCGCCTGAACTGCCTTGCTACCAAATCTAGTCAAGAGGCTTCTGAGGTAACTCATACTATCCATAGTCGCTAGTTCCTCCCCATCCAGTTTCAACTTTAGTATTGCTGTCGTCCAGTCTTGTAACTTTGCATTACACTTTGAAGGTGCAAAGTATGTGCCGAATCGACCTACCACCCTCGCCACTCCGTCTGTTGCAAGTTGAGGACGTTCCGTGGACTCAAGCAGGCACACGAGGTCGTCTGAGCAATCTAGATAATACAGTTTCTTTGAATTTTTCAGTGCGACGCCAACATCCTGAAGACGTTGTCCATGACAAAGTTGGACAAGAAAGAAGAGATGGTACACCATTCCCGAGCATAATTAGTCGTTTCGAATGAGCCTGATAGTTCACCGCATGCGGTTGAGCGACCATATATACAAAATTGCAGTGATCGAAGAGGGTTGACGAGCTTCGCAAGCACGCACATCCACTCCCGACAGGTTGAAGCGAAATGCCCTTCCAAATAGAGAAAATTAGGATTGTGGAGCGGCAGTGTGTGCTCTATTTAAAACAACTATCGATAATCTAAGTGGCACAACCTCGACATGGACAAATACGGGTCTGCCGTTCGCGGATGCCACTCCCGGGATCAGATGTCAAACGGCGCAGCATTATCGAAGCTATGACCTTAGTGAATATCCAGCTTAAACTAATCCCACGAACATTGCTACAGTCAATGCGTGATCTCTTGCTGAAGATGGGAACAACCAGTGACTCACCCCACGACAACGGAATTCGTTCCCCATTCCAAATATCATGTAACAACGAGGTAAGTGGTTTCATCAGGACATCTCCACGCCGTTTCACTTCCGTTTGGGGTCAAGAGACATATCCCGAGGATCCACAGCTGTGATCACTGCAGTAAACACACTAGCGCGCGGCCAGCTAGATTATTCCCCGAAATGTTCAGCCTAACCGTCGAATCTTTGCTGTCGACCACACGGTTTACTAACCGAAGCTCGTTGACTCACTCCCCATTAACCCCCGGGTGTCGCGGATAAGCTCAAACAGTCTTTGACTGTTACCTGCAGCAGCTGCTACTCTCATTACTTCGGCCACCTGAACCCACAAGTTTTCACAATCATTCTCAAGGCTTATCGTCAATTGACGCTGCAAGTGTCGTCATATCTTACTCACCTCCTTACAATTAGATCGCTGGCGTTTTGGGCTCCATTAGACTCGGCCACTCTCGCAAGATCCAGTGTGTTTGATGAACGCTAGACCTAGGACCACAGACAAAACCTGGTGCTAAATGTGTCACCTGCTTGATTTGTTCGCATTGCTCGTCAACACGGCTACTCCTCGAGGTTCTTGATTTGACTGATCGTTTCTTTTCACGGCTGGTGCGAACAACTGAATCAGACAGATGTTCTGTGATCAATCGAATTTGCGGTCTCCGTCGATGTCCATTGAATTGCAGCAAAAATATCATTAAACCAGCTCATAGGCCTATTATGCGTAAGTGATCTACAACGATCTGGAGTTCTGGACTGTGTCATAACAACTGTGGCTTATTGCGATATGGTGGTTCTGACTGAGACTGTGTCGCGTTAGAGTGCCATGTCGTTTTGTGGCGTGAACTGCATTGGAGATTGGTGCTCAGCAGGAAATAAGCAATTGTGTATACAAAATTGGAGAAGCGTTTCTTCGTCTTATGCCATGGTGTCTGCCTAAACAGGATTCCGATCCATTAATTTTTCCAAATTGCCCGTGGAAATCACTTGCTAGCATTATAATGTCAGGAGCTTTGTTAGAAACCACTGAGATCAGTCTCGTAACAGCACGATAGACTCTAAAATTGCAAAGCACATGGCGAATCAGCCTACCGCCCTCGCCATTCTTCCGGGTGCCCGTTGAGCATGTCCGGTAGATTCGAATCGAATACACAAGATCGTCCACCTAATCCAGGTTGCCCAGATTCTTCTCATCTACCAGTATGATTCCTACGCCTTGAAGACCTGTTAAAGTATCTCCCCTTACTTTGTCCATGACAATGTTAAGTAGAAATTGGGAGGCGAGACACCGTTGCCGAACAGCGTTGTTCGTTTCGAATGAACTTGACAGCTCATCATATGCCGTTGCACAGACACTTATATGAAAGTACAGATTGACAGAGCACCAAAAAGCACTGCTTGATCAAATTAATCGAGTTGAGAACAGCTAAGGCTGTCGAACCACCGTGTGTGTGTGGAGTGCACTTCGAGCAATTGGCGAATGGTAAAAACCGGCACATCCAAACTCGACCTAGACGAACTCAAGCTCGTTGTTCGCCGACGTCAATCTCGCGAACCTGATTCAAACGGCTAAGCATTATTGAAGTGAAAACCTCAATAAGTATTGAGATTAACCTGATTTCTCGATGATCACTGCTGCACTCCGTGTTCTCTTCTTGTAGGTCGGTACGATCAGTGACATAACGGAATATGACGCTTGTTCCAAATATCACGAAACAATTAGGTAAGTGCTCTTTTCATGGCCCATCCACAAAGAACTGGAACTTACAATTTTCCCTTCAACAGTCGAATTTTCGACTGTTCCAAAGCCATTTTGGGGTCTAATGACATTTCTCACCTGGTCACAATCGTCGAAGTCACAATACCTAAATTAGCGCTCGACAACTCAACTGCTGCTTGGAATATTTGTCCCAATGATCGAGCATTTTTTTGCCAGGACCAGACTATTTCCATAAGCAGTTGCCACTTCAATCCATTTTATCCACAAGCTTTCCTATCGGCCTTAAGGCTTTTTGCAACTGGGCGTCGCAGATGAAGTGGCATTTATTTTACGTACGATCTGCAGTTTTGAACGCAACTGTGCTCATGATAGCTTGCTGCTTTATGATCCATCCGAACCACACCATCTATGGAATTGGAGCACCATGTCTCTGTCCAACGCAAACTCTGTCGGGGGTTCTTACTAAGTTGTCCGCACGAAACTGGGGTAGCAGCGCCCAACACAACTGACATTTCGAACGCCAAATGATCCCTGTCGTCTTCGGGCTCATAACCTACTATCAGCCGGGATCAAGTGTATAAGGGCCTTGTTACCCTTGCTAGTCAGGATTATTCCTTCACGATGTCGATCCTCACTTTAGGTTCCTCGACTGCTATGGTGCACAGGAAATATAATAATATGATATTAGGCGCATCTAGGTGAGTTACAACCACTCAAATCCTAAATTCCTGTTTCACTGACACATCAGTCGCCGACGAGTTCATTGTGAGTGTTAAACACGCTTGTTAGTCGGTTTGCATGGCAGTACGCACGTTTAAGCAGTCGAGGTATAGAGGTTGACAAGTCTTCAGAAAATAAAAGTTGCAAGACTGAAAAGCACCTACGACATTGTATGGTGCTGAATCGTTGGAAATATCGATCGTGTTATCAGTGGGGGTATTGTGTTTAGGTAGAGGAGGAAACAGAGGGATGGTTTGGGACAGTAGACATAAGATGAGAGAGTTGACTGTGCTCAGTTGCATAGTTATCATTATTCACCGAGCTGGATGCAATGGGAAGCGCGGTCCTGACTATCCTGTGCGACGATCGACGCAGTATGGTTTTATAGTCCCACCCATGACTGAAGCATTAAGACCTTATTAAGACATCGTGTTATTCATGGGAAATGGTGGGAAAGTGCTACTAGGGGATCGAGATGGAGTTCACGTATCCGACGAACGCGTAATAGTGATTGAATCTGAGAAGCGGTTCCACTTGGTCTGGTGTCAGCGTGGTTCGAGAGCTATAGGTGGCCCAATTGCTGACGAATGTCGTGGAGTTGTTCATCGGCGCAGTATATGCGTGTGTATCCGCCCGAGTGATTCTCATCCAACGATCAATGGTGAACACAAAAACACAAAACCTGGGTTTCTCTGATCCTTCTTTAATTGATTCCATCAACGAATCCAAGTTACTCACGGAGAATACGTTTGCAAGCTTCATTGACATTGAGAGGAAAACTCCAAAGCGTATAGCAGTAGCGGAAGCATTTGAACTGTGTATCCAACAGAAATAATGATTGATGGATAAACACAGTCGAAATCCTTTACTTTACCTGGACGATAGAATTTAAACCACATGAAAGCTTCCAAAATGGACCACTCTTGTTATCAGTGACAATATCATTCGAGCTGGCTTTTTACTCGACAGGCCGCATATTTTCTGATAGAAATTTTCTTGTGTCAATGTATGGATGCACACGTCGGTAAAAGCCATTAGGTTTCACGAAAAAAATGGCTTCTCATCTCAAACGGGCTCCTGAATGTTATCTTTTATAATTGACTGTCAACTGGCGTCTCGTCTAGTGGTGTGGTCTTGGTTTTCGAATTCTGGATTGTACCAAAACCCGGTTCGCCATTTGTTGAAACTTGAGAGTTTACAGAAATTCACAGGTGAAACCTCAGAGAAGGACGCGATGATCGGATAATGGACGGATAACTGAGTTTGAAACTTGAATACTAGACTGTTGAATGTACACGGATGACACGAATCCCCGACGAATAAGTCAAACGCGCTCAGGGAATCAATGTTTGTGTCGTCACTGTAAATCGTTTGAATAATATTTGGCAGCGACGGGAAGGAACAGACGGTTTTTTGCCGGGCGGACATGTATTATTCACTTGAGGGGAGAGTAAGCACAATGGATCAGAACTCCCGCTAAGTAGGTTTTACAGGTAGGTGGAGAACTTTCGAAGAGCAGCTTGGGAAAACTGTGGAATGATGTGTGAAATCCATGATGAAATCTCGCAGAAATGTCACCACTAAGTGGCCGGTTCATATCGTATATGCCTATCCAGTTGGTGCAGTAAATGATGCTATGCTACTAAGTCATAATTTTTATCCAGTGGGCAAATGTTGACTTTTGGAGGCAGTCGATGGTCAATGATGTTCCATTCGATCGTCTGTTTGAGGGAACTATCAGAAAGACCATTTTATTGTGCATGCTGGGGAGCTAAATACTACTGCACTCATAGTAGCATACTTTTTACCAGAAAATCGTCAAAACATGAACAAAATGATTGTTACGGTCAATCCATTGACATGGATACCAAGAAAATTCGAGTAATCGATTCTGCTATATGGTAACATAGGACTTAATCTTTCAGTGCTCTGAACTGACAAAATGGTGAAACAAAATATCGGATTGCACGTTCCAGTCTCGCCAAACTTTCCTACACAAGGAGCTCTTGATTGAGCATATTTTCTCATCCTCACATAGGGGACAGGATAAGAGAAATAAATTATTGATTGTTGATCCTAAGGTCTGAAGAGTTTTGATGCGGATCCGAAAACGAGGTGATGCGTGAGAATCACTCCGCTTGCACCGCTCAGTGCAACCACGGTGCTGCGTAAGGTAGAACCGGTGGCTATAAATCATTACCGGAAAATCTAGTTCTCTGCTTACCTAGACAGCTGAACGAGACCATCATCAACTTGACACCGAAGGCAATAATTGGAAATGAATCAAACAGTTTGAGACATACTGGGTCGAAACCCATTAAAAAGGCTAAAAGGGACCGTAGGGATTATTTCAATTCGACTGATATGATCATAAAAGGAGGGTTTCAGAAAGGTTTACGAAGTGAGCAAATAAATAGATTGATTAATTAAGAAACAAAAAGGAACAAATCGGACTGAACAGAGCAAAGAAACTCCTGTTCCAAGTAAGATAGACAGTATCATCACTGAACACAGGGGGGGCACGAAAGCTGGAAACCTTTGGTGTCACGTGCATCACTGACTCCTGTTACAAGGATCAGAACTCTGTTGTCCTATCTTTAGGACCAAGAACAGAGGAAAGAGATGGATAGATCCTTCGGGTAAGTTGTCGATAATATACCTTAAGCGTCCCATCGTGAATAGTTCAATTACCCATAATTCAGGCACCTGTAGGTGTATGAAATAGAACAGTCTAAGTGAGAACTATGCTGGGATGCCCTGAGGATAACGAAGGCCCAACAGAACCTAAAACCCAGATAGGTGTTAACGATCTCTAGCACGCAAATGCATGCAAACTAGGGGGTAAATGACAAGAACCCACGGTGAAATGATCATAGCTATCGACGCGAAGCTCACTTTGTATTTATTTCCAGTGGTTATGCTTGTTAAACAGATGGCAGACAAGCAAGAGGAATTTCTCTACTCCTGAAGACGAATCATGTTTCAGGACGATGCAAACGAGATGCCAAGAAGATAACTGAATAGCATTTCCGAATAGTTTGGACATAAGTCCGAGTAATTTCGACAGATCCGATATAATATGGAAAGTGGCATAGTAGGTCAGAATATGAAACTCATCCATTCTTTGTTCGACGAGGTAGGTGCCCTGTTGGAGTGACGTATGCACAAGGCCTCCCAGATAGATAGTGCAAGGGTAGTGTGCATTGATTGGCCGTATCCATTAATCTGATCACAGATCAACGCGGCTGTGATGACATCGCAGTGATCATACGATTTGATAAGCTGAGTAGTCGGTGAATAGTAATCATAAGAAACCTGTATGTTTTGAATTTGACTAGTAAACGAATACTTTGTTCAACTTGGCTTCCCTCACTAGAGGTGGAGGGAACGAGCGACAGCAACTTAAATATCGTACCGATTGGAGATATCCGGCACGAGTTAGTGCAAACATATTCTTTATGCATTTTAAACCAGACAGGTCAAAAGATTCTGCGCCCATAATATTGTCGGGTAACGTGACTCTTCCTGAAATCCGTGGGAGTGGCAAAGCTGCATCGACTGGTAAGCCCGGAAAAATTCCAGAAACTGTTTCCTATTCTTGGTCTGACGCATATGGTAAAATAGGTAGCAAGATTTGGAGGTGAGCACTCACTCTCAGCATTCAACTTAGTAATGACTAGACAATAGAATGATAATAGGTCAATACCAATGGAGAATCTATTAGACAGAGTGACAGGAGAGCAAGCGAGTGGTTCATAGATATATTCCCTAGCGAAACAAGTCCCAATTCTCAGACTTTCCTTGGCGTGTACATTGTTGTTTTCCGAACCACGGTTACCTGAGATCTATATTCTGATTTTCTGAGGATTCCCGGTCCGATATGGTAATGTGATGAACACTCGTTTTCTTTCTTTTGAGCTTCTCTGTCTGTGTTGACCCGATTGTTCTGAGCGACGACTAGAACTACAACTCCCAGCCAGGGGAGTAGTGCAGCCTTATTCAGATTTGCCCAAACTACGCATGTTTGTTGACAACACGGTCTTTGTTTGCTGGGAAAACCTTTGATGTGGTCGCTGGTAGTTCTTTGATCGGTCACTTCGTACCCCGGAATCAATTATCTTTTCCACCCGTTGCCCTCGTATACGTCTTTGAAATAGGACTGACCAAAATGTCATGCATGCCAATCCTATTGCAAAGCAGAGCAGACAGAATATCAAACTTGATAGAAATTGCATCAGAGTCATTGAGGTACTTGATCTTAGCCAGGGTGAATCCATCTGTTAGGAATAAATGGTGTGCCTTACGAGGGCGATTAGTACGCCTTAATTGATGAATCCGTCGAATTATCACTGTAGATGAATAGGTTCCGTCATCATTGATGAAAACTTAAGATATAAAGGTCGAAAAGAGCTCGAACGAGACAATGATTTGACTTCCACTAACAAGAGACTCACGATGCGCTAACACCAGAAACTGGAACAAATTGTAAGCGACCCAAAGGGAAAACAAATCTGGACATTGAATGGAACTTGAAGTCAACCTTCCAGAGATTCTTTGATAAAGCGCACTTCAAGAGAGCTGACCGAGGAAATGTAGAAACTCTGGAAAGGTCTGATGGAACATTAGCATCTACGGAAAAGGATAGGACCTTAACAGCGCAAGCTACCACAAAGCGGCCAATCCGGGATCTCACCAGATAACGGCATGGTACAACAGCTACATGAAGATCAAGAACTGTAGAAAACAGGGGCCTGAACAGGCATAAGCGGGGCATGACCAAATGGAGTCTATCCAGTGGCTGTCCAACCCCTGGCGGATATTTTACAATGACCCATCACAAAGTTGTACGAAGCTACACGAAGGCTGGGGTTGATACGGGAGGGGACTGGGAAGCAGCCAAGATGGTATCTGTAAATAAGTCAGGATAAAGACAAAGGGCTGACAATCACCGGTAGGTTAGACTAATATCGATATTCTGAAAGTGATTCGAACTCACAATCAAAGGGCAAATTTGTTCCTGTCTGATCAGTAACGGTTTCCTCTATCTGATGCAGCACGGACTCGTCAAGAACAGGTTGTTCTTGACGAAATTCCTGATGTTTCTGGGTTAGGTCGCGCCCTATATGGATGAAGCCAGAGCAGTCGAGATCTGCCACCCTCATTTTAGCAAAGCCTTCGGTTTGGCGAGTTAAGCGCTACCAGGTTGTTGTTTGCATAGTAGGTAGGTGAAACAGTTCCTCAACAATTGCAACTTCAGTGTCCCAGTGGGCAGCCATCAACCCAGGTCTGAAGATGCTACGAGTTGAGTAACACAGTTTCGCGTTTTATTTTATTTATAGCCGACCTGCTACAGAAACTTTCCAACCTCTGCTTCATCCACGCCTACGGTACTGAGAAGTGTTGACAATGATAAAACTCGAGAGTAAGTAGCAGTGAATTGATAGTTAGCTCGCTATGGATCTCTGCGGAATCTCGACAAATCCCCAATTGTCATTGAGCGGGTAGTAATTGATTATCCGAAGCAAAGGTCCCAGGTGTTATTGTAGCTGACGGTTTTTGGCCGTCTACACAATTTCAGGTGGTTACCAACAAATTAGGAGGGATACTATGTAGGATGTGCACCACCGTAACGTGTAAAAAAACAAAATATTCTGATTGCTAGACCCGATAAAGACTCCGGAGTTGCATTATTGAATCGTTCAGACTACGTTGATAACATCGAATGACCAAACAAAATTTACCTGAAGCCAAGTGGGAAAAGGACAAGACCAAAACGATCAAAAAGCAACTAACTGCAGCTCAGTGAAAACTGAAAAATCGGAATTTTATTGCCAGTGATACTTATGAACAGTTTTGACCCGCGGGCCCCTCGTTTATATGGTCTGCCGAAGGTTCACAAACCAGGCCGATATTGGATATGTCTAATTCGCCTTATAACTCACTCGCCCGATGGAACCAGTTCGCGTAGAGATTGCTCGCTACAGCCTGAAGGATACTTCCCAGCTCGTAGAATTAATCAAAGAACGAAAAACGACGAAACTTAGGATGGCCTCTCTGGACGTAACGTCATTGTTTCCCTCCTAGACGCGATAGACTATTTGTGTCAATATGTTACGGCAAGAGAAATAAACCTTGGCATCCAGGTGGCTGAAATAAAAGAATCGCTGTTAAGATATACTCTTAACATCCAGTTTTCCCTCAACAGTAAGCTTTATCGACAGACGGATGGAGTCGCAATGGGATCCTCCTTGGGATCACTACTCACTGATGTATTCGTCGCTAAATTGGGAAATGGTGCACTCCAGAACACAACAAGAGAATCACCCGCTTATTGAAGATATGCAAATAGCATTTCCGTATTGGTAGACCATAACGTGGGCACAAAAAGATTGGTGAATAAATTTAACCAGACTTACATCTGAAGAGGAATGAAAAAAAATTATTTCATTCTATGGATGTAAAACTCGCGAAAGCAACGAACGGAAAGCTTACGCGCCGCGTATATCGAAAGACAACATAGACAGACTAGTAGATCCACTTTGCCAGCTTCGTTCCTGTCAAGCATATACGAAACCTAGTCCGGTCTTTAGCATCTCGTGTGTGAAATACAGTTGCTACAAAGAAATATTGGAGGACGAATTAGACCAGATCAGACAGATTTTGTTAAGCGATGGGTATCCGGAATGTTTTATCCTTAAGACTATGCGGGAACTGCCCAAGAAAATGCTGATATTGGCGGGTAAGAGGAAAGAGTTACACATGTAACTTCCTTTTACGGGAGATAGTAAGTGTGAACTACCAGTAGGATGCCTGAGAAACGCGGTTGCGTGCACTTTTCTCGCCGCCAAACTAAGTGCACGTTTCATCACTCGCTCCGTGATCTCTACGAATCTTAGGGACATAATTTCTGTTCTTTCCTCATCCATGTTGACCGATTCATTCATTTGCTCATTTTCTGGAAGCTATGCGGGTACAATGATAAGGTAGGTGTCGCAAAGAATCAAGGACTACAAACCGGCCTGGCTGAAGACGGGAACGAGAAAGTTCATAATTAGTGCAATCGTAGCGCACCAAGCAGACACAGAACATCAGGTGAATGACAAGGCCTTCGAAGTACAAAATACCGGAGAATTCACCAAAAGCTATTCGTCAGCTTCATTTGGCAACAGCAGAATCAATAGCAATCAGGAAGTTTAACCCATTGATGTTCACAAAAAAGGTTTTGTCTAATCACTCCAGCTAACTTGGTCGTGATCCGAGAATACTAGTTATACTCTAAATGCTCCGGACCGTAACCTTTCACGAGTATCAGGAGGCACCTAACCCGTCTTCTGTACTTTGTTTAGTGGAACTTTCCCAACCACGAGCAATCGACAATCCGCCCACCCCTATTTCCTAAACCGCATTCTACACATTATTTTCACCAACCAATCTTATCGTGACATTGTCATTATTATTTACAAAAATATGCATCCCATCACATGTATGTAAATGGATTAGCAAGAGGATGAATTTGCCGAAAATGAGCTTGTTCGCCATTGTGTTCCCTTTCGTTATAACGCAATGGGATTATTCAGTCAAGAACTAATTGTTCATTTGTTCAAGATATTTTTTCGCTCTCTGCTGGAGCATTGTGTACACACCTGAGCAGTCACACTAACGGTCCAGGATCTAGAAACAGGAATCGTATTTGGGCAGCGAGGAAAGAGTCATGCTCAGCGTCTCCAGGAGTTGGGTCTCCTATTGATGGGACGTGGACTAAGCACAGATGATTCGATACAAACTCTTAAAATTTTAAGAAACTTGACAATCAGGAAAGCGAGTGATCTCACGTTTTCTCCTGCAAGAGGCACGGGAAGTTATAGCCTGAAGTTGCAAAAGGGATCACTATAGGCTAGGTTTAAGAGCTAGAACTTAACGAGTGGGGTTGTGCCCTTGTAGAATAGACCGGCCCACAGCATTGCTCGTTGCATGCAAGTAGAAACTTTCGGATACAATTTAGCTGTCTCAGAGTTGACGAAATTCGTCCCCTTGTGTTTTTGTATCTGCATGTGTAGCCTGTAAAAGTATTCACATCTGTATACGTGCGATGCTTCTCCAAAAATTCTGCTTCTCATAAAACAGAATTCAAACCACACGCGGTATCTGCAGCCAATGAAACTTGGATGCTCTCTTGACCATTCCGGTCATTTCTACCATGTTCAAACTGAACTATAATGAATCCTATTAACTGGCATTCAATTCCTGTTTTTTAGCCTTTTATTACGTATGATCGTCCTCCTGAATTAGCAACCATTAATATAGATAATAAATGAAACAAAACAGCAGCTACTATGATTGCCATCATAACTTGTTAAGCAGCATCAACGAGATTAGATCACCTAACCGTACACAAATTATCATGACGATGTATCGTACGTAAGATGGTCACAGACGATATTTGTCCCACTTTTAATTCGTTTTTTTTTATGAATTTCCTCACGAGACCATGCAGTGGGATGCTTCATAAGTATCCTATTTACAAGGCCCCTGTTGCGAACTTTGATCGAACCAGTCGTTAGAGGGAGGCCATGTGAAATTCTCCCTCACACATTCCACAGTCGGGGTTCGAATTATGGTCATCGCCTATAGGCATGACCGATCATCTTTCTTTTCATGACATGCTTCGCGCATGAGTGTGGTGGAAGGGGCATGCCCCATAGCCACCGGGTCCATTCCACGGGGGGTGGGGAATGGGCGACTATGAGCCTGAAGTGGCACAGAACCGCATAAGGTCTCATTAAGTCAAGTTTGGTAGTCAGCAGGGTGACAGCCAGTTGCCAATCCTAACTCAAGCGCTTTCAAAGTATGGGAAGAAATTGGAAACCGCGTCCTTGGTCACACGCTTGATAATAAGTCACGCTGACACATTCAGGCACTTTGGCAACTGGAATGAACACCAAGGGCTGAAATGATTTCACGATGGTAACACTGGTCTTACTTCAATGCCTCCGTTGCAATCCAAATGACCGTAGTTTACTTTAAAGGCGTTGTTCAAAATCAAAGTAACACCGAAACATCTTGATGCTAGCAAAGTTCCTTTCAATACTGCTCATCGTAGCCTTCTTAAGATCAGTTGTCACACACGAGATGATGGAATTCCGAGTTTTCTTGCCCGAGCTTCTCAGCAGGCTCATCGCACATGGTTTGAATTCTATTTCTGCTGCCTCAATAAACCAACGAGATTGTGTGGCTCCCACCTAACGACAACTGATAATTTAGTGGTGTTGTATTTAGCATTCCGGCACACTCGGTGATCACTGCCTTCTAGCAGCCGCGAATTGTGGTGCGTGTTTAAAACAGTCAAATCAGGACTGTTATAAGGTACGAAAATTTCCCCACGAATACTTTCTCGAAAGAATCTGACAACAAATCAGCCTCCGGAACTGTGCATTTTCTTCTAACCATTAGAGATAGCGTTTCGCTCGCTGGAAGAATGCCACATAATCCAACGGGATATCACAAATATAATTCCATATCAAACACGACGTTGCTTCTCCCGATGATATCGCCATTATAATTTTAACGCGTCTTATGGCATTCCGTGCCATGTTCGGTGTATCATCAGGAAGATGCGACTAACGAACACTATGAATTTTTCTATACTGTGTCGTGCCTTAACGAGATAAAACCAAACGTTGCACGAAAAAGATCGAGGGACGTGAATATATCGGATCTGATAGCGCCGTTAGATCATCTCTAATTGGTCCAACTAAACACTTTTACCGGGAAGTATTAGAATCAACCTACCGTACTATTCATAATAGTACATTCTGATATGAATAAGTAATTCCAATAACTAGCAAAGTCCTGAATGATTCTATCAGGAAGCTTTTGTTTGCCGGATAGATTCATCCACCCACTGACCAAATGGCACCCGATCCTGTGAGCTCTTGCTGAATGCCTATTTCTGCCTGCATTTTGCTCTTTTACACCTTTTGGAAGTTACCGACCTTGACAACATGACAATACGCACCCGCACTTTGTTTACTTCATTTAACAATAAATAACAATGTCGTGGCCTTCAGATTGTCGCGTTATTGTAATTCTGTTCTTCGGTGAGCGAGAGGTCATTGCCGACATACAGAAAGTGAATGTCCCAGGCTTGAGTCGTGTCAGTATTGGTCACTTCTCATTCAGTGATTGGGATTTGTGAAATAACGGTCGGTTACGTTACATGTATGTAGGGACATGGATGAACAATTGCACACTACACACACAAACACAACAACAACAATATTATTCATTCATTTGCCCGCCTCTACTGTTCCGCGTTAAACAGCAAGGCAAGCCTCACTGAGAGCTGCCTTTACCCCAGAGTTACACGTTTCTATAAGAAGAGTGGATATCCAAGGGGAACAGAGAGTAGACCTACACAGGCAGGAAAAGATAAAAACACTACCGTAGCCAACGCACGGAATACAGTCAGAAGTGATGGAAAATGACAACACGATTGCCACTGTTCAAGGTTCACTGCCATATCCTTCAGTGTCTTCAGCCAGCTAATTGACGAGTCACTCAGACCCCAACCACGAAGACGTGAGACACCTACTTTACCTAAGTTCTCCAAGCATTTTCTCATCTCACGTTGCCACATCACCTGCTCGCCCCCCAGAAGGCTTATTCTATTCATTGGGATGAACGCAACATAAGACACGGTATGGTAGACGAGTGTTCGACATGCGTAATACGTGACCCAACCAGCGTAGTCTACTAAGCTTCCCGTGCTGAAATAAGTTATTCTCGAAATTGGCACCTAATACTAGATTCCTCACTTCTATATTACTCAACCGGCCACTCAATTTACTCACTAGGCTGTTAAGTGGAACTGGATTACAAATTGAAAGGTCGTTGTTTTTTGTCTGGCAAAACAGCGGAATCGATAGGCGTCAGGTGGAGTTAAGCAATCTCCGTTCAGGCTAACTTCTGAATCCTAGCCTAGTCGGTCAAGTCAATGCGCATGCAAACCTGTCAAGGTTGCGCTCATCGAAAATGGCAGATCAGAACTCTATTCCTAAAATTCTACTCGGAATGGTCCCGGTTTCATGAGAAAACTACCAGTAAGTGGTGGACACTATATATACCTGGTTCAGTTCGGTTTTCTCATCCGCATCTAGCAGTGACAGAATGCGCTTCTAGTTATCACGTGTCACACACGTGAATCTTGTCATACCTGCCATTATTTTTAGCTCATTTAATTATATGACTTATTATCACCCCTCTAGGTAAAAGTAAGTTGCATAGGTAGAACGGAATTTACATGACCGCAGTCATTGAACTGAGGGAAAACTGGTCGTCAGAGGACGTTCATCTTTCTGCTTTCTATGCGACTATTCGTCCAGTTACGAGGTTTCTCACAAGTGCGGCGCTTAGATATCCCATCTAATGTATGCAAACCATGAACAGAGCTGGTGTACCCAAAAACGAAGAGACTAACGTGCTCGAACTAGCCAAATTCTCCGGTTGCTGTTTTCATATATAGCTGGTCACTTCGCCTGTTTGTCGTTTCTACCTGTACCTGCCACGAAAGACACCGTACATCTCATGGAAGTCTAGCTGTGAAAACGTATTAAATTTGCTGATCACCTTTATCTTTTTTCATCAAAAAGAACAGAGACCACATAGCCTTGAAAGTCAACAGCATGATGAAGAAGAATCCACGACAATACCTCAGCATTTGGAGTGACGAAAAGCTACAGTTTAGAAGTAGCAATGAAACCTGAACGGCAGCGAGCTGCCGTCTATGGATGGGCCAGTTTTCGCGTACTCGAGATGAATGACACGGGGAAAATTGAGAAAATGCGAATGTATTTAGATAACTCTGATTGTCATTCATAGGGGACAATTAAACAAGAAAACACATCCACATGGGTAAGAAGAAATCGTAAAAATTAAAAGATAAAAAGGAACGATTAGAAATCATGTAATCCGTGAGTCATGTGGTAAACCGGAACACGAAAACTTCATATCAACAGCCAGTTGACAAGTTAACGTGGGTTGATTAATTGATTATTTGACCGAATGACCAGTTGTTCTATATGGTTTTTTAACTGACTAGAATGCAAGAGAAACGATTCAGGAAGACTAAAAATTAGGAAGACTGAGAGCAGTATTAAGATGTCTGGGAATGAGAGGACGGGAGTTAGCAATGCAGTGAATAAAATGCATTTACGTCCGATCAGACGTCACATCTGTGACCACGGTTGTAAGATGAGGATAAAAATAACGATGGTACGACATTCGTGGCAGACAATGAAGAGTCAGGAAACTCATGTAACTTTATGAAACAGCACATTCAGGCACTGGAAGGCAACCACATTTTCGGTCGGATGATGACGGGTGAGGTAACGTCAAACTGAGATCCCAATCATCTTCATTCACATAAGATTCATCGGCCGCTTGAAGCCCCCGGTTAGGAGATTGTTGCTTGGCTCGGTCTTGCCACAACAGTTCACGCAGATTTTGATTTGATACTTTCTTAAATACCTGAGAGTCGATATCTTCACTGAAACATATCATAGACAAGAAGCGGATAGATTTATGAAAACATGAAGATGAAAACAATGATTAAACTCAAGCCCATAGATCGGAACCCTGATCCACCTAATAGTTCCCCCTCCTATTCCTTACCGATGAATGTACCCCAAAGGTATTTGTCTATATAACCATAAAACAACAAAGCAAACAGAAAAGCCATTTGAAAAATATCGGTAAGAGGAAAACATCCAAGACGTTCAGTCAAGCAGATGAAAAATGCGATTACAATATCATCATCAATATCATCATCATCATCATAATTGTTCAGCGTTAAACAGCAAGGCAAGCCTCACTGACCGCTGCCTTTCCCCCAGACTTACACGTTTCTATAAAAGGAGTGAATGCCCAAAGGGAACAGAGAGTGGACTCACGCAGGGGGGGGGGGAAAGATAAGATGCTGCTGCAGCGAACACACGGAACACAGTCTAACTGTACAAACGCACTCTTTCAATCATTCTGACTCGATAGAAAATGTCAACACGATCGCCACTGTTCAAGGTTCACTGCCATATCCTTCAGTGTCTTCAGCCAGCTAATTGACGAGTCACTCAGACCCCAACCACGAAGACGTGAGACACCTACTTTACCTAAGTTCTCCAAGCATTTTCTCATCTCACGTTGCCACATCACCTGCTCGCCCCCCAGAAGGCTTATTCTATTCATTGGGATGAACGCAACATAAGACACGGTATGGTAGACGAGTGTTCGACATACGCAACGCGTGACCCAACCAGCGCAGTCTACTAGGTTTCATACGCTAAAACAAAGTATTCTGAGATCCGGCACCTAGTACTAGATTCCTGACCTCCAATATTACTCACCCAGTCACTCCATCCAATCCTAGCCATACTACGTAGACATCGATGGTCAAAAACCTCCAACCGAAGAACATCTCCCACACGAATATTCCATGTCTCGCAACCGTACAAATGAACAGAACTGAGCGCACTGCGACACAGTACACACGACCTTCCAACTTCAATGAAATATCAGGCCGACGCCACAAGTGCTTCAGTCCAGCGTAATCTGCTCGAGCCTTCGATACACGCATATTTATCTCCACTGTCGAGCTACCATCGTTCGACACGCAGCTAACAATGTAGGTCTACAACTGTGAGTTTCTCTCCGCTCCACACTAAGTCCGGCACTGCTGTCGTCCAGTCCCGTACCGGCATTTTACACTTTGAAGGTGCAAAGCACATATCGAACCGAGCTACAGACCTCGACAGTCTATTTAGTGCCCGTTGTGCATGGTCCGCAAACCCGAACAAACACACAACGTGATCTGCGTAATCTGGGTCACACAGCTTCTCTCCACTTCCCAGTTCCACTTCTACATCACGGAGACCTCCTAAAGCATTTTCCATCACCTCGTCCATGACGAAGTTGAACAGAAATGGAGAGATGGGACACCCTTGTCGAACGCCACTAGTCGTTTCGAATGAGCTTGATAGTTCGCCGCATACTCTCACGCGACCACAGGTGTGCGAGAACAACGCTCGCAACAGGTTCACGAACTTCGTTCGCATACCCTTCCACTGGAGAGCAGAGTAGTGCTGGTCGTTCCTCTGAGCCGAAAGCACCTTTTAAGTCCAGAAAAACCACGATCGAAGGGCGGCGGTGCGTGTGGCGCATTTTGAGTATCTGTCGGAGAGCGAATATCTGGTCGATGCAACCTCGACCTGAACGAAATCCAAGAATATCACCGGCTATGAAAAAACCTCAATCACTAAATTAGTCCGCATTCTACGGTAATGGAGGGATTGGAAGCCTCGGGTGCCCAGGGAGGTACTCGCCTCTGGAAATGTTCTAAATGATTAAGCGTGTGAAAGAGTTGCCTTGGGGAAATCCTACTCACTTCTCATATGATCAGATCCAAACAGGTTATGGAACGAATGGAGGAAACGATATACCAGGTGATTTTATGATATGAGAATATTTGTCGAAACACGATGTCATTAGAATTAACGATGGGCAAACTATCGGTTACCGACGATAGTGTTGCTTCTGGATGGACTAGTATAACAAAAAAAATTACACAAATATTGAGCAAGTGGTGTTTTTTTGTTGACTGGTTTTCTGCCACCATCATGTTACATTAGCCGTGTCCTCTTCGTGTACTTAAGCATTCATCTGGACTGAACGCGTCAATATCGAATAAACCGATGCCTAGTGCCGTTGTCATTCTGATCTACCAGTTCCCAGCAGGAACAACCAGAATGCACACAAAACAATTAAACACAAGAGGTCAATACTAGCAATCACACAGAACCACAATAAGCGCTGTAGCTGAAAAACTAACTGAGCGAGGCCTCGGAGCACCTCACACAGTACGAGCGGATGCGTGGCTCCTAGATGCAAAATGAGATAGACCTTGTTGCCTGGGAGGATATCAACATACACTGATGTTGCATGGACCTGAGTCTCCAATCTATAATCGCAAAGCACTGCGGAGCGGGTTGGAAGCCCCCTTGACGGGGCAGCCGTTTGCAACAGCGCGGAACTCGAACAACCAGCCTACTCTCTAGCAAAACGAAGAAATAGCAGGACCCAAATGCACGTCTATTAATGATTATCAACGCAAGCCACAAATGAACTGAACTCTACTGTTTGTAGTTTTGGAGAATCACCTGGAATGATAAACAAAACAACCAACGAAGAAAACAGATTTTGCAGAATCTTTGCAGTTATGCAAAAATTTCCAACCCCGCAATTTTTAAAATACCCTCAATTTCAAAACATCACGAAAAATATAACTCTTAATAGAAAAATAGTGTCAGATACGATATCCTCAACAGCTATTTCACTGATACTACAGTCCAAGTTGATGTTGTTGTGCAAGTTGGAAAATATAGTGGGTCAGAAGGTGGGTGTTCTGCCCTGCCCACTCAGTGTATAGATAGCTGGAATAGTCATATCCAACTTCGTGAAACAAGAATTCCCGACACAGTTTGCGTTACACGGTGGCGTGGTTTTCTAACTCTACAGGTAACCCGAATCAGATCGACCATATCGCAGTAAGCTACCGTTGGCGCGATTATCTAAAACTGTATGACGTTCGGAGACTGCGATTTTCCTTGAAGCTCAACAATCATCGACACAAACCGCAAACATCAGCCTGATCCGCATGTTTGTAGTAGTTATGAACAGAAACTATCAGACAACCCAAGAACCCTGACGAACAGTAATGCAATGGGACTAACTAGAACGGGCTGCGCATTTGGTGGCAGGTTTTGCCTGCGGTCCCACTTGAAAGATGGTGATGAGAGTCCCAGATGCGATGTCTATTAGAAGCACTGAATTTCACACGAGTTCCTAAATCTAATGAAGCAAAAATACGAAATCTCGAACCTTAAGGAGGTGAATAAAGTATGGCGACATAGACAACGTTAAGTACCGAAAAGCCTTGAGATGGATCGTAAAAACAATCAAGGGTTGTTCGAGTTTCTGCAGGACATCAGCGGATGGGAAACTCAGTGAGACGCTATGAGATAAAAATGACAAGGCTATTCATGGCAGACAGAAGAGGCACGATAGTTGGACCGATTAAGTCAACAAGCACCTTAGCTGGCCGCGCGCTGATGAAATTGTTATGATGTCAACGCCTGTGAGTCAGTCGGTGGTGACACTTGAATCCCAACGAAATTCGAAAGAGTCAAATATTGGACTATTAAAAGGAAAGTCGGCCGATTCCGACGGACTTCACCAAGTCTGAATGTAGGTGCCTGATCCGTGGGTGTATTCCGTTGTCATGGAGAAAGTCACTATTCGTACCTATTTCAAAGACGAGAACACGCAATGATTGTGTAATCGGATTAATCCCGAGAGTTAACATGGTTGTTGTTTCAACAAGGCTGCACCACATGACATCGATTCACGACAGCAACATCAGCGAACAGCATGCCGGATCTCGTCCAGGTCGAGGTTACATCAACCATATTTCCGCCCTTCGCTAGCTATTCGAAACGCACCACACACGCACACACACCGCTGCCGACAATCGCAGTTTTTCTCGACCTGAGGGGTGCCTTCGACTCAGTCCACCGGACTGTTATTCAGTGCTCTTCGTGAAAAAGGGTTGCATCTAATGTAGAATGAGTGATTACGGAAGTGGAATTGTGTACGTGCGTTCAAAAGATGCGGCTAATTGAGAGTTTGAGTTCTATATATATTGACTTTTTACCCTAATTGTCTTAGTGTGAGAATGCTGACCTCCGGGTGGTTAAGTGGATTAAGCATCAGGCACCAAAAAAACAGTTCAAATTCCAGAGCAGCCGGTCATTTTGGTAATGGATGGCAATTCGCAGCCACCCAACTCGTTACCACACCTGACATATTAGGTTCTTATGTGGTTCTGCATCTGGAATACATGTGTATTTAGCACAAAGATTAGGTGCACTCAGGATCCTCGCACAAGAGAACAATGAGAGAGGAAGAGAAAAGAAAAAGAAACTATGCAGAGTTCGCCATTTCCGCATAAACAGCTGTCCATCGGGATCATTAGTCTCTCTGTGGTACCATTACCACCGGGATGCTCAAACTGAGGTAGACGATGGACTCAGCAGGCCCTACTCCGAGTGTCTGACCAAACGATCTAACCTGCAATGCATTAGGACGATTTGAAAATTACATAACCGACATGGAACCGATAACAGATAACTGCTCATAAGCCCTTCAGATGAAGCTGGACATCCTGGATATTCAGCATACCCCTTCGTCAGAGATGCCGATGAGCACAGGGCCGTAAGCTTTGTTCGCGATACATGGTTGGCCAGGAATAAAAGTTTAGCTATCTCTCCTAGACTGACCTTCAATGATAGGTCAACCCGATAGGCAACGCCAAGCATAGGTCTTCATCCTCATGCTTTGGAGAGAAAAAACCCGCACGTATGGCTTCTAAGACAGAGGACGTTTGAGACGCACGGATATTGAGAAGCATTTTGAGAGATGTTCAGAGTGAAGAGTCTGAAAATACCCACCCCGATAATACTGACGCATCTGGTTCTACGCTACTCTATGTTTTAAAGCCAGGGTCACCGGTCATCCTATCAGTCGGAGAGCATTGTCCCTCCACTATATTTATCGTCCACTTCGTCAAGAAAAACGACGAAAGTAGTCAAGTAGATTGAACATTTGGGTTTCAACAGTATCTTACAAACATGTTTCGTTCTCCCATCAGTACTACTCCAAGATAAACATACCCAGCAGCAATTCCGATGATAACCGATCAGCACCTAGAATTGCGCTGTACGTACATATAAATATATATCTAAATTCAGCGCACGTCGCAAAGAAAATCACATGCCAAGAAGCGAAACACTAAGCTTACTTGATGTACCAGACTGATAGGCTCACAGCTACCTTTTCACTGCTTTCGGACCAGTTGGTTCAAGTTGTCTCACGCGGCTAAATTCAACATCCCAAATGCAACGTTCCGACTAAAAGGATGTAGGAAACAAAACGGAGGGAAGCTATGTGACCCAGATTACGCAGATCACGTTGTGT
>LUCM01002115.1:4908-20027 GCA_008360955.1 Fasciolopsis buskii | reverse complement strand
CAGGCAAGGCGCATCGCCCACCTAAACAGCACTCCGATGCAACAAGTTTTCTAGCTTGTGCAATAAAATCCCCTGCCATCACTATAATGTCGGAGCCCTTGCTCTTTTGAACTGGGGTAACGAGGTCCTCGTAAATCGCGTCTTTCTTCGTGTCACTGCTGCAGTCCTTTGGAGCGTATGCCGAGATAAATAAACTGCGCTTAACACCACTATCCTTCCAGACGCCCACTGATCCCTGCAATCTCACGGCGTACAAGCGACTGTTGACTGGGATCCGGTCTAAAAGGGCTGCTTCAGCCTTCTTACACAAGACCATTCCTACACCGCGTTGACCCACAGCGTGAGCTGCTTCGTCTCCTGAAGTGCGAAGAAAATATTTTGACGAGACACTAGGCGCAGTTAGTTGAATTACTCTACTGGAATCCTGAATTCGTGTTTCATTGACGCTGCCGACACCAATCGAAGGTGGATCCACTGTCACAGCTAAGTACGCCTTTTGGCCAGCTTGCGTGAGAGTATGGACATTGAAGGAACCGAGATTCAGCGGTTGGTGAAGCTTGAGAAAATGAGAGCCAACAGACTGAAAACCACCTACTGCACTATTTGAAAACGAGCCGTTGCGAGTATCGGGCGTGTTATCAGTGGAGACACTATGGGTAGGCAGAGCGGGCAAAGGGATTGGGTCGGAAACAGAAAAAACACGACAAAATCTTCCGATGAACTGGTCACCCTTTGTTGCCAAATGAAACGGCGTCCTTCGGCTTTGTCGATCCAATCCTGCTGCGGTATTCATCATGCTAAATGTATAAGATGCGCAGTCGACCACAACAAACGGCCGATAAATTCTAGTGCATGATAACTGCAGGATTGTCTCAAACTATTTGGAGGAAATCAATAGAGCTTCGGATATAGAACCCCCGACAGACGTAGCCCAGCTGTTGGTAGAAACCAAAGTTGGTTACCACTACGGACCTGACTTACTCCCTCCGGTTTCCTTCGCACTACAAGGGAGCGATATGCCAATTTTGCTGTCAAACATCTTCAACTTGTCCATTCAACTTCACACCTTCCGTCACAGTGAAAATCTCTGTGATTACACCCGTCCACGAAAGGTGCAAACGCTGTAATACTGCAAACTACCGCCCATAAAACCACATCCCCAGAGTGCCAAGAATTTTGTAAGGACTGATTAAGAATATTCTTTTAGACTACCTTCTTGAACAAGAACTCATTACCACTGAAAAATATGGCTTTCTTTCAAGGAGATCCTTTGCTACTTGCATGGCTGGCTGCCTAAACGCTGCCACTACGGCCCTGCGCACTGGAAAAGTAGTTGTAGACATGACGAAGGCTTTTGATAGTGTCCCGTCATAAGTCGCTCAATAAAATGGCATCCTAAGGTATTGTTGATCCAATCCTGTCGTGATTTTTATCTTTTCTGTCATTTAGAAAGCAGATAGTGTAAGTAAATGGCTTAATATCTGAACCTAAGTTTGTATCCAACGGTTTGATCCAAGGCATCGTTCTGAACCCTCTGGTCGTCCCGTTCTACGTTAACGGTGTCTTCGATGTCAATCGAAACGACACCCTGTTTCTCGTTGCAGACGATGTCATTATTGCGTACACCTTTCGACCTGAAGCTTTAGAGTCCACCATAAGTAACATGTCGCAAATCTTAGCGTCACTCAACTCCTGGGCAAACAACTGGATGATGAAATTCACCACTTGAAAAAGCAGCACCATGGGGTACAGATGCGTTATACCCCAAGAGAACTCAAGATTCGGAAACAAACCATCCCCGTTACCCGCAAATTTCGCGACCCGGGCCTAAGCTATTCTTGTACCTCAAACTTCTCGGAGCATGTTCTCACGTAATTGGCAAAAGCAAATGAGTTAGTGGGGCTGTTGCACAGAGCTCTGAAGTTGAACGAAAGCAAACTATATCTTTTTAGGACCCACGTCAGACTCATTCCGGAGAATTGCTCTCTAGTCTGTTCTAACATGAGGCGATGCGACAGAGTAGCAACTGAAAACGTCCAGTCTGCATTTATTAAGCAGCTGATTGGATACTTTGCAAGTCCAAATTACATACAAAGCTGTTAGTCTCTGAAGTTAAACCTCTTTTGGCTCCGACGCACAAGAGCAAACCTTGTACTTTTGAACCATATTATTACAGGGGCAGTTGTATCTTTGCACCCCGTAATAGAAACCCACCCCAATACCATCTCCGAAATGCCGATTCCATTATTACTCTTTCAGTTCCAAGGACTTCCGTTAGAGTCAACTTCTTTATTGTTAGATATTCGTCATTATGAAACAAGCTTCCCCAATACTTGCGCATTCTGCCAAAATTATCTATTGCATTTAAAAACGAAGTGCCTAGAGTAATTACTGAACCTTTCCTCATTCAGCCATATCATCCATACTCAACTAAGGATCGAGTGTATGAAACTGGACTGGGCTTCTGAAAAGTGCATTGATGTCGCCTTTTTGTTCATTGCGGAAAGGAAAGTAAATCTTTCTACTCTTATCACCAAGTGGGAAATTTGAACTAAGGCGACATATTTATTTCCTTGTTTTTCACTCTTCATCGATAACTCCCTCCCCGTTTTAGATACTTTGGAATTCCTATCTTTTCCGCCACCATGGTCCTAAGTGCAGCTTCGTAGGTCTTCCTTTCGCTAACCCACAGCTCTCTCCCCTCCACTCGCCTAACCAATTCCAACACCATCACGAAAATGTTGTGGCATCCCTACTCGGCCACCGCTTTCAAATATCAACATTCTCTCATCCTCACTTCTTACTTCTCATCACAGCCTCTACCCAAGCAAATGAGTTTAGTTCGTTGGAATCACCCTTGTTTCTGACGGACCCAAAAGGCTCCTTCCAGGAGAAAATAGGTCAACACCTCGGATTCATTCTCTCACTCCTTATCGATAGTTTTCTGTCCATTTTAAACACTTCAGACCTCATACTAACTCCGTGAACATAGAATCCTGCGTGGTTTGTTTCCCTCGCTTAGTGACAATTTCCGTTTGTTGTGCCCAAAGGTATGGTCTTCTAGAGTGGAATGCAATCTATGATTTCTAGGCTGTGAATCTATTCAGTTCCTAATACATTTATCTTTTTCTAGTTCGCTCAGTATTTATATCCGCACCCGTTGTTCATTGTCCGCCACACCAATTGCCGGTTCATTTTCCTTTGCCCATGAGCGCAAACGATTTACACGCTAGATTGGCCTGCCCCTCTATTTATGCACGCACAGAAAATCTGGAATGGTCAAAACATCAACCACTAACCCTTTATTTTGGGGCGTACTATACGTTCCAGTAACTTCCTTTTCTGAGCTGCTCGTAAAACTGATTGTTCCTCAATCCGCGCCTTGCAGCCAGACCAGACTACCGTCAGCTATTTTCTTTTTCCAGGCCGCTCAGTTTTGCTTTGATGGGAACATTTACCTCATGCTCTGGCCACGGTGATTTCAGCTCGCCTGGGATTATCCACTTCTGGAAAAATGCTGTTTCGCTTCTCCTACCTACACAATATTTGCGTTCTCTCCTTCACACCCCCTGTAAACCGGAGTTACAACAGTAATGCCGGGCACGGTCATATCTAGTGCTTTGGCCGGTGCATATCGGGCGGGCAGCTTGGTTGTAGCGGTTTGCGGGTGCAGCCAGGTTGGCTGGTTATAACTCTTGCGTTCACCCTCAAACAGTGTTTTTCAGGTTGGGTGGCCAGAAATCGGTCAACCAAACCCACTAGCACTGTTGTGGTAAACTGCCCTCTAGTCCCTATGTTCACGCGCACCGTTTAGTACTGGCTACCTGTAGCTTCTACCCAAAAGTCCTCTGCCAAAACCATACAAAACGGACTCACGAAGGACAGTATATTTATTCGCATCTGATATGAACACACATTTCATTGCATGTCTGGTTTCTGTTTTCCGTGTCTGCACCGTGCCTTTCTTGCAATCTTTTGATCTTGACTTGCGCATGACTCAGGCATGTCGATAAATGTACACAAACTAACAAACGTCTAAAAATTACCGGAAGTCTATCTTAGCCCGCTTTCCTTTTCGATTTAAATTATTCAAATTCCCTGCACATCATCCTTGTAAAAACTTAGATCTTGCCTTGCGCATGCCTCTCGCATATCGAGGAATATACATCATTATTGTTATTATTATTATCATTACAAGAGAGGGAACTCTGAGCAGTAGCATACTTATCACTACCCACCCAACATGCGCTCGATGCAATGGGCAGCGCGGTCCTCATTATAGTGCGCGACAGACCATGCAGTATGGGATTAATTGTAGGTGTGTAGTTCATGGTGATTGATAGACGGGTGCTGCTAGGGAGTCCATCCACTAAGCAGAACAACGATTGGGGTTCTGAACCAAAGCCATTGGTTCTGACAAGGACCCGACTGCAAGGCAGCGGGGCATAGCTGTTTGAAAGCCCATCTACTTGGATCAATTATTCTTCCACTCGGTTTTTCTACTGAGCCGTTAACTCAGATCAACTTCCGACTTGGAGGACCAGGAGATTGCTTCGTCAGGTCTCTACCCATTGACCTTCCAGGCATGATTGGATGTTCGGTTTGAGATGAGCCATCCTGTATATCTCTTTGGACCATGGGGGCACGCAATATGTCACAGCACGTCATGGTTTAATCTCGTTGTGACAGGTTTGTGTGCGGTGATCGCAACTTGTGGAAATTTGCCCTTGCATTTCCCGTTTTCCCTAGTTCGATTTCTGGTGATTCTGTAACATGCACTCGACTTGTGTATCTTCATAACGATGCCAAGCCCGGTTCCTGCTGCGAAGTGTTAGACAGTTAAGGGTCGATCCAATGAGGGTACTTTGCGTGCATCCTCTTTATCTTCGCCTTTCACGAAGAACAACCGAGATGGCTCACAACTCACGAGTTCCCATTTTACCTAATTAATGTGTAAAGAAGCTTAAGGGAACCCTCATTTGCGAGTGCTTTATTGACTGAAATCCCTCCGTTCCACCTCAGTTGCCACACGACATGGATGACTCACGTGACCGTGCGCGCCTCCGGAGTTGTTCCGACGGTATGGACAAAAAATGTTGCCTATCTTTGCAAGTGTCTTCTTCTCGGTACTTCTGACGTTCCACTGACCGGATTTTCCGTGCAAGAGGGTGGTAGGAAAATCTCTATTTTGCTCTAATTACGTGACATCCTACTTTTTGGGAGGGGCATCAACCGACATGACAGCATTTTCGGTATTCAAAAGCAAACTGAAACCTCGGAGGATGTGCAGTTGAAGCTACAGCATGCGGAGTGCCAACGTTCGGATCTGCAAAATAGGAAATAAAAAACTTCGTCAGCCGGATCCGCAAAAGTAATTAGGTCGACGTGAAAAACTTTTTAATTGCAGAAAATTGTCTCGTACATCACAGCGAAAATGGCGTCAAATCCCATTCGAAAGGTGCTCCGACTGCCTTTGCTAGTTCGTCAATTTCGGATAATTCTTATGGAAATTGTTTACCTTATCGGACAGTCTTCAAATGAATTAACCCCATTATGGTTGCAATATACCGGCGTTTGGTTAAATGGAGTATCGACCGAAACGTTAGGGACTATTCTTTAAAGTAGTGGCCAAAGCCCGCCATTACCTCCGTTGTCCTCGAAAAACAACATGAAGCTTAAAAGGAACGATTTCTACTTCATTGGTGAACCCCCTATGAAAACGAGGGAGAAAATTCTGCATTTCCCATCGACGAATAAAGGAGCCCTACACACCTACCTTCAATTATTTTCGAACTTACTCGCAACGAGAAAACCCGAACCCAGCAAAAACAACGACAGAACTGCGGTACGCCGCCGGTTTTGCCGTTACGGAATGAAGTCCGTCTCTTGTCCAGCTCAGTTCATATTGCGAAGAACAGAAATAACCTCAGCGGTCAGTCGAGCGTCCTAATTCATTTGGTGTTATGCGCAAGATTTGGAAACCGACACTGCCAGGTTTGCTCCATAATCCCAGTTTCGTCTGCTGCAGAAGTCTTTCATCCGCTAAAATGAGAAAAGATTTGAGACATCTCATCCTTGAAGTGTAAACATGAACATTGTGCTGCATTCCATTATTTCGTTTTATAGCGATTAATGTCCCCACTGGATCTATTTTGCAACCGTCTGCATTCCAGCTCTCTAATAGCAGGAAGGATTATTAACTCATCTTATCTAGTGATGTTGTAAGTGCGCTTACGCTATCGGCAAAAATTACTTCCAGAGACAATTGATTGCATACATAATCACTCTATTGCAGTAAAAGTATGTATGCGCATTTAACCTAGAATGGGTCTGCCACTGCTTTGCGCCTTTAGTCTGTATCCTACTGTCGACAGTTTGCCTGAACATGTCGAAATTTAGATTCAGACTTAAATCAAGGCTGAGGGAACTGTGCCCGTACGAGTGGATACCACGGCCGTAGACTGCCCGTAGTGTCCTTCTTATGCAGCGATCGAATTACTCAAGACACGAGGAATTACACTAAATCGTATCCATTGAGAACAATCGGTTCGTCGTCACCTCCTTGACATTTGCTTGATGACAGTCGGTAGATAGCCCAGTGTCGTGCCACACAAATGGCCCGGATAACCAGATTCCCTGTTTCCTATTTGGGAATGTGCACCCCGTGGCGACATATTTTGCTGAACCTCCGGGGCCGTTATGTTTTTTGCAGTAACCTTCCACTGATGACAAGAAAGGTTGCTTCCCTGAGGAGCTACTGTGCCTGATTCAAAGTATGGTGAACAGATCGGGTGGCGGATCCCTATCAATGCTGGCTTTTTTAACGGCACGCCGATTGTCGTCAGGGTGGTTGGTAATTCGTTCCGCGCAGGGGAGGTTGCGGCTCTAGGGGACGAAGGAATGTTTAATGCTGAAACACCTGATCTATAGCGGGACGTCACGTCATAGTCTACTTCTGCAGAACCCTTTAGTGAATAATGAAGAGTAGCGCTGAGCATGAGGCGGATGCGATGGGAGTCGTTAAGGCAACGGTCCTCTTAACGCCGAGTCGCCAGCAAACGATACGCCCCTGAAACGCCACCCTACCCGAAGTAGCTATGGGGTCTCTATTCCCCCACTGAATCGCTTGAGACAACTGCCAAATCAGCAGTTCTTCAGTAGGGGCAGTGAAGATCATGACAACCGTTTTCAATGTTTCACAGCTTTGCGAAGATACCATGACGTCCATAATCGGAAAGGTAACACCTGAGGAAGACGGCCGGAAACCCGTCTATAAAGAATGACGTCACTGGTCACCCTGTAATTCTGGAACTCCCTTTCAACTAAAGTAGGCCACAGTTGAGGATCGGGCGGCTTGAATGTATATGCAGTGTCAGGGCCCCCGTTGTTTTCGCCCCGCGGACAGTGCACCGTATTCGAAGAATTACTTGAATAAAGCGTGCGAACGACCGCAGATAAAAATAAGCGGCCAGCAAAAATCAACAGGAGAATGCAACGAAAGACCGAAGGTTGAATTTACCAGTGGAAACTCAGAGGATGTCAGCAAAATTAGGTAGAGCCGCACTCGACCAGACAGACATGTTGGGTTCATCAATTTAGATTACGGGTTCCCTGGACGCGGATCTCGCATTGCGTTTGATCACCTTTTCGCCACCCATTCTCGACAGTGTACGACTGGAACACTGAAAGACCACACTCTCAACCAGCAATAGGAAAATACAGACGGAGACGGTAGGAGGTTGAGTATATTTGACGGGAGCAAGCTAGCGAAACGTGCGCGAGCAACTTGCAATTTTCAACTGCACTGGGAGGTCACCATTTAGTCATATCAGCAGTCCGGAAGAACAGATCGATGTTCTCTTACGTAGTACACCATCCGGGGTGTTACTATTTGAATGGTAGTTTGTTTGGTAATCAATGCACTGAGGAAGCATTGGTTCTGTCTGAGATGGTTGGATTTGTTGTGTTCATTTTCCGTTGAGATGATCGCATTCAGCTTGCTGGAATTGTGGGCCGACCCAACCTACTAGCACTATTGTGGTAAACAGCACTCTAGTCTCTATGTTCACTTGCACCGCTTCGTGCTGGCTTCCTTTATCTTCTCCCCAAAATTCCTCTGCCGAAACAATACAGAACGGACTCACGAAGGACAGTATTTTTATTCGCGTCCGGTACGAACTGACGTTTTGCATGATTCTCCATATTCTTTGTTGAAGTGGTTGCAGACTGTCATTTCTCGTGAATCTCTACTCTGGTCTACGGAATTTGGCACCAGGCTGCTACTAACTGACCCTCACAAGATTCCACCAGACATTGCCTGATTTGATTCCAGTTTCTTTTTTTCTTCTCCAACTCCGCCCCCTTCACGGGACCTAGCTGAACCTCATAACTCCAATATTATCGAAAACATGCCTTATGGATTAGACATACGACTTTACAGTTTCTATCCCGTGCCACCGACTTCCCTGCCTGGTGAACAGGGCTTCCATATGTTTTGCGTTTTATACTGCTTGTGGCCGTTCAATATACTCCTCGCAGAACTGGGCGTTCCGCGAGAAACTGCCTCCAAAGTTCCCGTTTCTGAATCTGTTGCTTTTTTCCCTACCACGTGTTATTCATCTCACCAAGTCCGATTCGTTTTTACTCCCAACATTCAGGTGAAATATATAAAGCATACTGATACTGTCGGCCAAGAGATATTGAGTGTCATCGCGTACTAGGCAAATAGGTCCTTTACGTGCACTGGAAAGCACTAGGGTGCTGGAGCGCTTCCTTGAGTAATGCCGCTAGTTATCGGTTGGGGAGCTGACAAGTAGCCACAGACCCCAGTTCTCCGGGAGACCCGTTAGAAAATAGGATATTCCGGAGCTGAGGAGATGAGAGAACCCAAAGGGGCCTAAGTTCGGTGGCAGAATTTGTGAGGGGCGCGTCATTGAGAGCCCTTGCCATATTAAGGTAGACTACCGTAGCTTGCTTGCCTTCATGACGGAACGAAGTAGGAGCGGTAAGAAGGTCAAATTGGCCAGTGGAGCAGAAATTGTGCTCAATGAATTCATTTTAAAGTCATGGAGATGTTTGTTTGAGAAAAAGCAATCTTAAATTTGTGACTTTACATGATCTTGCAGACTCCAGAAATGTGGTCAGTGTGCCCGTAATTACCGGGTTTATGCTAGGAGCCATTCTTTTCTTAACAAGCAGCGATGACTGAAGTTTTAATATGAATGGGTACCGTGCTGCTTTTCTTTGATAGGGTAAAAATGTTTAAGGGCAGAAGTGGGGTATCCGGGCCATGTAGGAGACTGAGGGTTGGGGAGTGCCACCTTGCCGGATACCGAACAAGGATATTGAAGCAGCGATCCTGCTGAGGACATCCTTGAAATATTCCGTGGTAGACAGTTTGGAAGCTGTAATTGATGGCTGATTTAGATGAATTTGCAGCTTTCTGTGCTGTATGGAGAAAATGTATTTGTTTATCAAACCTCTGATGAATATTTAGTTTCCACCTTTGTAGCCTTGAGAACATGAGTTTCGAAAGCTGCACGAGGTCGTACGCGAGCTCAGTCTAGGGCGCTCTAGAGCTGTCTCGCTATCTATTTATTTGGTAATGTGCATTTAGTTCCTGTTTTACTAGGTGATTTCCCTTGACTGAGGACTTCATTTAGCCGTCAATGCCCAGAACAACATACACATGAAGTCTGCACTGGGAAGCATGACTGCAAGGCAAATGATGCTTCGGATACAGAAACGGCTGTTTTATATAGAGTCAGCATCTGATTGACTTTTGTTACCATGAAGAAGTTGGTCCAACGTGAAGCGTGAGTTGGGGTTTAGATTGACGCCCATTTGAGCCGAGGAGATTGCTCGTTTGGAAGAGTCCAGCTGAAGCTGATTGTGCGGAACAGCGCAAAGCTGGACAGGAAGACATTTCACACACTCTTTTTGAAGATTCCTAGTAAATCGGTATTGATGTTAATGATATTGCGTAAAAATAACAAGCCGACAATGTTTGTAATCCACATAGGTTTACTAACATCCCGGGAGCATTCCCCAAGGCGGGCATCTGGGATCAAGTTCAGGAAGGCAATAGTAACGGCAGCTGATAACGAGCATATGTTAAGAGGATTTAAACCACCAGCTATAACTGCAGCGGACAACAGACGGGCTAGTTCAAATGAAACTTGCCACTGAGGGAATCCCTATAGCTAAGGTCTCCTTTAGGGGGCAGCAGATGCCTCATGCATCATATCACAAACATCGGTCGCACTTCCAGAAGCTTTTCTGGGGCGAATTAACAGGTCTATACCGTGACCCGTTTTATATCTTCAACGCATTTCCTATTCACGATGATTGTGCAAATCCAGTCTTGTCTTGCGCGTGCCGCTCGAAAATCGAGCGATGTTTATGTCACTTTTCACAACTCCATGAACGCCTTTGTGCTTGCTGTTGCAATCCAAGCATTGTTCAGTTTTCGCCACTAGTGATTTGGCTTTCCTATTTACACCGGCAGGAGCAAGGAGATCAATCTGGAGATGCTGAGGACCTTAAATAAAAAATTATTTGTAGTCCCCACAGCAGCGTTAGACAGGAATTAGGCGTCAGACACGAATTGAAACTTGGTTTTTGCATCCGCAAAGCACATTTCGAACAACTCCCAAAGCACTCTGATAAGTACACTTTTGCGCGCGGAGAAGGATGTAAGTTCCAGGTACGTCCAATGGGTAACAGGCTAAAATAATTCTCGTAACAGGTGATTTCTTCATAGTTTTAGTGGCAAATGCAACCTTTTCTGCTACAGCTGAGTATGTGTGAAACCCGACATCAAGACTTATCGAAGGGCAAGGGGATAAACGCCCTAACCGGTTAGTTCTGGGAAAATTGTGGAATAAGACGGAGGCCAAAAGCGATTTACAAGGTTTTGCGCTTACGGAGGGGTTTATCCAGTGTTTGCGACCCCAGTCCAGATACTTAAATGCAGATTGTGGCCCCCCATTGCATTTCGGTCTGAATATCTAACAAAAAAAGAGAATGAAATGGTGCTAACAGGAAAGAATGCAGAGGAAACTGCAGAAAATTAGTTGGCAAGCGTAAGTTGCATCCTACGGCACATCCGTCATGATATTGCTTCAGCTGAATCAGAAGAACAAAACACGGTCCTTCAGACGTAATGCGCGAAAAACCAGTGGTCTAGTATGCAGTGCAGCAACATAATTGGCTGAGCTCAGATCATCAAACTGAATCGCGACAAAACCACACAATCGGAATTTGATGGAAGTCACCGAAATGATGGTAATTCATCGACAAATCTCAACCTAGTGTTCCAAAGATATTCACTAGCTAACTGTTGTCCTCGAGCTGGTGGCTTGTAGCGTCATACCCTAAGTCCTTTCTCCCTCGTCATATAAATGTGCATGTTTCCACGCCTCCAACGTGATGCATAATTCCTTATTGGACTGATCGTAAATTTACCGACTCACATATTGGGCGCCATAAGGTGGCTACTCTCATTCTCAAATACCGAATATTGTCAACGTTGTTAGCGATATCCGACGAGTTTGGGCGGCGGCTACTCCAACCACGAGAAAGGGAAAGTAACCAACAATTGTCATCGCCGGCCTATTTTGGTCTACTGAAATAAGTTCAGGAAAAGAAAATGTTGTTTTTCTTGAGTTGTTTGCGCACATCTCCAAAGAAACAAGCGGTTCCCCATTTCACTTATATTGATCACATTCATCGGACATGGAGTGGCTAGATCAGTATGCGGTCAATGCAAAGAAGATGCAAAGAAGACCGACAGGTGAACGCCAACAGTCGAGCACAATTATCATATTTCTGCCTGTGGACTGTCGAGCAACGAAGATTATATTGAGACCCTGCATCATCAAAACAGGGATAACTGTCCGCTCCAACGTTTAACTGTCTAACGCTGTTGTGGGGTCTACGAATAATTTTTATTTAGGATCCTCAGCATCTCCAGATTGATCACCCTGCTCCTGCCGGTGTAAATAGAAAAGCTAAATCACCAGTGGCCAAAACTGGGGAATGATTGGATTGCAACAAGCAAGCACAATAGCGTCCATGGAGTTAGAAGGTATAAGTGGGTATTTACATAAAGATAGCCGTGGTGGAGGCTTGGGGTCAGAGGAGTGGAAAAAAGACGTTATAGTGGCCGCGGTGCATTTAAATTATAACATATTTCCGCTGGTAAATTTATCAACAGCATGGCCCCACTTTAGCATACACATCATGGTTGTCCACTTTCATATAAATAAAAAAGAAGGAAGCTATTTAACGGTTCAAAATGGAGGACACCGTGACCTAATTTATCGACAACGTCGCTGATAATCAAAACCCAGGGAGGATGAAAATGGCAAAAAGCCCTTTTTCAAATTTTTGCCAACGGAAGACTCAAACCACTCGGCAAAAAACACTACATTACGGCATGAAGAACTCTTAGTTAGCTCCAACAGCATTCATTTAACAGTTGCTTCACAAAGACGGATATTAGGCAACAAAACGTCGAGTGGGTGACCGAAAAAAAATTCACTAAATTATTGACACGATCTCTGTGTATCCGAGAAGATAAGTCAATTCATAGATATTCAAAGTAGTCATGACAAACCCTTTGAAAGAATCGTCTAAGTAGTGGCTTACCGAAGTGTTGAACACGTTCCCGCATTAAATTCCTTTTGCCATTCACAAATAGAGGCCTCTGACGATGGACAAAAATGGGAAAAACTAAATCCGATGTTTATAATCCCCAACCGTAATGAGACCGGCCGCGCCATCAAATATCCCCATTAATCTACGCACAATAAATCCAAGTTGAAGAGTCTTCAAAAAGGCCGCCGGTCGAACAATGCCGCTAACGGGATCAGCTTAGTTTATTTCCAGATCCACTTCCAATTCCAGTTTCAGTTCTAGTTCGATTGCAGGCATTTTCGGCCAGATGCCTGGTCGTCCAGGTTCTTGCTCCGAAAGCTTCTTGAATCAGGCGACGCCTCGACGACAAGAGCATGGCTCCCCCTCCACTTTCCACGGTGGAATTTTGAATTAAGTTTATCACCAAAAATCTCACCTCCATAATCTTTGAGGGAGAGAGCTAATGAATTGCATTCTCCCAGATCATCTTTCTCAGCCCTGAAAGCCTAGAAGTATTGCTCGGGACCAATGCTTGCAAGCCAAATAGTCCCTGGTTTGACTTGTCTCGATATCCCGACGTAAAGCACGGATACAAAACGAGGCCTAATAGATCGCTGTCCCTGTGTGTCCTTTTATTTCAAGTCCCTTTCGCCGTCTGGATCAGCGGCCTAGCTTTCGTTGCAGGGGAAAGGTAAAGTACAAACATCAACACCACGAAAATCGGGCCTTCACCCATTCAGCGCCGGGGTTTTGTCGGGAATCTCTTGGATGTACTAAAAGCGGACACTCGTCATCTCGGTAATCGCGTATCTTGCAGTCCACATGCCACTAAAGGTTGCCGCAAACCTGTTTGGAATCGCACTTAAGATTGACTTCTTTTGATGAGTGATAGCGATTTCGAAGTCAGGAGTGCAACAGATATCTGCCCCCGCCAATAGGCTACTGACAATGGGTTATTTTTGCAACTTCCGAAATAGAAGGCTTGTTATTCAGCAACACAAAATAATAGAACACGACGAAGATTGTTTTGGCAGTCCTCGTCTGTTATTAGTAGATGAATTCTTTGGCTTTTCTCGGTGGATTCCAGTTACTTTGTCGGACTGGCGGTCAGAAGTCGGCATCACCTGCTTCCTGGCAGCCTTATACCATTTCGGCTCACAAACTGATACACAGCTATTGTCGGAAGACCTGTTTATTGTGCACCGTGAGTTTCAGTTTATTTATGTTTCACGGGATTTGGGGGTTTAATGACTGTGTTCTTTCAGTGGCCCCGATTGTGGTGGTAGGTTCACGGTTCGGTAACGGACTGAGATCTTCAAAGTAATTTTGCGGCTAACGAGTTTTTGTTCCATCGTCTAAGGACAAAGTCATCCGGTGTGAAATAGCATCGATGAACGTTCATACAGTAATTTGGCTGCACGATCCGTGCGTTTCACACTTGGATGTTCCTGATGGTCCACGTGTTATTTCGGAATAATTTGCTCGGGCTTCTCTGGAGGAAAACCAATTGCCAGTGGGAAATGTACTCCACTTTGTCCTCAGTAGGAGTTTTAAAATTCCTCGAAGAGGAGGCTACCGTCAATGGTTCCAGCACTTCAGTGCGAGCCTTGACAGGAAGGACCTCACGCATCTTCAAAATTCTACGATCAATATCTTATGGGCTACTTGGGGAGGAACCATAATGACTGAATAATGCATGCCCATTATGAGCTTCTTCAGTTTCACGGGGAACCAAAACATGTCATCGAACACACGCATGACACCATGAATGAACTGCGGTCTTTAGTGTTTGAGGCATTGGGCTTGGACACAGTAAGCGGCTACGAGACGCCAAGTTGCACTATCTAGACAATAAATTCATAGAGCAAGTTAAGCAATAGGGTAGACACTCCTTTTGTTTCTTATGCATGCAGTTAGGCAACGGAAACAATCAGCATAACACATTTCCTCCAGAATTAGAACCGGCTGACTGACTTACGAGACTTTCACTAAACAAAGTGCAACCGCAGCAAGCAACCTGAATAGTTTCGTCACAGTGAATCTTGTATAATCACTGTGTATAGTATTTCTGACCGTTCGCATTATGACATTTATATTGTCAAGCTTTTGTACTCCTTCTCGTTGGAATTTACAAAGCGCTGTTTTTTATTTGGGTTCGGACTTCGGGCTGGGCAGTGCCAAACGTGATTTGCTAATAGTCAATACAATCTGGAACGAGCGAATCTTCGAAATAACCAAAAAATCACGAACCTATAATAGCCAAAGAGTAACCCCGCAATTCCCCGGTGAAATATTGAGTGCTTTTCATTTTAAGCCCATCAGATCTCCTATTTCTGTCATTGTTCGTTTATGTAATATAGATATTGACTGTAAGAGCGCCAATGTTTATGAGTGTGGGACTGTAGGATTATGAGGACTATATTATCGCGCCGTAAAATGGCAAGGCGAGATGAACAAGAGAATCATGTTGCAAGGGAGCA